>VWZE01025063.1:18014-28181 GCA_013396675.1 Eubucco bourcierii | reverse complement strand
CCTCCCTGGGCAGCCCATTCCAGTAGCCAATGACTCTCTCAGGCAAGAACTTTCTCCTCACCTCCAGCCTAAACTTCCCCTGGTGCAGCTTGAAACTGTGTCCTCTTGTTCTGGTACTGGTTGCCTGAGAGAAGAAAGCAACCTCCTCCTGGCTACAAGCACCCTTCAAGTAGTTGTAGACAGCAAGAAAGTCTCCCCTGAGTCTCCTCTTCTCCAGGCTAAACAATCCCAGCTCCCTCAGCCTCTCTCCATAGGGCTGTGCTCGAGGCCTCTCCCCAGCCTCGTTGCCCTTCTCTGGACATGCTCAAGCACCTCAATGTCCTTCTTAAATTGAGGGACCCAGAACTGGATACAGTATTCAAGGTGTGGCCTAACCAGTGTAGAGTCCAGGGGGAGAATGACCTCCCTGCTCCTGCTGGCCACACTCTTTCTGATGCAGGCCAGGATGCCATTGGCCTTCTTGGCCACCTGGGCACACTGCTGGCTCATGTTTAGGTGCCTCTTCCTCTCACTACATCATATTAATCATTCAGCCTTCAAACCCACATATTTCTCCCTCTTTTATTTAATCATGCTTTTAAACATAAACATTTTATTTACAAATGTTGCAAGGATTTATTTTTTAATAGTACATTGCATTTTCTACATTCTGTTATTCTCACTGAGGAAACAAACCCATAGGATTTTCTGAAGTGATGGGGGATGAGTGTGACAAAATGCTGCCTGCACTTTACCTGGTAATCATTCTTCACACAGACCCTTCACATTACACCCTGCTGAAAGTCCTGCTAAGGCAAATGGAAAACAAAGCAGAGGTGATTGGTGGGAACCAGCATGGCTTCACCAAGGGCAGATCTTGCCTGACAAATTTAGTGGCTTTCTATGATGAAGTCACAGCGACAGTGGACAAGGGAAAGGCAGCTGATGTCATCTACCTGGACCTGAGTAAGGCATTTGATTCTGTCCCACATGACATCCTGGTCACCAAACTGGAAAAGCATGGACTTGATGGATGGACCACTCGCTGGATAAGGAATTGGCTGGATGGTCGAACCCAGAGAGTGGCGATCAACGGCACAATGTCCACCTGGAGACCAGTGACAAGTGGTGTCCCTCAGGGGTCAGTGCTGGGACCAGTGCTGTTTAACATCTTTGTCAGTGACATGGACAGAGGAATGGAGTGCACCCTCAGCAAGTTTGCAGATGACACCAAGCTGTGTGGCACAGTCGACTTGCTAGAGGGCAGGGATGCCATCCAGAGGGACCTGGACAGGCTGGAGAGGTGGGCCCAGGCCAACCTCATGAAATTCAATAAGGCCAAGTGTAAGGTCCTGCACCTGGGTAGGCACAATCCCAAGCACAAATACAGGCTGGGTGGTGAATGGCTGGAGAGCAGCCCTGAGGAAAAGGACCTTGGAGTCTGGGTTGATGAAAAGCTCAACATGAGCCTGCAGTGTGCACATGCAGCCCAGACAGCCAACCGAGTCCTAGGCTGCATCAAGAGAAGCGTGGCCAGCAGGGCAAGGGAGGTGATTCTGCCCCTTTACTCTGCTCTCGTCAGACCCCACCTGGAGTACTGTGTGCAGTTCTGGAACCCTCAGCACAGGAAGGACATGGAAGTGTTGGAGCGGGTCCAGAGGAGGGCCACAAAGATGATCAGAGGGTTGGAGCAGCTCTCCTATGAGGACAGGCTGAGAGAGTTGGGGCTCTTCAGCCTGGAGAAGAGAAGGCTTCGAGGGGACCTGATAGTAGCCTTCCAGTATCTGAAGGGGGCCTACAGGAAGGCTGGGGAAGGATTATTTACAAGGTCCTGCAATGACAGGACAAGGGGCAATGGGTTTAAACTGTCAGAGGGGAGATTTAGACTGGATGTTAGGAGGAAGTTCTTTCCAGTGAGGGTGGTGAGACACTGGCACAGGTTGCCCAGGGAGGTTGTGGATGCTCCCTCCCTGGAGGTGTTCAAGGCCAGATTGGATGAGGCCTTGAGTGAGCTGTACTAGTGGGAGGTGTCCCTGCCTATGGCAGGGGGTTGGAACTAGATGATCCTTGAGGTCCCTTCCAACCTTACCATTCTATGATTCTATGATTCTATGATAAAAAATACTTCAAGGAAAGTAAATCTCTTTATAAAAGTGTAGCTTTTTACAGAGACCTATAGAGAATAGTAAAAAAACCAACCCAATTTTATAAGATGTAGTTCAGCAATGTTCTATTGTTTTTACTCATAGAAAGGAAGTATCCTCTCTAGTGTTTGCTGAAATCAATGCTGATGAAGCCAGAGAACACATTTTACAGTTCTTCTAGGCTGTAAGACATGTTATTTTTCCAAAATTTTCAAGTGTACTGACTCTTGAATCAAAACATGTCTCATGTTCTGGTAAATGAAAAATGTGTATGTTTCAGTGCCTGGGATAAAAATCTTAGCAAAACATAAACCTCATCCATCTTCCACAAAGAAAACATGAAATTTTCAACGTTTTGTAGACAAACATGAATTCTGCTGCTTTTTAGAACTCTTATCTAACATAGGTGAGGAATGTCTCAGACTAATTCTATAGATCTATCTGTGGAATTATAGCCATCAAAAACTTGAAAAGGCATTCCTGACCTGCAATTTATCCTGCTAAAGCCTCTGGCATTGCAGTTCTATCATCAAACCTGCTTTTATTGGCATAACTACTTTGATGAAGAGGGTGCAATGTTTATGTGGTAAATTATGTTGGAAAAGACAAGAGTATGAACTACATCCACATTAACAGCATTTTGCCAGAAGAGCCTATTAACCAAGTACTTCTAGTATGGTCTTGCCTAGCTTCAGGCTTTTCTTTGATTTCATCATCAGTGTAAAATCCTGCTGGTAAGCTTTGCACTTTGCTCCTGTAACTGTCAAGGCTGTGGGAAGTTGAGTCACTCACAGAGATTCAAGAGAAGTGTGGCCAGCAGGGCAAGGGAGGTGATTCTGTCACTTTAATCTGCTCTTGTCAGACCCCACCTGGAGTACTGTGTGCAGTTCTGGAGCCCTCAGCACAGGAAGGACGTGGAAGTGTTGGAGCGGGTCCAGAGGAGGCCACAAAGATGCTCAGAGGACTGCAGCAGCTCTGCTGTGAGGACAGGCTGAGAGAGTTGGGGCTCTGCAGCCTGGAGAAGAGAAGGCTTCAAAGAGACCTTAGAGTAGCCTTCCAGTATCTGAAGGGGGCCCACAGGAAGGCTGGGGAGGGATTATTTACAAGGTCTTGCAATGACAGGACAAGGGGCAATGGGTTTGAACTGGCAGAGGGGAGATTTAGACTGGATGTTAGGAGGAAATTCTTTCCAGTGAGGGTGGTGAGGCACTGGCACAGGTTGCCCAGGGAGGTTGTGGCTGCTCCCTCCCTGGAGGCGTTCAAGGCCAGGTTGGATGAGGCCTTGAGTGACCTGTACTAGTGGGAGGTGTCCCTGCCTATGGCAGAGGGTTGGAACTAGATGATCCTTGAGGTCCCTTCCAACCTTACCATTCTATGATTCTATGATACTATGATTCTCACATCAACGTAGCTTTCCACCTGCACATTGCTCTGTCTCCACATGACCTGTACTGGAAACAGAACCTTCTTCACTCTATCTGCACACCCACAACTTCTAAGTCTCATTATCAAAGATAGAAAATTCTCCTATTTGTGGCAGAAGCATTTGGAATTCTTACAGAATCACAGGATAATTAAGGTTGGAAAAGACTTTTAAGATTGGAGGCCAGCCATAACCCAACTACCATGACCCACTAAACTATATCCTGAAGAGCCATATCTACACATTTCTTGAATACCTCCAGGGATGGCAATTTCATTGCCTCCCTGGGAAGACTGTTCCAATGCCTTGCAGGAAAGAATTTTTTTCCAAATATCCAATCTAAATCTCCCCTGGTACAAGCTCATTTCCTCTTGTCCTATCACTGGTTACTTGGGAGATCTTCACATACACACATACACACATACACACATACACACATAAAATCAAACCATATACTGAGGTTCCTAATGCAGATGATTATTTCAATGTCTGCCATCCAAGTCTGGAAGTTCTAGGCTTTGTTTTTCTTTTCTGTGGAAAGAATGGAGAGCAACTACTACAAATGTTTCAAAAAGCATGGTGTGTTTTGGACATGAATATCAAAACAATGTGAAATTGGTCTGTAAAGGCTTCTGTTATTTCAGTTTCAACCAACATCTATCTTCACAAACTTCACGTTGCTGCAAACAGTGGCAAACATTTTTATAGCTAAGGGCATCTGGTTTATTTCACTACGTCAGCTAATGATGCTTATCAGCAACAGAGAGCTGCACACTGATATTCCCAATTGTACTTCATAGTGCCAAAGACAAATAGGGCAGGTATTTTTCATACTTTGGAGCATGCAACTTTCTACAGCTTTGCTAAAAAAAATAAAAATATTTCTGAATCAAATCATGCATGACCTCTCTTCTCTAGTAAACAAGTGTAACCCCAGCTTAAAAAAAAAAGAGTGGAATTGGATGTTTATTTGTATCTTTTAATTAGGAACAGTATCTTTCTTCACATCTGTTTACCAAGTACTGAAATCCAAAGAATCAAGATAAATTCCCCGTTAAGTGCCACACATTTCAGTCAGATCTAGTTGGTTAATTGCTTATACATAGTTTATACCTCTAATTATCCAAGGACACCAAAATGAATGAAAAAAAGGATTTGACTTCAGAAGTGCAATGGGATAGAATAGTGAAGCAGTGGGGTGACAGATAAGGGCTGAGGTGCTTTGACTGCATGTAACATGTGAAGATCATTTCACATGCTCACATCGTTTCACAGGGCAGCAAGACCTCCTGCACTTCTCCAGTACCTGATGTGTTGATGGAGAAAGAATAGAGGCAGTCAGTACATGTGATGTGCCACTGATAGTTCCAGTACCACTTTAACCTGTCATCAGTGAAGTAATAAGCACATTATTTACCAAAAATCATATTCACTACCTACTAACCCAAAACACACTGCTTCAAAAGACTTCCCACTCACAGCCTGATTTTTCTGTAATACAGTGAGCACATTCACACTGCAATCTCTCAATTGCTTTTCCTATCTAAGTAGATCATAAAAATACATGGTTGAGGAAAGTTTGTTTTTTTTTTTTTACACTAGTGACTGCCAGACAAAATGTGCTACAATACTTGTTTATAACCTCCCAGAGATCTTTTTTCTGACTTTGAAACCCCTGTACCTCGAAAGTCTGTGTAGGACGTCATAATGTCCTTTTTCTTTCAGCATTCATCCACACTTACATGCAAATTCAGAGAGAAAGGAAGCATTTTTCCAACTTAAGGGGCATAGACATCTTTAAAATAAATATAAAAAATGAAACAACTCTGAAATAAAAGGCCACATCTTTATGTGGAGGTAGGTGTCTAACTTTCAGCCTTTAGGTTTGACCTCACTAGCTTTCAAATTCTCAGGGATACTTTTATCTGTATTTCCACTGATCATAGAGTGGTTTGAATTGGAAGGGACCCTAAAGGTGATCCAGTTCCAACCCCTTTGCCAAGGGCAGAGACAGCCTGGTCCCATCCAATCTGGCTTTGAACACATCCAGGGAGGGGACACTCACAATCCCCCTGAGTATCACAGTATCACCAAGGTTGGAAGAGACCTCAAAGCTCATCAAGTCCAACCCATCACCACAGACCTCAAGACTAGATCATGGCACCAAGTGTCACGTCCAAACCCACCTTGAACACCTCCAGGGACGCTGACTCCACCACCTCCCTGGGCAGCCCATTCCAGCAGTCAATGACTCTCTCAGGCAAGAACTTTCTCCTCACCTCCAGCCTAAACTTCCCCTGGCACAGCTTGAGACTGTGTCCTCTTGTTCTGGTACTCCTTGCCTGACAGAAGAAAGCAACCTCCTCCTGGCTACAAGCACCCTCACTGTAAAGAACTTCTTTTTAATATCCAGTCTAAATCTACCTTTTCCAAGCTTAAATCCATTCCCCTATGTCCTATCACTACCATGCCTTGTAAAAAGTCGCTCCCCAGCTTTCTTGTATGCCCCCTTGAGGTACTGAAAGGATGTTATAAGGCCTCCCTGGGACTCTTCTCCTTGCTGAAGGGCCCCAACTCTTGCAGCTTATCCCCATAGGGGAGGTGCCCCAGCCTTCTGATCATCTTTGTGGCCCTCCTGTGGACCTGCCTCCAACACCTCAATGTCCTTCTTATGCTAGGAGCCCCAGAACTATCACACAGTGTGACTTATAATAATGAGATTTTTGCCTGCAGTGAATGTTGAACTCAGTTCTCCTCAGAACAGTTGGCACAGGGTTCACAGGAGAAATGTGTCACTTTAAAGTCCATCCCTTTTTCTAGCAGATGAAGATCTTTCACATCCTACTTGCCAGGAAGACTGACCACCTTCAGAACTGAAATTTAGCATTAAATAGAGTATTTTAGTGGCTAATTTATGGAAGCTAATGTAAGTACTATTGTGATTCTGCACATGGCTCTGTAATGCCATTACAACACTCATTTGATTATCCTCTATTTATATCAAGGATATGGATGTGGATTAGAGACTGGAACTTCTGTGAAGTCTCAAACATTCAGAGTCTTAACCACTTCTAATTACAGTTCTTCCACACTGATGCACTGTTGAGCTCCAGTTATGCCAAAAAGCATATAGATAAGAAAGGAGGAGGAAGTGTTACATCAGTCTTCACCAATATTCACAAGCATCTTTTACAGTAGTGGAACAGATTAATTTAATCCTACAGCTAAAATATATTAAACAATACCTGGCAGGAGCTGTTGGGTAAATTACTTTTATATGCTGGAAAGCCATGTCTTGATTCAAAATTTGTTTTATCCATGTTCTTGTTCCTTGGCCAGTACCACCTGTATCACAGAGAATACAAGAAGGATTATTTCATGTATTTAGAAAGAAAACTACAAAATGTCAAATGTATCTATCTATCTTTCTCAGACTGATAGAAATTCCTAAACTACAAAACTAATCTCCCAAAATGCTAAAAATAGAAAATCATAGAGTACCCTTAATTCCTGTTCCTGTTTCTCCAGTGAAGAGAAACACAAAACTTCCTAGAAAGAAACTGTTTAAGAGTCCCCACAGCACAAGTTTAATGAATACTTCACTACATCCAATAGCTTAAGTATCTCCTAATCAGGCACCTCTTACTTGCAACTTACCTTACTTGCTGGTAACAGAGATAAATAAAATACTGATCATCATCTTGAGAAGTACGAAAAAATACCTGCTGCTCCCCTTGGGAAAAAACATAGATTTAGTATTTTTTTAAATGTAAAATGGTTGATCCACAGGAAAAAAAAGATCACTGCCCTAAACCAGGCTTAAACCCATGCAAGGTGGAAGGATCTGAACAACATCACATAAATATGCCAATTTATATTTTAAACGACTGTAATTCTCCATGCAGATTTGTTCTTGCTCTATCACACTGTCCTAGGTTGGGAACTCTAAGGTTAAAAAGAGTCCTCTGGGGACTGGAAGATTGTTATTCAATCCCATAATTCTGCTATCTCTTCATAAGCTCAGGGCAAGGCCAGCTTGTTCTCTTTTCCTCCCCCTCCAGCCTTGCGCCAGGTAGGAGCTCCCTTATCAGGATAAACATGTAAGGATAGGCCTTGTTTGGGGCCTCCAGAGGCTGTGCTTAGGCTTCTGGAGGATGGCAGTGGCATAGTGGGGAGGACTGGAGCAGTGGGGATTATAGATTTAGCTTTGGGTTGGGGGAAAATTCAGGGAGTTTGTTAATGGCTTATGTATCTGCTCTGTAATTTCTGTCTGTAACTCTCTCTCCAAATACAATTCTGTTTTTTTCTCCAATCCGTTTGAGAGCTTCACTCTGTCGGCTCTTTAAACCCACGACACACACCAACAAAATTCAGTGATCTTAATTTATACATACAACTAATGCACCTTCAAAATTAAAGCACAAGGCATGATCCAAACCTAGCTTAATTTCTTTTTTTTTGTTGAGCACAAACGGTGTAACCACTAAGTTCTCTGCCCTAAGTAATCCCAGCGACAAGCCATAGGGATGCAAAATTGTCCAAAATCTTAGTCTGTGCTACATTAAACAGTAAAATCATAGTCATATCTTCAACAACCATTTTGCCTATGTGAGTAGCATGGTCTGAAGTCCAAACACACCTCTGGTTATTACATGATACTCTTGACGTGCAAGGGTTTCCTCATGATTGCTGACAACTTACAAACAAAGCTTCTTAAGGAGTCATGAACAAACATTCATTTTATTTTTCTATACACTCTTTTTTTTCTTTTCTTTTCTTTTTTTCCAGTTAGAAAGCAAAAGTCTAAGCTTTGCAAATACTTGCACAGGATAACCTCCAGGTAGGTCAACCTAATCAACTATGTGAAAGTTCACAGAATCAGGACTTACATCTTTATGGACTCCTTAATGGTGGAGGACTCATCTTTTATTACTTATTTGCATGTCTTAAGCTTTGCAAAGATCAGCAGAAACATTTACAGTTAATGGAACTAGTCTGCCCATGAAAAGTTCATAGAAAATTCATTAAGTAAGATAAAAATTAACTGTGATCTTCTGTTTGTCAAGAGTCCCCATGGTACAAATGCTCTGCAACTGCTGTGAGCACTTGCATGCAGAGGTAATGCATTTTCATTTGGTAAGAATAGAATTTGTAGGGAAGGAAGAAAGAGAGGAGATTGTGACATCAAACAAAACCCAACAACCTTCTGAAAAGTTTGTCTTTCAGTCTGTTTTTAGATATTTGCATTATATGCTACACATATGAACACTACCAAAAAAAAAGGTTAACTGCACAGACAATTCTGTTTTAAGTCTGTTCAAAACCTTGAAATATTATTCCCTCCCTCAATCAAAATATGAATTATTTTCCTTTCAAATACAGTTTGAATTTCCAAACTGTCTTTCTGTGCAAAGTTTAAACTTCATGCCAGGTCACATGTAGACTGGATATCAGGGGAAATTCCTTCTCTGAAAGAGTTGTCAAGCACTGGAGCAGGCCTCCCAGGGAAGTGGCTGAGTCACTGTCCCTGGAGGTACTTAAAAGATGTAGTAGATGAATAACTGTGTTGCTCAGGGACATTGTCTAGTGGGGCAGTGTTAGGTTAATGGTTGGACTCTATGATCTTAAAGGTCTCTTCCAACCTAAATAATTCTATGCATGTTATTGCAGGTAAAGCTGTAAACTGACATCTAAATAATTATTGTACATTTGTTATGTTCATCTGCCTTTGCTGCTGAGCTACCAAATTTTGATCCTCTACCTATATTTGAAGGACAGCACTGGGAATTATTTTTCTATACCATTATGTATTTACATTCTCCACTTACAATTTGTCTGGCATAAACCAAACCGGATTCAAGACGTTCCTGTGCCACTTTCCATCAAAAGCATTGCACAGAAGATTCACAATTCAGGTTTATAGCCCAGGCTACAGCTACTTCTGTTTTAAATTCTATTCTGTTGCACTGCCACACAAAATCAAATAAAAATACCCTTATATTTCCCCACTGCAAACATTATGAATGAAATCATACCAAAAATGAAAAATTGTGGAGTACTTTAACCACATGTGGAATCAACCTCTAACCATAATCTTCCCTTACTCCTCCAACATGAGAGAAAATTATTTCCTCAGGCATTAAAGCATTAGTACTAACAGAAGAGCTGGACACATCTTATGAACTCTCTTTCATTCTTTAACTCATGGAATCTGAGAAAAGCCAAATCAAAGTAGTTTATAAAAATTAAACCAATTTAATAATCATGTGCATCCTTGTTAAAACAAATAGAAGCATCAGCTAAAAGGAAAACTAAGACAAAGGCACTGAAAGAGTTGAGCACATTGCTACAGGCACGTGGACAGCTCAATAGAATTAATTTCCAAGAGCTATGATTACTAGGTTTTGGGGTTGGGTTTTGGTTGTTGGGTTTTTATGTGGTTTGGGTTTTTTTATGAGAGTGTGAAATATGTACATCTCATTCGTGTCAATGTGGAACAGTCTCAGGACCAAGGGATTAGATCTGTCTTTTCTTTCATAGAATCATAGAATGGTAAGGTTGGAAGGGACCTCAAGGATCATCTAGTTCCAACTCCCTGCCATTAGCAGGGACACCTCCCAC
>VWZE01025063.1:3346-17991 GCA_013396675.1 Eubucco bourcierii | reverse complement strand
CCCAGCCTTCCTGTAGGCCCCCTTCAGATACTGGAAGGCTACTCTAAGGTCTCCTCGAAGTCTTCTCCAGGCTGAAGAGCCCCAACTCTCTCAGCCTGTCCTCATAGCAGAGCTGTTGCAGCCCTCTGAGCATCCTCGTGGCCCTCCTCTGGACCCGCTCCAACACTTCCATGGCCTTCCTGTGCTGAGGGCTCCAGAACTGCACACAGTACTCCAGGTGGGGTCTGACAAGAGCAGAGTAAAGTGGCAGAATCCCCTCCCTTGCCCTGCTGGCCATGCTTCTCTTGATGTAGCCCAGGACTCGGTTGCTGTCTGGGCTGCATGTGCACACTGCAGGCTCATGTTGAGCTTTTCATCAACCCAGACTCCAAGGTCCTTTTCCTCAGAACCTTTTGCATGCCTTGTATGACCTTGAGAGAGCGAATAAACCGAGTTTCTTTAAGGTTGTGGTATACTGTGAAGTGTACCTCTCCTACTAGCTAAAACTAATTTGTTGCTAACAGCAACAGTGTTAAAAACATCTAGCACGCATCAGCAAAGTCCGAGGTCATCCAAGGGGGAGGTTAGTGAAGTCCGGGGTCATCCAATGGACAAGCTGAGGAAGACTACGAACTTCATCCCAACGACCACCAGGTGAAGACAGAAAAGACCCCAACAGGACTAGAGAACATGCACATAGAAGTCCACGCCCATTCCTGGCAGAGGAAATAGCAACTGAGGGGAGAACAGGGAGCATATCGCACACTCTGCCATTACAAGGTGTGTCTGCTATTATACATGTGCTCCACTATTGTATCTGCCATTGTATCCGTGGTCCTACTACTTTATTGCATCCTCAGCTGTGTGGAACCCCAGCAACCAGGATCAGGCTCTAAACCCTCCACGCAATTGGCTTGCACAGCCAGCATGACACCGTGCTGAGACTGCACACCGCAAGACATCCTGCCTGCACCTCGAAGCCTCCTGCCCAGATGGAAGCCCTGGAGATAACACAGATCATCTAGAGAGTCAGGACCAAGTCAGAGATTGTCTGCCTCCTTTCCCCAGCGCCCAGAAGCCTGGGGAAACTCCAAAACCTCTAGCAGCTACTGACAGCAACCCCACCACGAGCTTTGGGTACTATCAGATAATATTTTTGTGAGTAAATACTTAAAGCCCATTGTAATTCACCATTGCCTTCTGCCATATGCAGAAAGTTGCTCCTTGTGTCCATCCAGTGAGCAAGCAGTGTACTGACCGCAAGCGGTACACTGACTGCAAAGCCTTCTCTGCCAGTTCAATCGAGTTCAAGTAATGTATATCTTTACCAGTTACTGCTAGATCCTGTCATAACCTGCATATAAAGTCTCCATGAGTGATGCAAAGAACCTAGTATTATTATTAAACTGGTGATCAGGGTGATGTGAGTTCTGGATATTTAATATTAATAAGCTGTATTAATTTGTTTAAAATATCATCTCACAGTAGTTAATTACCTCTCCACTACACCATCTTAATTATGAAAATGCTCCTTTCCTTGTGGATACCCTTTGCGTGGAAAAATGTTTACAGTATGTTGTGGAACAGGTTTGTTTCCATGGCCAAGAGCGCCAGGTTGGTGTCCCTAAAACACACACCAGGGACGCACTTCAGGCTAGGCGAAGCCGGAAGGCTGAAGTCAGCCCAGGCACAGGCACAGGCACAGGCACGCTGCTCTGCACACAACGCTCCTCCTCCCCGGCCGGCGCCGCACCGCACAGAGACAGGGACACCTTTGCAACCGTTCTCTTCTCTTCCCTGCCGCACGGAGCCCGGCGGCTGCCGTGACAACAAACCCATCCCGCTGTCTCCCTCACACAGCACCAGAGCATCACGGAAACCGAGGGGGCCGCCCCGCTCCGGGCAGGGCCGCGAACGATGAAGAGGCGGCGACAACCACCCCGGCCCGGCGGTCGGAGAGCAGCCTCCTCGGCACCCCTACCCCCTTCCCCAACGGGAAGCAAGTCCCGCCGAGCCCCGTGCACAGACCCCACCGCGGGGCAGCAGGAGAGAGAGATCGGGGCGGGAAGCAGCCACCTGAGCCGTGCAGGAAGATGAGGGAGGCGGTGTGCCTGCCCACGGGGGACACCACGCTCCTCTTCAGCGTTACGGGCGCCGCCATGCCGTGCTCCGCTCCGCCCGGTCCCGCTCTGCCACTGAGCGGCCACCGCGCCGGCGCAGACACGGCCCCGAGTCCTCAGCGCCGGCCCGGAAGGGTGCCGCAGGGTTTCTCCAACCTCGGAGTAGTAGCTGTTGAGTTACAGGAGCAGCCCTCTCTGCCCTACACCAGAACAGTTGTCACTTGTCGTTTGAAGTTAGCGAAGTGCATCTGCACGCCCCCGGTTTAGAATCATAAAATCATAGAATCATAGAATGGTAAGCTTGGAAGAGACCTCAAAAATCATCTAGTTCCAACCCCTGCCATAGGCAGGGACACCTGCCACTAGAACAGGTCACTCAAGGCCTCCTCCAACCTGGCCTTGAACACCTCCAGGCAGGGAGCAACCACAACCTCCCTGGGCAACCTGTGCCAGTGTCTCACCACCCTCACTGTAAAGAACTTCCTCCTAACATCCAGTCTAAATCTCCCCTCTGCCAGTTCAAACCCATTGTTCCTTGTCCTGTCATTTTAAGACCTTTTCAATAGTCCCTCCTCAGCCTTCCTGTAGGCCCCCTTCAGATACTGGAAGACTGCTCTAAGGTCTTCTGGAAGCCTTCTCTTCTCCGGACTGCAGAGCCCCAACTCTCTCAGTCTGTCCTCATAGGAGAGCTGCTCCAGCCCTCTGATCATCCTCGTGGCCTCCTCTGGACCCGCTCCAACAGAAATGCCATATGGCAGGCAAACTAGAGTTGAATAGTAAAGGCTGAGCCACCCCTTTCATGTCGTCATATGTGTTTGTAAAGGAGATTAGGCTTCAGCCTCACCAGGTGCATCGTTTAGAGATTAAAGGTTGGCAAGAGAACTGAGAGAAGGCAGGTGGCAGGGGGCTCTGATGGCACCTTTGGGGCACATCAGAAAGTAAAGGGCCTGCAAGGACCAATATAAAAAGGGTCCAATAGACACTTGAAAGCTTGTCTGACCTTAACCCATGTCTGAGCACAACTTCTCTGATGTGCTTCATAGTTGCTGCTGAACTGCTGTGGGGGATAAAGAGTTTTATTGTGTACTTTTAGGTAACATATTCAAGGGCATATGACTTTTTTTTTTTTTTTTTCTTCTCCAGTGATGTGTCCACCTTACTTGCCTTGGTGCTTCTTGGTGGAATAAGGATGACCATGCGTGAAGTCTGCAATTGCCATTTCACTAGCCAGGTGCAGTGCGAGCCAGGGGGTGAGCAGCAAGTTTACAGATTAGTTTTGCAGTTCATCATGAAGTATTTTGGCAAGCCATAGGGGCACACCTGTTAGTCCTTAAAAATGTAATGAAACCTTAGCCTCTTGAGGTAGCGTGTTATTACCTTCAGAAAGGCCTGTGGGTTAAGTAGATGAAACATCAGTGTGTGTGTGTAATATGAAGAGCATGCTGTGCTTGTGTTTCTGTCCAAATTACTGTCCTGACTACTATTTTCCTATATATTTAGGCCATGGGGTCTTAGGGCGTCAGCTAAACAAAACACAGGCTGACAGTGTGTGTTATGATGTCCCTTCAAAATGTATGTAGATGTCTTTTTAATATCTTAGGAAGCATTCTGCAGTGTGTCCATTCAGTAAATAGAAGGGAGAAGAATCTGATAGTTGGAGAAATGAGAAAATTGCGTTGTGAGAGGAGCTGAAAGATATCTTAACATTTTCTACAGCCTCGGTTGCCCAGGTGAAGAATGCAAACTCTCAGCAAACCAATGCCATCATGAACAAGTCATTATTCCCTGTGCCTAATAGCTGAGACACATCTTTCTCCTGATTTGACTTATTATATACAAAAATAGTTGTGATGCTTGAGACATCAAGGTTCTTTTTTAAGAATAAGTTAGCTTATCAGGAAGGTTTAACCATGATTATTGGGACACATCCACTCGGTTATAGTTCTTTGTAATATTTTAAACTTATTTTGCCATCTTTCATAAGCATTGTAAATTTTGAGGGCTACTACATGTGAGGGATCACTGAACACAAAATGATGTGTGGCTTTGGAATAATTCTTCTGCACAGTTACAAGAAGTAGGCATGATCAAGCCTTTTTAAAGCTGATGACTTGTCACTCCCTGCCTCTGTCTTACAAAGCTTGGAGGTGCAGGATTTCTTTTTGCCAACAAATAAAACTCCATGCCTGGAACAAAACAAAGGATTATATGTCACACTGTGTAAAAATAATACTCTGGTGTGTGTTTGGTTGGTTTTGCTTTGCTTTTGGGTGTTGGTTGGTTGGTTTGTTTTAAGAGAAACAGTCAAGACATCGGATTTATTCTTTCTTTTACATTAAAAAATCAAGCAAAGGGCAATGATAGCCCTTTCCCTTATTGGAGAGGACTCCAGGGTTTAGGGTAAAGACCAATATTTTTTTAAAAATCAGAGACAAAGTAGACAACTAAACAGAAACTTGTGAGAGAACAGCAGCTCTGAGCAAAGATAAATGGAAAAGAGATGAATTCTAGTGACAGCAAATCCACTGTAATAACTTTTTATTTGGACTAGAGGAAAATCTTTTATTGGACTGTTTTAAAGTATATTAATTATATTGAATGTTAATTATATTGAAACACTAACATATTTAGAAACAAAACCAAAAACACAGAAAAAAATCCCCTTCTAACTCTGATAGGTCTGAATCAAGTGCTCAGGAGTGGGCAGGGGATCATTCTGTTGGTTCTTGGAGTTTACTGTTAGAAGGATGATGGAGATCTCTCTGCTGCCAGTTTTTCCTTCTCAAAGGAGGGGAAAGAGGGAACATGCCTGGAGTAAGAACTAGAAAATGATTATGACTGTTTTGCTGGGCCAAACCTATGAAGCCTGTGAAGCAAACACATGTAACCCATGAAAACCATGGGCTCTGCTGAAACCTAACCTTACTAACTGAAAGGACTGTCCTGAATGAATTAACAGTATGCTAATAACTGTAGAAAATTATTGGCAATATGAAAAAGAGCTTGCAAATTTTGTTAAACTAACATATGTTTAAGTTCTAATGCTTATGGTTTTTTACAAGCCTTGCACTGCTGACATAAAAGATCTCCAAAAGGAATTTATTACATTTCACAGCTTCAATAAAATGTCCTCCCACACCCTTAGAAACAGAGTCTGTTGCAATTGCTTCTCTTTTTAATTTTTCCTGGGCATAACAAAATAAATGGATTCAACTTTGACTTAAATGCTAGGTAAATATTAAAATGTAAATATGTGGCCATATTTAAGTTTTCTGAAGAAAGTAAATGTTAAGTGGGAGCTGTGTTTTGTTCCTTGGGATAGGCTCTTTCTCACAGTGCTCTCTGTTCTGCCTCTGTTCTTTCATACTGACTCTATTCAGAAGAAAACAGAAGACTTCAATTTACTTGCAACCATTCTGATATTTTTCTCATTTAAAATGACTTTGCACTTTAAAATTAACTTGAGCTAAAACCAGTATGTTGCAGAGTAAATGTTATATCCAGCATGTGTACATACATAATATCCAGAAACACTGTTGTAACTGTTTATAGAGAACTGAGGCTTTTGCCCACTATGTCAAAAAATGGTTTTGTAGGTATTCCTGAGGTTTTTTTAGTAGGTGAGTTAGTCCACAGATGCTTCATTGATGATTACAAAGAAGTATATCTTATCTCTGGTGGTTTCTACATTTACAGTGAGGTGATTTTGACAGAAACAAGGATTTTGGTATGGAAAGAAAAATATCAAGTATTGCATCTTTCTGAACTCCCCTTTTATTTCTTTTGTAATGTCATAACATTATCATTACCATATCAGAAGATCCCATCATTTTTACCCAGTCTTTGTTGCTTGAGTGATAACTATCCTATACTTGCTTTCTTCATTCTGAAGATGTTAAAATTAAGTGTTGAATTTCTTTGTCTCTTCTACATTCCTTTCTTCTCCTTCTCTCAGTGTTTTACAGGCTGAAGACTCTGTCCACTAATTTTAAGACCACCATGCCAGTTACTGTGGCCTCATCAAAATAAGCAACCATCTTTACATTTGCAGGTGGCTTCATTCACTTGAAATCAGTGGCAATGCTTTGACATAGAATTTATATGGCATGAGGGTTTTTTCGCTCTCCTCTTTCAGTGAACATCTTGGCCTAATTTATTCCAAAAAGTTCCTGTAATTGGTTCTCTGCAGAAGTGCCACAGCAGAGGTAGGAAGTGCCATAGGGGTTCAGGTGCACAGTCTGATGGGCCATTTATCATACTAAACTATTTATGTCTCCACTAAGCCAAACAAAAAAATTACATCTGTACTTATTTTGTAATTTAAAAACAGAGCTTGTAGCAAATAGTCAACATTCAAAATATGCAGATTTTGAAAAGTTGTTTTCCTGTCCAGTCAGAGGTGTATTTTGGTGCTGAGTTCTCCTGTCCCTTACAAGAAAGAAAAAAAAAAAAAACCAACCCCAAACCCCAAAACACCCAAAACTGCCTATCTAGGCTACATCCCTAAGATTGTGCATCTCAGATATGATTTACTGTGGAGTGGAGTGGGGGAGATCAGTACACAAAGAGAAAAGTGTGTTGCATTCTGCATCTGAATACTGTCTGGCACAATGGGATCCAGTTACCACAGCAAGGTAAACAAGTAATAAATAAACAAATCATGTTCTTTTTGGCCCAAGAGATAATTGGTATTTAGGGTCTTGTGAGACAATTTTGCTAGCAGGAGCCAAATATTTACTGCATGCCATCCAATTTGTTTAAAAACAAATGAGGGCACAGTCCCAGGGACAACAGAAGGCAGTTCCCTTCTTCGGAAATCTGAGCCTGCAGCCAGCCAGCACCCTGCCAAAACAAATCCAGGCTTGGCTACGTTACTGGTGCCTGTGTGCTTCTTCTGCTTGTTCTTTGCAGTGGGTTTGTTGCTTCTGAGTCATTTGGATGTCCACTCAGCAGCTGCATCTGCAGGCATCTTCCAGGCAAGCTCCTTGGCCAATCTTGTTTAGCTTTTAGCCTGCTGAAGCCTGGAGGGATGTTCCTCAACCAGAATTCCACAAGGAATCTTGCAGACATGCTTAGGGCTTACCAAAAATATATTAACAGTATTCTCAGCAAATAGTGAAGCTGCTTTGTATTAATATGTGGACTCGTGGTGTCTGCCTTTCATTTAATGTGTTGGTGGTTAGAGCTGTTGCTGCTAAATGGTCTGACTGGTTTTACACTGACTGAAGGGCTGCTGGCAGAGCTGTTTTATACCACAGATAGTGTTTCAAAGATGGTCACCCTGGGTAGTGAACTCACCTTGACCATGAGATAGTGAGTTCAGGACTTCTGGGGAAAGTCTGAAGTGCTGTGGGAGGGTTCAGCTCCACTGGAGCTTTGCCTGGGAGAAGATGTTGGTGCTGGAACCATGATATTATTACAGTCTTCAGTAAAATTTCTGGGCATGGAATGAAGGGGTCCTTGCTTGATTTAAACTGTGTAACTAGCATATTTGTTAAAACCTTGTGATTTCATTGTGTGCTTTGGTATTTCTCTTGAGGACTGGGTACAAATCTCGGGTTCATGTAGCTTTAAAAGGACACAAGAACTCTGAATTGAGGAAAAAGCTGTGAAAACATGAACCTTAAAACCCAGACATAGGAAAGAAAAATTAAAAATCCTCCAGTTGCTTATTTTTAAACTCCTAATTTTGACTAATCTTTTCAAGTTCTGGTTTATGAATTAAGATCTCTTGAAATTAGCAAGAGTTCTCTAGTGAGATCACGGCGTTGGAGTTCATACCTGCATGTGCCCCAGATGTGTGGTGCCCTGTTCTGCATTCATCTGTATGTAAATTGAGAGTGTTAAACTTATCACACTCTCAAATAACATAGCAGTGCTAGCAAGCTCTCTGGTTTGCTCCATAGAAATGCAACCTATCCAACCAGAGTGTCTCATGTCAGCGTGGAGTTCTTTTGCCAGTATAAATTGGAAGTCTTCAGAGAGGGATAAATTGGGAGTCTTGAGAGAGGGCTTTGCTCATATAAATACATTGGCAAGACTTTATACAGTCACAACAAAACCTAAATTTACTTTCTTAATGCTAAAATCTGGTTTTGGTTACATCGCTGTCAGTCTGGAGTAACTCACTCTGGTTGACCCGAAGATAAGTTGAACCCAACAAAGAATATCTTGGACTCACAGCCTTGTAATGACATTAGAACATGGAAATGACAGAAAGTGCTTTTTTAATCTCCAAATGAAAAATATCTATGGTCACGTTGTTTTGGGTTAATTTACCCCCTTAGAGCCTGAGCAGGTGAAATGTAAAAATTTGTTTTGACACTGGATACATATAATAAAACCTCTGGCAGACTTGTTTGTTTCTTTCCTCCTGCTTTCATACCAGTGGGGTTTTATTTGTATGGCTTCCACATTTAGGCATTTATTTGTCAAAACTGAGGTGTAGGTACAAGCACTTTTTTTTTTTTTTTTGAGTGCGAATTTACATGATGCCATAAAGTAGTGTTTTTCATTTTTCAGCACTTATTAGCTCAGCTTCTTAGCTGTGCAGCACCACACCCTGGTGTGAAGCTTATAGAGGGATAATTCTGACACATTTATATTAACCTAAATTTATACCATTTCATTTAGGAAAATAAGTATCTTGTTCACAGTTCCAGTACAGTGTTGTGACTATTTGGCAAGATCAGCCACCAAGATCTTTGGATGACCAGAAATATGGCAGGGGGTTGAAAGTAGGTGATCCTTGAGGTCCCTTCCAACCTTACCATTCTATGATTCTAGGACTTTATGTATAGTTCCACTCCCAGGCAGTGGATTAATGGAAACTCCATTTCTTTAAGTTGAATGTTCTATATTTTAAATTATTTTGATGTCAGTGCACTAAATTCTTCCAAAACAAAGCATCCAGCATGACACCCACCTAAACATGAGCCAGCAGTGTGCCCAGGTGGCCAAGAAGGCCAATGGCATCCTGGCCTGCATCAGGAATAGTGTGGCCAGCAGGAGCAGGGAGGTCATTCTCCCCCTGTACTCTGCACTGCTTAGGCCACACCTTGAGTCCTGTGTCCAGTTCTGGCCCCTCAGTTTAAGAAGGACATTGAGGTGCTTGAGCGTGTCCAGAGAAGGGCAACGAGGCTGGGGAGAGGCCTGGAGCACAGCCCTATGGAGAGAGGCTGAGGGAGCTGGGATTGGTTAGCCTGGAGAAGAGGAGGCTCAGGGGAGACCTTCTTGCTGTCTACAACTACCTGAAGGGTGGTTGTAGCCAGGAGGAGGTTGCTTTCTTCTCTCAGGCAAGCAGTACCAGAACAAGAGGACACAGTCTCAAGCTGTGCCAGGGGAAGTTTAGGCTGGAGGTGAGGAGAAAGTTCTTGCCTGAGAGAGTCACTGACTGCTGGAATGGGCTGCCCAGGGAGGTGGTGGAGTCACCGTCCCTGGAGGTGTTCAAGGCAGGTTTGGACATGGCACTTGGTGCCATGGTCTAGTCTTGAGGTCTGTGGTAATGGGTTGGACTTGATGATCTTTGAGGTCTCTTCCAAACTTGGTGATACTGTGATACCTACATGCATACATATATATAAATAACATTAATATTGAGGTAAACTGGACAGTTCAGTACTGTACTCCCTGCACTTAATGTAACATTTGTGGTGCCTTAGATAAAACACTATAGGTGTATCTTTTTCATCATAGGCCAGATACAGTATAAGGATATACAAAATACAACAATAAATATTTCCTACATATATTTTTTTGCCTGAGTATAAAGCTAATATTCAGAGTGACTATCATATATACATTTGTTATGTTTTATTCATTTTTTAAATGAAATTAAATATATCCCAAAAGAGGAGTTCTGTAATCTCTGATAGTAAGTTTAGGTACACTGTATTTTTACTATGTGCAAGGGTAAAATCTGTGACTGGTCCTTACTATTTTGTTTAGCTGGATATTAAGGACTGTAACATTGTCCCTTTTCTGTAGTCAGTAGAGGCAGTGGGTTTCCTTTACGGTGTGTAAAGGGTGCCTATGGTCATGACCTCACCTATATAAATCTGAAGTATGGGCATATCAAGTTAGGTGAGATTAAGCAAATCCTAAATTTCTACCTTTTTTTTGGTTGCTGTTGTTGGATTTCAGACCATAGACATAGCATTATTAGCAGTTCACTAAAAGTGATGTCTCTCAGAAGTCTAATTTGGTTTCAGTTGTAAGCTCCCACAGTTAAGAGTGTGGTGGCTGAGTGACAACAAATTGTTGTGACCCAGTTCTGTCATATCTGAAACTTACCTATAGTTTTAAAACCACCACCATCAAGACAGCAATCATGAGGATTCATTTGTGAAGAGAATTTGTTTCAGAGGAACTGTGGAATTAGTATATGAAAAATATGAACAAGTTCCTGTAGAAAGGTTGCCCACTGTTGTGTTGGATCTGCTCTACACCTAGCTCTAGAGCAGCTTTTCCATTATACATCTGAATGAATTCTCATGCATGTGAGCACTGCAGAACTGGACCACCTGTGGATAACTGCATGGCTCCATTCCGAGTCAGTTAACACAGAGAGAATTATGCAGAAAATTAAATAATTAGATTTTCAGACAATGTGAAACATGCAAGTTACATTTCTGTAACTTAGTCAGTGCTTCCAGAACAATTACAGAGACCTAGGCATGCCCAGGGAGGTGCCTGGAGGTATTTAGATGTAGATCTGGTGCTTTGTGACATGATTTAGTGGTAACTTGGCAGTGCTGGGTTAATGGTTGGACTTGATGATCTTGAAGGTCTTTTCCAACCTAAACAATTCTGTGATTCTTTGTAGTGTGTGAACAAATCTGGCATGAAGCAGTAAGCATTATATAGGTTCAGATTACTCAGTGTTGTCTTAAATATGGCCTTTATTACATACCTGCAAATTACAATAAAATCTGATACATTAATGGCTTAAGAACCATCTTGCTTTAAAAGACCAGGCACCAAAATACTTTGGTGTTTGAATTAAGAAGATCCTTACCTTTATTTCTCTGTTTTCCATTATGCAAAACTTAGCCAATATTGTCAGATGAATTGTGTATTCTTTCAGAATCAAAGGGAATTACTCAGTTAAATAAACCCTGCTGCAAGTTAGTCCTGTCCAAATGAAAGCCAGTATTACGTGAGAGCAATTACTTTTCATGGTCCTTAGCATAAACCATGTGACATTGGGAGGTTCTGATCATTTGAATATGCTAATTAGTCTGTCTTTTGCTCTTTGGTTAATGCTGTTTTGCTCAATAAATTGGCTCAGGAATCTGCATGTTTTTGTGATGTGCTAGTTGCCATCTGCTTTGGAGATACTCCCATGTACATTTGTTGATGCAACAGCTATAGTGTTTTCAAATGTTGATACTAGGAAAATGTAATGTGATTGGGCTTGGACAGGTGCCTTAAACAGACCACCCATCATATTTATTTTGCTGCCAGTCAGAACAGGCAAACTCCTGGGTAAAATGTTGAAATGCTTTGAACTTTCTAGGTAGAGAGTGAATAATTTGTGATTCATTTCAAAAGAGATTTCTGCCGGTCCCGAAAAAAAATATTGCTTAACTGAATGCCACTATTATGATCCAAAGTTTTAAAGCTTGCTACTTAATTTGCTTTTAGTTTTCAGTTTGTAATGATTCTCACAAAACAATTTAGTCAAAATGCTTTAGTTTTGCTTGTAGACTAGGGAGGAAAAAGAAAATTTGTTAAAGAGTAAGCTGGAACAGGTCATATTTATTAGTATTGCTCTGAGTCAAATGCAGAGCAAGCAGCTATATTTGCTTATGTTTATAAAATGGCTGGATTTGATGCACAAGCTACACCAAGGTTCTCTCTTTCTGTGTGTATATATATAATATAAATGTAAATATATATAAAAGAATGTTTCATGTGGACACATATTTAGGTGTGGTGTAGACATTGAAGCTTATATATGCTTATGTCACAAACGTGCTTGGAAATCACTGGTTTTAAATCATAGAATCATAGAATGGTAAGGTTGGAAGGGACCTCAAGGATCATCTAGTTCCAACCCCCTGCCATAGGCAGGGACACCTCCCACTAGGACAGCTCACTCAAGGCCTCGTCCAACCTGGCCTTGAACACCTCCAGGGAGGAAGCAGCCACAACCTCCCTGGGCAACCTGTTCCAGTGCCTCACCACCCTCACTGTAAAGAACTTCTTCCTAACATCCAGTCTAAATCTTCCCTCTGCCAGTTTAAACCCATGTAAAATCCAGTAAGAACGTTTTATCATTGCTAGTGTGGTGGTTTGACCCCGAGGAGAATTATCTCCAGCTCAGCCCAAACCCAACAGACACAGTTTTAGAAAAAGAAGAAAACTGAGGTTCAAACCACTAATACAAACTATATACACAATAATATACACTCATGCATGTGTTGTTATCCTATTTGTTGTTTTGGTTTTATTTTAAAGGGAGGCAGTGGCAAAAGCTTTGATTGCAAGTCAGTTCTCAAGGATTAAGGACTAGAGGTGAATGGTAATGAAATTCCTGGGTAGAAAACTGGTAATTAAATTTGATAGAAGTGTAAGTGACCACAGTGAAACACAGTGTTATCATCTCAGATCTAGAAAATCATCTAATATTAAGTCCAAAAGTATATATTGTGGAACAGGAATGCTTCTTGTGGTAAGTGATATCACAGTTACCAGAAACAGAATAACATAGAAGGGAGAAAAGGATTGAGTGAAAAATAACAAAGCAGACAGTCAGGATCTTGTTCTCTGAAAGGTTGGATGCAATTAGGAGTAATTCATTGAAATTATGGCACAAGAAGATTGACATAAATGAGAAGAGAATTTTGTGTATGGTCACTCCAGCAAAAAAATGTGGCACTTGGAGTTTATTTTTGAGGTGACCTTAAAAAAAAAAAAGAACTTTGTTTTCACATAAATGGTCAATAACCATTCTTTAAAAAGAAAAAAAATTGTTCAATAGGAAAAGGATTGTCTGTGAAGATTTTCTTAAGGAGTCAGTGAATCTTTAAGGATCTTCAGAACCATAGCTGCATTTTGGGCTTAATATTGGCTGGTTCTGTGCCAGAGAGGGGGAGAAGACTGGGGTATGCTTGGTTGTTTCTGAAACAGAGATAGTGTTGACAATTATTATTACTGTGTGCAGTTCTGGAGCCCTCAGCACAGGAATGACATGGAAGTGTTGGAGCGGGTCCAGAGGAGGCCACAAAGATGATCAGAGGGCTGCAGCAGCTCTGCTGTGAGGACAGGCTGAGAGAGTTGGGGCTCTGCAGCCTGGAGAAGAGAAGGCTTCCAGGAGACCTTAGAGTAGCCTTCCAATATCTGAAGGGGCCTAAAGGAAGGCTGGGGAGGGACTATTGACAAGGTCTTGCAATGACAGGACATGGGGCAATGGATTTGAACTGGCAGAGGGGAGATTTAGACTGGATGTCAGGAGGAAGTTCTTTCCAGTGAGGATGGTGAGACACTGGCACAGGTTGCCCAGGGAGGTTGTGGCTGCTCCCTCCCTGGAGGTGTTCAAGGCCAGGTTGGATGAGGCCTTGAGTGAGCTGTACTAGTGGGAGGTGTCCCTGCCTATGGCAGGGGGTTGGAACTAGATGATCCTTGAGGTCCCTTCCAACCTTACCATTCTATGATTCTAATATTCTATGATTAATAAGAAAGATTAAGTCTCAAGAGAGGATGGCCTAATGGCAGAGCTGTTAGCTTCATCTAAAAAGATGGTCTCACATCCTTGCTGAAACGTTCAAATTATGTGTGAACACAGTATATTTTCCCAGATGGATGAAAAAGAAATGTAATCATCCCTGCCTTTAAAAATTATGACAGAAATAGCTGAGAAAATTGTACCTCAATTATCTTGATTGATCTCGTAATAAACTCTGCACAGAATCTATCTCTCTTTGCTAGGAAAGAGGTCAGGAAGGAAAAATACACCTTTTTTAAGAAGAGCACATATATTTACTTTTTGGAGATACTGTGGAAGCAAAAGTGAGTGTCATGGATTTGTTTTATAGTGAACAAAATCAGTATTTTATATTGGAGAGTCGTACCCAAGACATTGCAGTAAGATCTGGAATCAGTCAATACTAATTTACTCAAACAGCAGTTTCAGAGTGAAAGGATTTGAGCTTAACTTTGGTTAGTAATCATAGAATCAATCATGTTGGAAGAGACCTCCAAGCTCATCCAGTCTAACCTATCACCCAGCCCTTCTCCAATCAGCTAGACTATGGCACTGTCTCATTCAGTCTTTTCTTGAACACTTCCAGGGATGGCAACTCCACCACCATCCTGGGCAGCCCATTCCAATGCCAATCACTCTCTCTGGCAAGAACTTCTTCCTGACATCCAATCTGAACCTGCAGCTTGAGCCTATGTCCTCTTGTTCTGTCACTGGATGCCTGGGAGAAGAGACCAGCCCCACCTGGCTACAACCTCCTTTCAGATAGTATCACAGTATCACCAAGGTTGGAAGAGACCTCAAAGACCATCAAGTCCAACCCATTACCACAGACCTCAAGT
>VWZE01025062.1:119469-129558 GCA_013396675.1 Eubucco bourcierii | reverse complement strand
GTGGCCTCCTCTGGACCTGCTCCAACACTTCAACGTCTTTCCTGATCTGATGCTATTTGTCCCAAACAGAATAGAAAATGATATAAGAATGTCAAACAGAACAGAAAATTATATAAGAATGTCAGACCCCAACATTAAAAGTAAAGAGACAGGGAAAAAAAGTCCACATGGTACCACCAAGAGAAGTCACCGTTTTATGAAAATGAAGTGAGATTATTTGTGAGAGTGGCTCCAGGTCACCAGTGGCTCCAGAAGAAACTGTCAGTCCAAACTGCCACACACTTTAAAGCAAGAGTAATGTCTCTACAAGTCTTGGAGAGACATTTGAAAAGGTCACTTTCCCTAAGGAAGTGTCACTTTGGTAAGAGTTTCAGCAAACTGACACAGTGCAATTTATGGACATGGCATAACCAAAGATAAATGGGGCTGATGGTCCCAGAGGGAAGGCAAGAAGATTTCTGGGACAGCATGTCAGAAGCTGCTGGTCACTTTAGAGAATTTACAACTAGTGAATAAAATATAAGTAAAAAAGAGGTTATAAATATTTGAAATCTGGTATTATGCCAATGATGGTTCCTGTTGGTTTTGTTTTGTATGTTTGTGGTTTGCTGCTGCTGTTGTGTTTGTTGTTGTTGCTGTTGTTTTGGTGGTGGTTCATTTGGCTGGTTTGCTTGGTTTTTATGCTTGGTTGTGAAAAAAAAAAAAGAAAGAAATGGGATTTTATATTTTTTATTAGTTCTTTTCACACATCTGTTAAACTAGTACTAAACTACTACTGTGTGTCTCATTTAGTTATTACTGCTCAGCTAGAAAACCTGGGAGCTAGGTTATGCACAGTTCACTCAAATATCTGAACTGTGCTCAATTTTAAGAGAACACTACAGCAGCAAGGTTATAAATGAGCTGGGGCAATATCCTCATTTCTCATCTCTTTCCCATCTGACAGTGAGTTTTAAGAAAAGCACCATAAAGTAGATGAACAGACTCGATTTAATCGCTAAAACATCAGCAGCAGAGGAACCTGAGCAACATGGAAATAAAAGAATTTCAGTGCCACCCAGAGAAACTATTTAATCTTTATTTTAAAATATTTTTCTTAACAATTTTCCTACACCTTTGTTAAGAGTAGGAATTGTTAAGAGTAGGTTGGAGAAGCTCTCCTATGAGAACAGGCTACAAGAGTTGGGGCTCTTCAGTCTGGAGAAAAGAAGGCTTCTAGGAGACCTTAGAGTAGCCTTCCAGTATCTGAATGGGACCTGTAGGAAGGCTGGGGAGGGACTGTTGACAAGGTCTTGCAATGACAGGATGAGGGGCAATGGGTTTGAAGTGGCAAAGGGTAGACTGAAAGTGGATGTTAGGAGGAAGTTGTTTGCAGTGAGGGTGGTGAGACACTGACACAGGCTGCCCAGGGAGGTTGTGGCTGCTCCCTCCCTGGAGGTGTTCAAGGCCAAGTTGGAGGAGGCCTTGAGTGAGCTGTACTAGTGGGAGGTGTCCCTGCCTATGGCATGGGGTTGGAACTAGATGATCCTTGAAGTCCCTTCCAACCTTAACCATTCTATGATTCTATGAATATTTAGTGCTGCTGCTGCTTTGAAAAATGCTAATTTGACCTCTCTTTCCAACTTGTATAATTTGTTCTCCCATTTGTATTCCTGTAGCATTAACACCACTCAGATAAGCTGTTTGGTGCAGGATGAATCTCTTTTTCCTTCTCTAAAACCCACTGGTAGGTATTGTTACTCATAGGTAGTGTAGATTGGGTGAACTCATGCCTTTGATATGCCTGAGAACGAACCTTTAATTCACTAACTTTTAAATTAACTGATTACATTTGATTTATGTATTCTTTATAGGCCTTTCATTCAGTTTTTCATACCAGGCTATGTCTTCTAAAAAAAAAATAAATTGGTATTTTTAGTCCAGGAGTCTAACATTTGCTAGTATGCCACTTCCATCACAACCATCAGAGCACAGAACAAGCAATTATTCAGGTGGTAGTTTCTACAGTTCACTTAGCTGGAGCTTCTATCTTACTGGGAGAAAACACACACTGCCAATCTCTGATCTTTATTTCTTCAGATCATTAATAAAAACTCCTTTTGCTATTTTTTTTTACATTAATATGATTTTTTTAGCTAACAGATCTAATAAAAAAAAATCTTCTTGTAAAGACAAATTCAAAGAATTGTTCAATGACTGAGCTGCAAATCATTAGCTCTTTTTATTAACCTTCCAGTCAGTTATTATTTTTGCTCAATCAGGAAGCTAAAGTGACCTTTTAAGTTTTAGGCTGCTCCCATTGATGTTCAAATATTTCTAGTGTGTACCCTGTGACTGTGCTTCTTCCTAAGAGCTTGTTTTATCTGAGTTTCCATAGGAAAATGCAAACCAGAGAGGGGTAGATGAGGTCACTAAATCAGATCAGGCATTAGGTGTATAAAGTCTGAGTCAAGGATCGTAAGCTCCTCATGCAATCCCTAGCAACACTGTTAATCTTCAGGAGAAATCTTAAATAAAGCCTGTAGATGTATGAATTTTTGCAGATTAATGAAAGCATTCACCTTCAAGGAGGACAGTGGACACTTCTGTGATTCTGACAACTTTCCCCATGGCTTTGGGTAATATGAGCCTTTCCAGATGCCACCAGTAACACAACCAACCAACCCCACGAGCCAAAAACGTTATCCAACTTCCATTCTAAGCTACAGAAGTGTTGTCAGACTTCTTGCTTGCTCAAATTATGACAAAACAAAAAAAAAAAGCTTTTGTATAGCACTAGAAGAAAAAAGTAAAATCAGAACATTGGTTACAACTCCACGTTTCTTACATCAGGTTGAAGCACTTTCTGGTTTTGATTGCTGTGTTTTGCTATCAGTTGCACATTTGCTTTAGAACATAAACTGTACAAGTCCTTTGATGCCAAATGTATGGCAGGTGTATTCATGTGTTCTGCACCGTCAGTGAGCAAGCCAGAGACCTTGCTTGATGAAATAAGCAGACTATTATTTGGGTAGTGATGAGAAAATGTATGCTTGAATTCCCTCAATACCCTTGAGAAGGCTGGTGCACATTGCCTCTTCTTTTAAATGTATCTGAAATACCTGAGAAAGGGTGCTCTTGTTCTTCTAGATGGTAAAAGTCTAATTTTTATATGGAACATTGCACCAGCAAAGATTATAGGGCCTGGGATCATTTCTAGGTCTGAGTCTTCATTACACTTTTGCTACTAGTGTCGAAGTTTGAGTGTGAAAAAGCCCCTGGGGCGTATCAGTCTTGATCCTAAATCCACCTGGGCACCATGCTTATGTGCATGTTATTTTGGAGCAAAACTGATAACCTAATTAGATGACATGCTGGGTGATTCTCAAAATAGCAGTGTGATGGTTTGGGATTTACCCACTCACCCCCACTTTGTAAAATTCCCCAGACTAGACTCAGCCTGCCGGAAGTGAAGGACTGAAGCTCTATTTACAGCTCAGCACAACGTACAAGCAGAGATATACACAATAGACAGGAATAGTTACAGAAATACACAAGTTAAAGGTAATACAGAAACAGAACTCCCCTCCCAGAAACCAGAGTCCCCAGGAGGGGCTCCCAACCACCCTTCCACCTCCTTTCCACCCCTCTACTTAACCTCAGGGTCTGGCTTATGTGCAAGGTGAGTTTGGAGGATGGGCAAGGGGAGTTAGAAGCAGAGTGATTTGTTAGGTTAGTAGAGAGGCCAGCAGACAAAACCAGCAGCTAGAGAGACAGAGACTCTGTGCCTCTGTGTTATTTATGTTTTGAGTACCTATTCTTATACATCTCAGCAAGGCTATGAGTGAAGTAGACATCACCGTTCTTTGCTTTTCACAGGCTATAATCTATTTTTTTTTCATTAAAATATTCCAATTAGCCTCAAACCAGCACAAGCAGTGAGCCATATCACATCCCCAATTCTTCCTCCATGATTCATATTATGTCTGAGCACATGTGTGACCCTAATAGAGGACTTATGGAATTATAGAATGGTAAGGTTGGGAGAGACCCCAAAGATCATCTAGTTCCAACCCTCTGCCAGAGGCAGGGACACCTCCCAATGGTACAGGTCACTCAAGTCCTCCTCCAACCTGGCCTTGAACACCTCCAGGGAGGGAGCAGCCACAACCTCCCTGGGCAACCTGTGCCAGTGTCTCACCACCCTCACTGCAAACAACTTCTTCCTAACATTCAGTTTCAATCTCCCCTCTACCAGTTCAAACCCATTGCCCCTTGTCCTGGCATTGCAAGACCTTGTCAATAGTCCCTCCCCAGTGCTACACAACCTCCCTGGAGGTGTTCAAGGCCAGGCTGGATGAGCCTTGAGTGCCCTGTCCTAGTGGGAAGTGTCTCTGCCTATGGCAGAGGGTTGGAATTAGATGATCTTTGAGGTCACTTCCAACCTTACCATTCTATGATTCTGTGATTATACAGTAGAAGCCTCTGGAGTCCAAGAAGACTCTCTCAGTACTAGGATCATGCTTGACATTCAAATGAGCTTATCAACTCTCCAGGAAACTTCCAAATTTAGAAATCAACTTCTTATGTTGCACTTCACCAGAAGTTTTCTATGACTCATGAGTCATAGCACAGTGTGTCTTTTATGCTTTGATGCTTTATTTTACAATGGTTTTTATTATGGAACAATGGAACAAGTCATGACCAAAACTTCAGTCGTTAACTCTTTTGTGATCTATTACCAATTTGGAAAGTGGTGGCCACATGATTCATATATATTAGGCCAAAACGGGAGCGGCACGAATGTTAAGTTATTTGCCATGTTCACAGACTGTCAGATGGGGCAGATAGCCAGCTTTTCCAAACAATCACAGAGAGATCAGCACAGCTGTATCACATTTTCAGCTTGTACTTCTTTACTACTGAAACCAACATCCAGTGTTCTCAAACCAATGCTCTCTTTGATGAGCTTCTATGAACGTGGTTTTTTAATTTATATTTCTTCTTGCTTTAACTGAAATGAAAGGATAAAAAACCCCAACAACAACAACAAAAACAACCCAACAAAACACAAAACACAAAACCCTAACAAACCTGTGACTGACTAGTCTGGTTTAGAATTTCCTCCTGAGCAATATTGTAAAAATGTCACATTTGCAAAGCGGGAATAAATGAAGGTGATAAACAACAAGTGTAGAAGGGCTGTGCAGACGACATGAATAGATGAAGAGGCTTGAACTAATTATGAGAAATGAGATATATGAATCGGGGTGACAACACATAATCAAGTTCTCTTTTCAGTGATTCACATCTCACTTCTGCAAAGTGTGTTGAGCTCGTGAATGTCTATCACTAAAGGAAGAAACATTCCCCTTTATTACACCCAAACTCCTTCCATTGCTATTATCAATCTGTTTAATTAACACATAAACTGCTGGTTCCAGTTGTCTTGGAAATGCAACAGGGTACTCCAAGGTTATAAAGTAAGAAAATACATTGGCAGAAATGTATAACTTAACGTAATCATGTTATTGATAATCTGGAAAACAAATTTATCATCACTGTTCCACCACTCTCACACTCCAATTAGGAGCAAATGCTGTGTAAAGCTCTGCAAGACACCCTGCCTCAGAGAGATTAGAATCTGAGAATATGGCAGGAAACAAGTGGATATGGACAAACAGATGGGGAAAGCAGAAGATAGCATTGAAATGATTATGATTAGTGTAACACTTTCCAAAGATTCAATAGGGAGCCTGCCACAGGGGCAAAGAAAAAGCCTTTATTTTATTCTTCCGTAGAGGGCTTCCTACATCAGAGGATGTTAACAAGATAATTAGAGTAATGATGTAATTAAAAGAGAAGTCAGAGTCCCAAAAGATACAGTTTAGGATAGGGGTGAGGAATTATATCCTGTATTATGTTTTTAATATTCTATGCAGTCCAGCTTTGTGAAACATCACAAATGCTTCAAGGCAAGTAAAAAAAAAATAAAAGAAAATTAGCAGCTTCCAGAGACAGAATTTGGCTGTTCCTTAAATAAATATCATAGGAAAGCATAGTAGACAGAGTGAATGGGTTAGCCAGCTTGCAAGGACAAGCACAACAACCACTTAACTGTTCCTAAAGGGGCATTTGGTAGACTCTGGAGGTCACAGAGAGGCAGAGAGAGAGTGGATACAAGCTGGAGAATTCCCCCTCCCGGAGCAGTTTGGCTGTGTTTATGGAAGTGTACTGCAATTAACGTGACGCTTGCCATCCAGCAGCCCAAGCACAGCATTATTAGGCCTTTCTGCAGGAAAAATATACTTCAGTTCTCCCAGCTCCAGCAGAAGGGAAAGTTATGTTAAAATAAATCAGTCAAGCACTTAATAAGAATGACCTGTGAACTCTCTTTCCTTTTGAAATGGTCTTATTGTCAGAAAACTGCTGCAAATGGGAATATTTGCTCCTTGACATTTTTTTGTCACAGTTGCCTAAACTAACTACCCCTTTTATTTCGCAGTCTGAGGCAAAGTGTGCCAATGTATTATAAAATGGCTTTGTTTGCTAGAACTGTTTGACCACTGAGAGTTTCTGAGTGTGCATATCTCCTGGCTCGTCGTGCCTGTATTGATTGGAATTTATTAACCTCTAGGGTGACCTCAACATCAGTATGTTGTGTCCTTAGTGTAGCAGGAAAAAAAAATGTCCAACCCACATGATAAATAAAAATATCCTTACTTCAAAAGCTTAATTAATTAAACTTCTGTAATACTGAGATAACTTTGAGATATCTCTCCTTCCTGTAAACCTCTGTCTTAATATACTAGATTACACAGATTCTCAGTCAGTAGGTTTTAACTCTGACACTGTCCCCTTTATAGACAGCTTAAGTCAACAAAACGACTGTCACCTACTCAGAGGGCTTTGGATCAGCTTTGGGAGCTAAAAGTTTTCCCGAAGCCTGACAATTTAAGCATAACTACACCTACACAGAGATAAGATTAAAACTGCTTGAAAAAATGATACATTGTCTCATTGTAATTCACAGGGCGGAGGTGGGGGGAAATAACCCAATCCAACCCTCAAAACCAAACAAGAGTTTTTGATTTTTGGCCACAGTCTAGTCCAGAAAATCTGGATTCACAGCTCTTCCTTCAAATAACCAGGCCTTAGTTTAAAATAAATAAATCAATAGACAAATAAATAAATAAACCACCACCAACAACAAAACCTTAGAAAGGTATGGAAACATTTTTGCTTAATTTCTTTAATTGATTCTTTGTTTTCTTTAAAAAAAAGACAATTGCTATTAAGAATTTTCTAGGTTATGTTATGCCTGCACTTCGAATCAGGAAACCCGGTTAGAAAGATAATATGAGGACTTTTAAGTTCACCTTTTTATTTAAATTGTTAATTTTTATTCACCTTCCACAAAAAAAAAAAAAAAAGAACAATCCCACGTGAGAAGGAAGAAATTCAAAGTTCTAAGTTCTTTTTGTTTATTTTTTTTCTGATCCAGAGCAAAGATTAAAGGCAGGTATCCCCATCTCTGCTGAGGCTGCTGTAATCATCACAATGCACAGCAATTTTTGAATGCATTTTTTGAATGCATCTCTTTTTTTTTCTCCGTTTCTCATCCAGAAGGTCTTTGCATAAAATAGTTTAATATTTATTGAGCCAGCGAGAGTGTGAAAATGACTCTCTAAGACAGTGGTTAGGCCAGTCCCAAGGGATGTGAAACACCTGGGTTCCTCTTCTCAATGCAATAAATTTTTAATTGTATTCTAAAAAAAAATAAAAAAGTGGAACAGCTTTAAAAGGAGAGAAAAAGCCTGACTCAACTTCCGGGAAAACAGATGACGACCTTTGTTCAAAGCCCTAGTGTTAATCAAGCAGGAGTACTTAAGTCCCTTTTGCTATGCTTGTAGGACTGACCTGATAGCTGGGCCGTGGGGTTTAGTGAGATACGATTACAACAGAACATCTCTCTGGTTTGCAAAGGCAGAGGATTTGGGAGCGCGACTGCTAACTGGAAGAAGCTGTGTGATTGCTTTCAATACAGGCAAAGATTTCTTTTTCTTTTTTTCCCAAATGTTCACATTTCAAAGTTAAGATTTGGATTCCTAACACAGTATGGCCAGTCTGAAGAGCCAGGCATTTTCACAGCTTTAGGAACGTTTCATGTTATCATTTTCCAGAGTACGTAACAAGCTTCCCTTTTTCTTCTTCTTTATTTTTTTTTTCTTCAAAGAAAATGCTCTACATAGAAAACAAATATATTACAAACAAATATACAGCTTTAGCCTCATCCTCTGAGGCTGCATCTCCTGTAAAATCTATTTTCATGAACACTCGTGTACAGTAGAAAGATTTTGATCTTCCTTTCCTAATTGCTGTAGTTGTGTACATCCCTAGCGTGACGGGACCCGAAACAAATGAAATTCAGCAGGCGTAACACTGGTGAAAGGCAATGAACTTTACATCAGGAAGGAGCCCGATTCATGCTATATATATGAGGAAGCAAACAGCCTTCAAACCTTAGTTTCATGAGACACAAGAGGTATGCACCTTTTTCATTATAATTGAATGTAAGTGCTTGTATGGTTTTTAACAACCAGCGATTGCTCTTGCGGTTTTATGGCCAGGTTGTATGCCCACTGAAATCAACAGAATGAACTGTGAAAGGCTTCTGAGCTTACTTAAAAGTGCAGCTCAGTGACACAGAACAACCCAGCTGCCTTATCAACAGAAAGGATTTGGACAAGATGATGAAAAAAAAAAAAGTAAGTTTAAAAAAAAAACCAACCTAAAGTAAAGGTGATTGCTTACAGAGTTTAAAATTTTTAGGTGTACATGGTTTATACTTTCCCATGCTCCTTTTCCCATCAATAATCCAACCATTCATCTTCTGTGAAATCTAAACCTTCTGTGCTTCATGTTTTATTCATCCTAAGGTGCTTAATTTATACCAAAGGACAGCAGAGGGGCTAAGAGTAGCCTGTGTAAGGGGAGATGCCTTTAAGGCTATTATTCATGCCCTTTGATCTTGAGTTTTCACTCAGGAAACTTTGGTTCTGTGGGTAATTACAGGCTGCCACTAACTTTTACTCTATAAATTACAATAAATCTGAAGAAAGCCAAGGATCTTTAAGACTGCAACCATGTTTCAATAGCTGAAATACTCAGAATAATCACAAATACGTTCTAAAGCAGCAGAGTTAGCTCTGACTCAAGGCTAGTTGTTTTCTTTTAAATTTATTCCTCTCAACGAAATTGATAAATATTACCAAACCCAAAGTATTTATGACTGTTTATTCCGTATCCCACTTAAGCTAACACCTAACAAACTACACTGTGATGGATGAAGGGTGACACTAAACTTAAACTTTCCCATGGAAATATATGTTATGAACTGTACACAATCAATTATTTCAGACAAAACCCATGCTGGTTCCTCTTTTCTTAAGACACTGCTCCATATTTAGATTTTCAGCTTGAGAGCCCATTTTGGCACCACTAATGAAATAAATTATGTTTCTTGTCAGATCTCCCACTGGGTGGCGTGTGGTACCTCATGTATGTTCATTTGTCACCCTCAAATAGAATAATACTTCCTGCAGGTTCCCAGAGCAGATAACTGCCCAAGTGGAATTTAATTAAGCCATTGGTTCGCTTTACTCCAGAGGACGTTAAGCCACGCTGAAGACACATTCAATAACAACTCCAGAAGAATTCAGATGTGTGTAGAGCTGTCCTCACAGATTATGGGGAAGAGAGTTCTAAGAGATGCTATTTAGAAGAAAACATGGAACCAGAAATTAATTTAAAAAGCTACAGAAACTGTCTTCCTTGAAAAAGATGCCATTTTCTCCTGTTTCAAATTGGAGACTCAACATGACACTTCATTCTGTCATGCTTCCATTAGTGATTTCTCACATAATTGCAGTAGATAACAAGAGAATCCCTCTTTTTACTGTTAGAGTAATCCAAGCCCAAGAAGCTGGTCTATTTCATTAAATATAGGAAACATATATATATAGATAAATATAGCATGCATATATATCTATATATATCTATATATATCTATATAATTTTAAAATTATATTATATATATAGGAAATATAT
>VWZE01025062.1:66653-84010 GCA_013396675.1 Eubucco bourcierii | reverse complement strand
CCAGCAACATCTGCTCCCAGTTTGGTGTCATATTTGTTAAGATAGAGGACAGGTACTTTAAAAAAAAATAAAATCTGTTCCCTGATGATTTATATGTCACAGACATTCTATGCTCCCCTTTTTTTTCCCCATCTATAAAACTGCAATAATTATTAATGAACTCATAAGGGTATGGTGAGGTTGTGCATTGTTTGTAAACTACTGGAAGATTTTGGGCTAAAAGGTAGTGTAAAAGTGCAGAAGAGTTAATTGAAAGTATAGGAGTTGATTCCTAATACGTATCTGTGTTTACAAGCAGCATTTTTGGCTTTTTCCTTGTGGAATTTGCAAATGTAAAAACCCCATTCTTCCCCAACAAGCATACAATCCTAGCAGAAAACAGAAATTAAAGGACAGAAGAAGTTAAAAGTTTTCATCTCACATTTTACAGGAGGAGAACTGAAACGTGAAAAACTTAAATATTAAATAAATTAATTTTGGGGTGCACAGAATAAAGACCAAAAAACGCAGGGATGTGAAGCCAGATCTCCTGAGACCCATCTCAAGTGTGTTGTACAGAGGATATTCTGGTTAGAACAGTCCTACAGTGTCCCCACTACCCTGCCATTAAGTCTGATTACAGATTTTATTGGTGTTAGAGAAGTAAGAAACTGTAATTTGAAAACCTGAATCTAGCTTGGGAACCGAATACTGCAGCATGCTTTATGTCTTTTCACCTTCTTGTTTGGTTAATTCTTTTATTTTTTTTTTTTTTATTTTCTCCACGTGGAACTCATGAAACTCCTTGGTTTTGATAGTGTTTTCTATTATGGGGATTTCTTAAGGTAGCTGAAGTGGCTGAAAGCAGTGCTTGCTGAGGAAGTGCTCAGCCATGGCCCACTGGTTGATGTCAAAAGGCCAGCATCTGGTACCATTCTTTTGGTGCTCAATTGCTTCTTTCTTCCAGCTCTTTTCAGACCAAGGTACAACTTGAGAAGTGTACTTTGTGTTATAAAGGCCCTAATAGAATGGCAGCTTTATGTGCATAAATCTGTTCTCACTGCCAACACTAGAACTTAGCCAAACAGCAACTACAGCCACAATACTGGGAGGCCAAAGTTTTCTAAGGCTAAACCTGTCACCTTGTCTCACACAACTAGCTGCCTACAGCCCTGAATATGACCTTAAATTTGATTCTCCCGTTGTACACAACCTACAGTGAAAATTAGAGAGTGTTGACTTACTGCATTATACATTTTCTCCATTTTTCTTTTCATATTCTTAACAAAGTTGTATATAAAACCAAAAACCAAACAACCAAAACAATGACAGAGCAACAAGCAACTGGCAGCAGATCTATGCAAAACTCTGTTACAATTTACTCATTTGAACAAAGAGAATTTCATTTTGATTTTATTTGAACATAAAGTTTCCTCAAATTAAAACCAAATGAATACATCTTTATAGTCAAACTGAGACTCTACCAAGGCAGGCAGCGTCAAGGGCTGGTTCACATAGCGGGGTCAACATTCTTTCTTCATTTTCTGTGTTTGTCAATGTGGTGGAGTTTGATTTGGGTATGGTTTGTTTTTTTTGTTTTTTTTTTTAATTGTATTTGTGTTTTTTTTTTTCTTTTTAATAACAGAAGAAAAACAAAGCCATGTGGACATCTACAGGGAAAACAGCAGGTGTTAAAATGCTGTTGGCACTGCAAAATTTGTCATTCTCCCATGACACTTCAATTTTTGTCAGCTTTGTTTCAGCTACATTTTTTTTTTTTAATGTTAATTTATTTAATGTTACAGAGTAATTCTGGCTGGAAACAAATTTTTTTTTAAAAAAATTTTTAATAGAAATTTAGAACAGTCATGGCAAAGTGGAACTCCCATAAAGAAAAGCTTCTTCTATTTTTAATCTACAAGTCTAAATCTAATGCATAAGCTCTTCATTCTTCTAAGGCATAAGCTAACACAGCAGGTGTTTCATGTTCCTGGGAGATATATTAAATACACACATTTAAACCATTCACTATATATATATATATATTTAATTTGGGAGAGGGGGAGAATGTGAAATTGCAGAGACCATACTACCTTTAAAAAATAAATAATCCTCCTAACACCTGTGTGTGTGGGATATAGAGTAACATTCTAAAGTGTGTTTAATAGAACAAGTCTCCACTATTAAATGAAATATTGAAATACAAGGGCATAGTGGTCATAATTCTTAAAACAGGGACTGAAAGTAATGAACAAACAACCCATAACTAGAAAATCACCTGAAGTACTGAATTCAAAGGGCTTATTAAAAATATCAGACGTACCTTTAAGACCTGTGCAATCACATGCATCATGATACAGTCTGCAGGGCACAAAAGACAAGCATATGCTGTGAAGGCCTGACAAACCTATGGTTGTACACCTGCAGAAAGCAGCAGGTTGCTGAGCACTCGGATGCATAACTGTCCAGGAGAGGGAGCCTGAAGGCAGTTTGCAATGCATTGACGTGGACCTGCCTTCCTTATTTTGAAAATTTTACCTATCTTGCAATCTGTCAGCAGAAGACTCAAACGGCTCAAGCATTAATGGGACAGGCTACAGCTTAAACTCGATTAGCAGATGCCTCCAAAGCTGGCCACTGGTCTGTGGGATATGATTTTTCTCTTTGTTACATATCAAAACTCTTCCTCAGGCACTAAGATGATACTCACTTTTGTCTCCCTGGTCTTACAGATTTGTGTTAAACACAGCTACAGCAGGTCTGAGGATGCACAGCAGAATTCTTGATCATTAGTGTGAAAGAAAAAATATAATCTGGAAAAGCTCAACATGAGCCTGAAGTGTTTGCGTGCAACCCAGACATACAACTGAGTCCTGGGCTGCAGCAAGAGCAGTGCGGGTAGCAAGGAGAGGAAGGTGATTCTGCCCCTTTACTCTGCTCTCCTCAGACCCCACCTGGAGTCCTGTGTGCAGTTCTGGAGCCCCCAGCACAGGAAGGACATGGAAGTGTTGGAGAGGGTCCAGAGGAGGCCACAAAGATGCTCAGAGGACTGCAGCAGCTTTCCTATGAGGACAGGCTGAGAGAGTTGGGGCTCTGCAGCCTGGAGAAGAGAAGGCTTCCAGGAGACCATAGAGTAGCCTTCCAGGATCTGAAGGGGACTACAGGAAGGCTGGGGAGGGACTGTTGCCAAGGTCTTGCAATGACAGGACAAGGGGCAATGGGTTTGAACTGGCAGAAGGGAGATTGAAAGTGAATGTTAGGAGGAAGTTGTTTGCAGTGAGGGTGGTGAGACACTGGCACAGGTTGCCCAGGGAGGTTGTGGCTGCTCCCTCCCTGGAGGTGTTCAAGGCCAGATTGGATGAGGCCTTGAGTAACCTGTACTAGTGGGAGGTGTCCCTGCCTATGGCAGGGGGTTGGAAGTAGATGATCCTTGAGGTCCCTTCCAACCTTACCATTCTATGATTCTGTGATTCTATGAAAGAAAGAGACTGGATTTTTTGTTCCATTTCTTTTAAGTCAGAAGAATTAAATTTGGGTTATATTACAGAGTTTATTCATGTGAAAACTGCTCTATAAACAATTTAAGTTCACACTCTATTGTATGTGCTTAGACTGAGTGCTGAAAGAAGTGTATCTATCCATTCTATACCTTACAGAATGCTGATCAAACAGTAGTTGCAGATTTGCCATTAGTTAACATCAAATCTTGATACATAAACCTTTTGACTGGTTTGTGGTTAAGCCTTGTTCTAGATCCATGGGAGTCCCTTATAAATAAATAGTTGACATCTTGCTTTCTCATCCTATTAGTCCACTGCCAATTCTATTTGCCAAGCAGAGAGTGAATCATGGTGAGTCACAATTTACGTAGAAAAGAGTGTGGTTTTCCAAGGAGACTTCAGTGACTACAAGCCAAATCCCTAAGCAAACTTTGTGATATTAGAAGTGCAAAACCAATAAAGGGTAGAAAGAAATAGCAGTGGATTTTCTGGATGTAAAGGAGACTACAAGGAGTATATGAACAGACCAAAGAACTTTGACTTTCCTTCACATGATAGAAATATCCAAGGGGACGGTAAAAGATAGAGTTTACTGTAACCAGTGTGAATGAAACACTTCTGTAATTTGCATTCTGAAACCTATTGGATTCTTGTCCCACAAATGCAGAGGAGGTTTGTAACTATTTGAAAGATGTCTACTAACCAATGTACATTTCTCTTGAACCTGTGAAATCTGAGAACCAACAGGATTCAAAGCTTATTGATATAAGCTGTCATATGTATCAGTATTTTGCTGGCTTTGAGAGTTAGGGGAATTATTTGCATAGAATCATAGAATAGTTTGGCTTGGAAGGGACCTCAAAGATCATCCAGTTCTAAGCCCTCTGCCATAGGCAGAGACACCTTTTACTAGATCAGGTTGCTCAAAGCTTCTTCCAACCTGGCCTTGAAGAGTTCCAGGAAGGGGGCATCCACAACTTGTCTGGGCAGCTTATTAGTATTTCCTCTCCCTCACAGTAAAGAAAATCCTTTTAAAACCTGATATAAACCTACTCTCTTTCAGTTTGAAGACATAATCCCTTGTCCTAAAGCTACATGGCCTTAGGAAAAAACATCCCTCCTCATACCTTTACTGCAGATCCCTTCAGCTATTGAAAAGCTACTTTAAAGTTCAACTGGCTCCTTCTCCTTTTCAGGCTGAACAATCTCAGATCTTTCAGCCTGACCTCACAGGAGAGGTACTCTAGGTACTCCGATTGTCTTTGTGACCCTCCTCTGAACTTGCAAATCTTTCTTATGTTGGGGGCCCCAGATGTAGACACAGTAGTCCAGCAGAGTGGTGGGGCAGAGTTATGTCCCTCAGTCTTCTGATCACAGGTCTTTTGCTGCAATCCACGACATGGATGGCTTGGTGGGTTGCAAATGTACACTGTCAGGTCATGTCAAACCTATCAACAAACACTCCTAAATCCTTCTCCTCAGAGCTCCTTTATGCCCCACCTGTATTTCTGGTTGGGATGACCCCAACACATCCACAGGACCTTCTCCACTGATATTTTTTTTCACATAAAACATAGTTTCTTAAGACCATTTGGATGAAAAAAGAAAGTGAAAAATTTGTTGTGGATGTTGGGTTAGATATGATGAAGTAAAATATGGGTGATAATTCAATACACATAGTGAGTTTGAAATGATCTCTAAAGCAGCTCAGAGGAAAACTCATATAGAAATGCTTGGATATTGGTTTGCTTCATATTCATGTTCCTGTAGAGAAACCAAGAAGCATACATAATAAGAACTTGGTGTTTCTCCAGCTATCTGAAACAGTATTTCTATTTAAATATTTCCATGTGTTTATAAAGCTGAAATCTTTTTATGCAAACAACCACAATGTATTCCATCTTTGAAGTGATTAGGGACAGTGAATAAAGAAACCCACCAGAACAACAGCATTGAGAATCTGACTATAGAATATTTTAGGAAACAGATAAATTACAGTGAGGGTGGTGAGACACTGGCACAGGTTGCCCAGGGAGGTTGTGGAGCACGGAATCACCCAACATGATCTTGGTTGATTCTGTGCTCCACAACCTCCATGGAGGTGTTCAGGGCCAGATTGGATGAGGCTTTGAGTGAACTGTACTAGTGAGAGATGTCCTTGCCTATGGCAGGGGGTTGGAACTAGATGATGCTTGAGGTCCCTTCCAATCTTACCATTCTATGAATATACAACATCTAGTGCATAGTTTGGACTTCACCCTGTCCTAAACCAATTCTATTTTTTCCCTATCTCTGACAATTCCACAGAAGCAATAGAAGCATTACAGATGATATTCTGGTGTTACAGATCAGCATACCTCCATATACCTCAAGAGAGCTACATCAGCTCACACAAATGGGGCATGTTCATTTCTGCCCTGCAAAACAGATCAGAGATGACATGCATTTAATTCACCATCCTGATTTGTAGATCTGCCTCCACTGCACCCAACAGCACTCTTGGTAAAGTCAGGGTTTTGAGAGTCAGGGTTAGTTACAGATCAAGAATCCCAAAGCCTCCCTGCTTGGAAGGAGCAAGAAGAAAAGCCATGGACACAATGCTGAACTGAAGACAGCAATAAAGCCTCAGCTGGTTACACTGGAGATGGATGTTCCCATTCAAATGTTGATGATGGCTCCATTCTTGTAAGTATTTGAGTGCTTGTGACTTCCTGAACAAAGGACAATAGAACTTCTCATCTACTAATACACTTTCTGTTAAACGGTAAAAGTCAATTTGCCTCGAAGTCTTTGCTGCAATTTGGTTCTTTGTGCACAGATCTATCACTTGAGAAGTGGAACTTCAGATATCTCTTTTGAAGGAATCAGCTAAGAAACAAAGCGAACTGTTGCTTTGAAAGTTAGAAAAAAAATTGTCTTTGATGTTATTCCCAAGGGATCAGTGGAGCTTTTGAGAAAGGGTGGATTTGACTTGGTTTAGCCAACACTTTGTCTAAAACTGATTTTCCTACATCTAATCCCCTAACTAGGACTTATTCCCATAAGCAAAGTTGTGTCATTCACACAAATATCAAGATAAAGGGTATCAACTTTGTGAATCTCCATACTTTGTGTTGGCATCCTGTCTGACTAGTTCACTGCAAGATGTAACCAGAAATTGCATGAAGGTATAAATCTGAAAGCAAAAACTGAGTGAACAATGGGAGCAGGAAAAATACTGTTCTGACATCATAGCTGCATATGCAAATGGCAGCCATGACTTAGCTTTCCAACTGAGAAATATCACCTAATAAAAAGTCTTTGACAGAAAATGAGTGATTTTCATCCACTTTCATTTTAAGGTTTGGAATTGTTGATATTTGCACATTTTTTAAAATGAAAGATTCTCTCTTTCTTCTTTTTTTCCTTAAGTTTTAATTTCAAAATTTAAATTTCCTGCAGCTATCCTCCCCCCCCCAAAATCATCTACAGCAGTGTTTTTAAAATTATTTTTCCCCAAAGAAGCACTACAGAAGTGTCAGGAAAAAAAAAAGTGATTTCATTTATCTAACTGAATCTCCAAAATGCAATTCTAAATATATTGGCTTAAAATTCTTGACCAAATTTGGAGCAGAAAGTTCTTTAAAACCTTACAAATTCTCACTGGGGGAAAAAAAAACAAAAAAACCCCCAAGAACTATTTCTCTTTATTATTATTTCAGCCTGATCTTGACAGGCTGGAGAGGTGGGCCCAGGCCAATCTCATGAAATTCAACAAGGCCAAGTGTAAGGTCCTGCACCTGGGTAGGCACAATCCCAAGCACAAATCCTGGCTGGGTGGGGAATGGCTGAGAGCAACCCTGAGGAAAAGGACCTGGGGGTCTGGGGTGATGAAAAGCTCAACAGGAGCTGCAGTGTGAGTGCAGCCCAGACAGCAACTGTGTGCTGGGCTGCAGCAATAGCAGTGTGGGCAGCAGGGCAAGGGAGGGGATTGTGCCCCTTTGCTCTGCTCTCCTCAGACCCCACCTGGAGTCCTGTGTGCAGTTCTGGAGCCCTCAGCACAGGAAGGACATGGAAGTGTTGGAGTGGGTCCAGAGGAGACCACAAAAATGCTGAGAGGGCTGCAGCAGCTCTCCTATGAGGACAGGCTGAGAGAGTTGGGGCTCTGCAGCCTGGAGAAGGCTTCCAGGACACCTTAGAGTAGCCTTCCAGTATCTGAAGGGGACCTACAGGAAGGCTGGGGAGGGACTATTGATAAGGTCTTGCAATGCCAGGACAAGGGGCAATGGGTTTGAACTGGTAGAGGGGAGATTTAGACTGGATGTTAGGAGGAAGTTGTTTACAGAGAGGGTGGTGAGACACTGGCACAGGTTGCCCAGGGAGGTTGTGGCTGCTCCCTTCCTGGAGGGGTTCAAGGCCAGGTTGGAGGAGTCCTTGAGTACCCTTTACTAGTGGGAGGTGTCCCTGCCTGTGACAGGGGGTTGGAACTAGATGATCCTTGAGGTCCCTTCCAACCTTACCATTCTATGATTCTATAATTCTTACTACTGACAATTCATCCCAGCAGGTCCTTAACTTTACCTTTCAATCTTGCCCCAACAAAGCTTATTTGAGTAAAGCACCTGAGTGCCTTCAGACCATCACTGCACATTATCACTGGGTTGGTGATAACCAGCACATTGTCTCTCACCTCAGCTGCTATGCAGATAGTCAGAGATAACAGGTGGAAAATGACTGAGTAACATCAGCTCTTTGACTGGCCACATGAGATCTCTAACCTGCTTGAATCATGTCTGTTATGATGGTAACTCAGATAGACCCTAGCTCTCATAGGCTGGGAAGAGATGGGGAACCAAGGAGATATGAGTAGTATGGCTGTAGTACTAATACCCAAGAGGCAAAGCAGTTCAAACATGATGATAGAATGGTATTGAGATCTTCCCAGGAAAATATTAAACCTAAGGACAGAGCAGGAGAAAGGCTGTATGCACTCATTGGAGGAGGAAGAGCCTCGAAATCTGACCCAGAACCAGGTCATTCTGCAACTAAAAATGCCAGGGGCTCCCAGATTAGTCTCTATGATACTGCTGTAGATTTCTGCATTCACAGAGCATATTTGGTCCTTTACTATAAGAATGGACTAACTCATCTTGCTCACTTGCTGCTACTGATCTGACCTGAAAGGTTCATTCTCAAGAGAGGTGGAAACAGTGTCAACCAGTGTTAATTCTCTTAAGCTGTTTATTCCCTTAGGCAAAATTACCAACTAGCACACCTGCAGAAAGTGAATAGGGAGTAGAAGGGACCAGAAGGGACTTGGTGGGGACAATTCCTGAAGCCACAGCTGTGTCTGCTGTAATTAGAATATACCCAGTGTGTAATGGCACATTAGATAGGCATTGATCTCAGCCAGTTCTGAGGTCTGTTACAGAACTGAATCGCTTGCTGCTGAAACCCACAGAGCAGTAAATGCTGCTTCATTTTCAAATTATCTTCCAATTATGGCTGATGACTTCACTGTGAATCAGTTTACCTAACTGATAACACTCACTAAGAAGAGAAATCAATCTTTATCTCTCTTTCTTTGTCCTATTTTTTTCTTATTTTTCAATAATCCTCACAGGTTCCTTTTACACAGTTCCAACCAAGAAGATAAGCTTTATGAAAAGACTAAGACTGCTTAATTGTCTAGTCATATTCAGGAGACAAGATGGGTAAAAGGAAATCAATGACAGACAGTGCCTCACTGACAGGGGAGTTGTGAATGTGCATTCATTTGTAGGGACAGCTTTCCTAAATCATTACTTAGCATATACATTGAAACACATAGATAGAGATGTCTGCAAAAATAAGCTCTGCTCTTGATCACTATTTTAGGCCTTTCATTCCCCAGTTTATAATGTTAAAGACAAATTTTAACAATGGGATGGGCACAAGAGCTGATGGAAAGCGAGAATTTGATGTCCATGTAACTTTCAAAGCAGATAGCAGGAGAAATCACAGGTTGAGTTATAAATCTGTTTTAAATGAAATGTGTAAAGGTTTGTTTTGGTTTTGGTTGGGTTTTTTTTTTTTTTGCTTGTTTGTTTTTTGTCTTATCCTCTGCCTTCTCTCTCCCTCTCTAATTTCAAATGAATTCTATAGGTAGAGATGAAAGTACAGTGAGAACATCCTATACAAGTATAATTCAAACTAAAGAACAGAAAAGACAAAATAAAATCAAGATACCTCCCCCCTATTTAAAAAAAAATAAATAAATTGAGACATATCAAATAACAGGGACCTTTCCTGGGACAAAAAAAGCAGATGCCTCTTCAGAGCTAAGTGACACAGTTGTATGTAACATATATTGTATGTAATATATGTTGCATGCAATAATATGTTTTATGTAATACACGTTGTATGTAATATATATTGTATGCAATATAAGTTGCATGAAATACATATTGTATATATTGTATGCAATAGATGTTGTATGTAATATATATTGCATGCAATATATGTTATTTTGTATCTTATATATATTATATATATTGCATGTACTGTGTATTTTATGCAATATACCTTGTATGCAATATATGTTGTATGCAATACATATTGTATATATTGTATGTAATATATATTGTGTGTAATATATAGTGCATGCAATATGCTATGTTGTGTGTAATATATATTGTATATATTTTATGTACTATATATTTTATGTAATATATCTTGTATGTAATATATGTAGCATGTAATACATACTGTATGTAATATATAGTATGTAATATATATTGTATGTAATATATGTAGCATGTAATACATACTGTATGTAATATATAGTATGTAATATATATTGTATGTAACATATGTAGCATGTAATACATATTTTATGTAGTATATATTGTATGTAATATCTGTAGCATGTTATACATATTGTATGTAATAGATGTTGTATGTAATATATATTGTATGTAATATATATTCTACACAATAGAATCATAAAATGGTAAGGTTGGAAGGGACCTCAAGGATCACCTAATTCCAACCCCCTGCCATAGGCAGGGACACCTCCCACTAGGACAGCTCACTCAAGGCCTCCTCCAACCTGGCCTTGAACACCTCCAGGGAGGGAGCAGCCACAACCTCCCTGGGCAATCTGTGCCAGTGTCTCACCACCCTCACTGCAAACAAGTTCCTCCTAACATTCAGTCTAAATCTCCCCTCTGCCATTTTAAACCCATTGCCCCTTGTCCTGTCATTGCAAGACCTTCTCAATAGTCCCTCCCCAGCCTTCCTGTAGCCCCCTTCAGATCCTGGAAGGCTACTCTAAGGTCTCCTGGAAGCCTTCTCTTCTCCAGGCTGCAGAGCCCCAACTCTCTCAGCCTGTCCTTATAGCAGAACTGTTGCAGTCCTCTGAGCATCTTCGTGGCCTTGTCTGGACCTGCTCCAACACTTCAATGTCCTTCCTGTGCTGGGGCCTCCAGGACTGCACACAATACTCCAGGTGGGAAGTGTGTAGCATTGTACAATACAAAGAGTCTCTAAGCACCATGGAAACTTCTCTAAGTTTCTATTATTGCATTATGAATTGTATGAAAATAAGAAACTATGCCAAAATAATGAAGCCAAGGGGGAAGGGCACTTAACACTGATTCAGTATAAGAAGTTGTGCAGACCTATCCAAGCTGTTCCTCCAAGCAGTCGGCATAAAATTAAGTAACTGTTAAGTTCATCCTACACTGACTCGAAATAGAAGGCAGTGAGAAAAGGATCTCTTTGCAGTTGAGTAAGAGACACTCCAAATTTCCATTTTGCTGTGTCAGCTGGCTCAGAAACAAATCTGCATTTCCTACTGGAGAGATACAGATGTAGTTTTTTAATAATAAAATAACTAATATGTCTCTAAATATGATTATCATAACCACATATAAGTTGTTGTACAACTATGCTCAGTTCCCTAGGTAGGGCAGAAAGCCAGAAAATGTGGTGAACATATCCTCTTCCTCAACCCCTTGACCTACTAGTGTGATGTTTATCTTCATGCTGACATTCCTAAGAATCTATATTTCCCCATTGAATAAAGCTACCATATATTGAGAACAGAGTAACAACTAATGCTCTTCTGGTGTTTTTAGAGACATTTTTTTTTTTCCCATTGCAGGAATTGCTTTGCTTTTGTTTTCCTTCTGCACACCTCTGTCTTTGTCGAGCCCAGATTTTATTTCTGATTCTTAGTTACATGTTAAAGGTCTCAAAGAAACATTGTGGTTTCTGATGTCAGTTTTACTACGTCCCCAAAGTTCAGATGTGAATGGCAGGTTGACTTTTGAAGTACAATTGTCCTGGGACATAGCTGAGATATTCTATTAGAGTGAGGTTTGTCTTTAACAGAGGAGGAATGTTCAGAGAGAGATCCATGGATACTCGGCTGCTGACTAGGTTAAAAGCACAGCTTTCCACCTCAGCCTTCGTTCCTAGCATAGGAATGCAGACACAAAAGGAAACACAATGGAGGGATAAATCTAGCAGATTCTTTCAAACAACTCATACTTTATGGTTTAAAATATAAATTGGAACACACATTTCTTCCTTTGGTTATTGAATCCACTTTCGACTGTGCTTAATGTATCACTGAAATGCGCTACGCTGTTCTGAAAAGCAGATGGATTGGTTGCCTCCAACATGTGGGTTTGCTTTGTTTTGTTGTATTTTGTTTTGGTTTTTTTTTTGGTTGTAGTTTTTTTTGTTGTTGTTGTTTTGCTTTTTGTTTTGTTTTGGGGTTTTTTTGTTTGTTGTTTGGCTTTGGTTTGGTTTTTTGTTTGTTTGTTGTTAGGTTTTGTTTTGGTTTTTTTGTTTGTTTGTTTGGGTTTGGTTTTTTTTTTGCTTCTCTTTCTTTCCCCCATGGGGGAAATGTTCTGTTAAGAGCTTTAAAACAATGGGATAGGGTACAACTTGTTTTCTTAAGAGTTTTCTAACCAGTATTAACATGTAACTCAGATTCCAAAATATTTGGAACCCCACTGAAATATTTGGAACCCCACTGAAGTATTTGGAACCCCACTGAAATAAGTAAAAGTGTCGGAGGAGCGGAGTTCCACTTGTGACCTCTGAGCCATTTTTAATATTTTTAAGTGTTGCTTCCAGTATTAAAATCTTCTGAAGTAGTGTCTGTTTTTCTATGATATCTAGAGACTATATATATTTTTAAAGTAGTTCTCCTTCAATGAGTCTCCTAATATTAAAAAAGTCAATTGAATTAAGTAATTATGAAAGATATTAGAGACCAAACCCATAAACCCAAACTCATTTGTTATTAAGAATGCTTAATGGTGTTGTGATTTCCCCACCCCATTTCAAAGAGCATTCAGAAATGAGATTTAGCCAATATTCCTGTAAGTTTAACTTTCAGAGAGGACTTTCAACAAAATAACAAAATGGTAGAGAAATTCCTATCAGGAAGTAGGAGGATTCCATCAAAGTAGACTGATTACTTGTAATTGCTTTTCAACAAGCATCAGTGACTGTGATTGTACACAAGATAGTGGTCCAGAGCATTAAAATTGACTCTTATAGCTTTTCAAATTCTACAACCCCAAATCCCAAAATTGCAGCACAGAGGAGATGTAAATGGAAGAGCAGAAAGCAGTGCTCAGCTGGTAAAAAAAAAAGAAAAATGACAATGCAAGGAAAGACAGCAAAAACACAGGACCCCTGGATTACTCTCCATAGGATCACATTAGTCCAGAGACAGTTGCACAATATTTTTTCTTTTTTAATGTCAGTACAGGAAAGATGTGGTTGGTTTTGCAAATGTTGAAAGCCAGTAAACCAATGCAAAGATAAGAAATAAGAGAAGGAAATCACTAACTTCATTTTATAGCTACAGATAATCATAGCATTTAACTTTTCTGTACACAGTCTGCTAAAGCTAGGAAATGATTCTCAAGAGTTTTCTGCTTGCTAAACCAGACTAAATCATCCTTTGCATTACACTGTATATAGGACTGGTTTTCATTTAGATTCATATATCTGTTGGTTTATCAAAGCCTCTGCATGGAAAACAAAATACTTTAGATACCCACTGTGTGAGGACTGGCAGACACTTGATAGTACTTTGGAACCAGAATATAAAGCAATGAAATTTGTGGCAGAAAAGGAAGAACTGTCAGAAATAGAAGTGTGTCTCTTTAACAAAAACATTCATTTGTCAGCATTTTTGATAAACTCCAGGTTGGGCAACTGAAACTAGGGATTTAGTACAAGAATATTTTCTTTCTAGAGGCAATGAAAATGTAACTCACTTAAAAAGCTAAACTCCACTGAATATTTCCTTCTAGAGACAATGAAAATGTAACTCACTCATAAAGCTAAACTCCACTGAATATTTCCTTCTAGAGACAATGAAAATGCAACTCACTTATAAAGCTAAACTCCACTGAATATTTCCTTCTAGAGACAATGAAAATGCAACTCACTTATAAAACCTAACCTCAATGAATATTTNCTTCTAGAGATCATGAAAATGCAACTCACTTATAAAGCTAAACTCCACTGAATATTTCCTTCTAGAGATCATGAAAATGCAACTCACTTATAAAGCTAAACTCCACTGAATATTTCCTTCTAGAGATCATGAAAATGCAACTCACTTATAAAGCTAAACTCCACTGAATATTTCCTTCTAGAGATCATGAAAATGCAACTCACTTATAAAGCTAAACTCCACTGAATATTTCCTTCTAGAGATCATGAAAATGCAACTCACTTATAAAGCTAAACTCCACTGAATATTTCCTTCTAGAGATCATGAAAATGCAACTCACTTATAAAGCTAAACTCCACTGAATATTTCCTTCTAGAGACAATGAAAATGTAACTCATAAAGCTAAACTTCCCTGAATATTTCTTTACAGTGAGGGTGGTGAGACACTGGCACAGGTTGCCCAGGGAGGTTGTGGCTGCTCCCTCCCTGGAGGTGTTCAAGGTCAGGTTGAAGGAGGCCTTGAGTGAGCTGTACTAGTGGGAGGTGTCCCTGCCTGTGGCACGGGGTTGGAACTAGATGATCCTTGAAGTCCCTTCCAGCCCTACCATTCTATGATTCTATGAAACCATTTGAGGGTGAAACATATACATATTTTTTTTTTTCATGAACTATCCTGAACATACCAGAAAGATCTGCATACAAGAGAACAGAAGGAGAAACACAGTATCTACAAGGCTGCTGTCATGACTGATGTTTTAATTGTCTCACAAGTGTATGGGGACTAAGTATGTTTGGGCTTAATTTCCACATGCACAGTAAAGCCATTACAACTAGACTCTTCTGCATCTGGGAATTAGTTTACAGCATTGCAACTCATCTGTTCTGCTGTCTTTGCCATGAACATGAGCCTTGACAGAGAAACTGTGGTTGGATAAAATAGCTAACAGATATTAATATAGTCCCCTTAGGTATACCAGTTGAGAACATATCTCTTTAAACAGAGAGAAGCCAAATCCACAGTGTTTAGAACTAGAGCTAAATAAAATTGGGATTGTAGACTTTCGAGCGCTGATTTGTGTGTTGGGACAGGAAAGGCAGAGTGGGTGAAAGGTGTGTGAGGTACAATAGCACATACCCACAAGTGTTGAAACCTGTCTTATGAGGACTGCTGTTCAGCTACAGCTTTCAGGGCACATATACAGAGCAAAGGCCATCTGCAGTCCAGCTGGTTGCGGCTTCATCAGTGAAGTCCCTTTTCTATCCAAGACAAATATTTTTTTTCTCTCTCTTCACACACACATACACACACACACACACACACAGAGAAAAGTAATAATATTCAAGGACATCTTTATTCAAAACTTTTCTTGGATAGATCCATCACATAATGTCCTAAAGAGGTTTTTTCCTGAGGGTCTTTTCCAACTTGGATGTTTCTGTGATTCTGTGAGTTCATATGTATTGTGGTCCAGTTAGGATAATTTGTGGACAGCAAATAAGACAGACTGTCTCTCCAAGGCTACAGAGCACACAAAACATCATCTTTGGAGACACTTCACAAAAAAGGCTTCACCCCATCGCATCTTGAAGGATTGTCATGAACCAAAACAGGGGGAGATTTGAACTGCGCTCTCCCACATCCCTCCATGGAATGATCCTCAATTAAAAAAATGTTCTTTTGTTACTATCAAGCAATCTGGATCATAGAATCACAGAATCATAGAATGGTGAAGTTGGAAGTGACCTCAAGTATCATCTAGTTCCAACTCCCTGCCATAGACAGGGACACCTCCCACTAGTACAGGTCACTTAAGGCCTCCTCCAACCTGGTCTTGAACACCTCCAGGGAGGTTGTGGAGCACAGAATCACCCAACGTGATCAAAGATTACATTGGTTGATTATGTGCTTGGCAACCTCCCTGGGCAACCTGTGCCAGTGTCTCACCACCCTCACTGCAAACAACTTCCTCCTAACATCCAGTCTAAATCTCCCCTCTACCAGTTTAAACCCTTTAGCCCTTGTCCTGGCATTGCAAAACCTTGTCAATAGTCCCTCCCCAGCCTTCCTAGAGGACCCCTTCAGATACTGGAAGGCTACTCTAAGGTCTCCTGGAAGCCTTCTCTTCTCCAGGCTGCAGAACCCCAACCCTCTCAGCCTGTCCTCAGAGCAGAGCTGCTGCAACCCTCTGAGCATCTTTGTGGCCTCCTCTGGACCCTCTCCAACACTTCCATGTCCTTCCTGTGCTGAGGGCTCCAGAACTGCACACAGGACTCCAGGTGAGGACTGTGACTCAGTATTTAATTATTTTCACAAAGTTAAATAGTCACAATAAAAGGAATGAAAAGAGATTGGTTTTATGCCAGGATTTATTAAAAAGGAGATTTTGGTTTTTAAACATAGGTGTTCTTTATGAGTATTGAGATAATTTAAATCATTCATGTATCAGTATTACTGGGAAAATACAGAGGAATGGATTTGGATGTTTGGGGGTTTCTTTTCTTTCTCCTGTCATGTTTTGCCTTTACACAATTTTGTTTAGTATGATGAAGAATATAAGACAAATTTTTTAGGAGTCATTTTTCCAGCCAACCCTTATCCACATGGAACCAAATGCTTTTGTCAGGTTACTAACTCAGTCTGCACAAGAAGTTGTGGTCCTCTTGCTAGAAGGAGGCTGTGCTATGAAAAGCAGTGCAGAGCAAACTGACAAGTGCCCTCCTTCCTAGGACAATACTTTGGAGAAAGCAGAAGGCAGACTGTCTAGGGGTTGTGGAGGATAGTTTGCATAGCACTTACATTTGTTTGTGGTATAGTTTGAAGGGGAGAAAGTTGGTGTGATTCAACAGCCCTTCTTCTCTCCATGGCCTGCAATTTTATAGCAGAGGTGATTGGCGGAACCCAGCAATGGCTGCGCCAAGGGCAAATCTTGCCTGGCAAATTTAGTGGTTTTTAATGATGAAGTCAAAGAAACAGTGGACAAGGGAAGGGCAACTGATGGCATCTACATGGACCTGAGTAAGGCATTTGACTCTGTCCCACAGGACATCCTGGGCACCAAACTGGAAAAACATGGACTGGATGTGTGGAGCACTGCTGGGTAAGGAATTCGTTGGATGGTGGCACACAGAGAGTGGTGATCAAGGGCACAATGTCCACCTGGGGACCAGTGCCAAGTGGTGTCCCTCAGGGGTCAGTGCTGGCACCAGTGCTGTTTGACATCTTTGTCAGTGCCATGGACAGAGGAATCAGTGCACCCTCAGCAAGTGTGCAGATGGCACCAAGCTGTGTGGCACAGTCGACTTGCTAGAGGGCAGGGATCCATCCAGAGGGACCTGCACAGGCTGCAGAGCTGTGCCCAGGTCAACCTCATGACATTCAACAAGGTCAAGTGTAAGGTCCTGCACCTGGGTAGGCACAATCCCAAGCACAA
>VWZE01025062.1:22395-38456 GCA_013396675.1 Eubucco bourcierii | reverse complement strand
TGTGCAGGTCCCTCTGGATGGATCCCTGCCCTCTAGCAAGTGACTGTGCCACACAGTTTGGTGCCATCTGCAAACTTGCTGAGGGTGCACTGATTCCTCTGTCCATGTCACTGACAAAGATGTCAAACAGCACTGGTGCCAGCACTTACCCCTGAAGAATGCCACTTGGCACTGGTTTCCAGGTGGACATTGTGCCCTTGATCACCACTCTCTGCGTGCCACCATCCAGACAATTTCTTATGCAGTGTAATTGCATAATATCCATAATTGCAGTGTAAATGGATGGAATACAAAACCTGCACAAGGTTTTTAGAAGGGACGTGCAAAATCATTAACCATGCACTATCAAATCCCCAATAAGCAAGGAGCCCAAGGTCATAAATACAATTTTATGTTGAATTATCTGACTAGTTAGATTCAATAAATCTTTAAATCAAACCTGCCTTCCGAGGTATCTTTTATTGTGGGCTTTCACATTCATGTAGCTTTATTGATTGTATCTTCTTCACCACCATATGTTAAACTGCATGCAATGAAATTGAAACATTAAATCACATTCCTTCCCTTTCATGTGTCACTTACCTATTGGGAACATATGTTACACTGGCACAATAAAACGTGCCCTAAAGGCTCAGGCTGTGTACAAAATGCTGTGAAAATGGAGGCATATAAAAATGTTCCTGTGTCCTAACCGAAGATTAAGCTTTAATAAAATAATATTATAAATATTTCAGATGTAAAATATGGCTCATAATGATACAATAACAAATTCTCTGGAGTCTGTAGTTGTAAAAGGTACGCGAAAGGATATCTGCAGCCTGTGTGTTCCGGTAGAGTTTAGTGCTTCACCTACACTCTAGGCCACAATATTATCCTGAAAGTCATTACCTCACTCTTTCCCCTTAGCTGAATTTTGTACTGGATTAATTTAGCACACATTTATTCCTTATATGACACATCTGAGACAACTGAGATGTAAAAAAGAAACTTACTTTAATTAAGTCTGAAAATAATTGTAACAGGAAGGAAAAGTCTTCTGTGCAGTAGCGAATGGGAGATCCTGAGTTTTGTTTGAGTTATATTGCTGTACTTTTAATTGGGCAAGGAATAGTTTAAGTCTTGGCTTCCTCTTTCACAAAAACATATACTTCTATGACTCTCATTTTATTTTTCCAGAGACCCAGGTACGACACATTACAACTACAGAACCAGAAGTCTGGAGTATGTCTTCCAGAAAGTCGATATCATATCTAGTTAAGGTTAGGATATGAAATATTCACTTATGCTTTTGTTAGAACCAGACCAATTGATTTTCTATGAAAGACAGGTTGTTGAAATATGTAACAGATCTGATTCAACCGTTCCTTAAAACTCAACCTTTATAAAGAACTAGTGTAGGTAATCATAGAATCATAGAACGGTAAGGTTGGAAGGGACATCAAAGATCATCTAGTTCCAACCTCCTGCCATAGGCAGGGACACCTCCCACTAGAACAGGCCACTCAAGGCCTCGTCCAACCTGTCCCTGAATACCTCTAGGGGGGGGAGCAGCCACAACCTCCCTGGGCAACCTGTGCCAGTATCTCAACACCCTCACTGGAAACAACTTCCTCCTAACATCCAGTTTCAATCTCCCCTCTGCCACTTCAAACCCATTGCCCCTTGTCCTGGCATTGAAAGACCTTGTCAATTAGTCCCTCCCCAGCCTTCCTGGAGGCCCCCTTCAGATACTGGAAGGCTACTCTAAGGTCTCCTGGAAGACTTCTCTTCTCCAGGCTGCAGAGCCCAAACTCTCTCAGGGCAGAGCTGCTGCAACCCTCTTAGCATCTTCATGGCCTCCTTTGGACCCACTCCAACAGTTTCATGTCCTTCCTGTGCTGGAGGCTCCAGAACTGTACACAGTACTCCAGGTGGGGTCTGAGGAGAGCAGAGTAAAGGGGCAGAATCCCCTCCCTCTCCCTGCTGCCCACACTGCTCTTGATGAATTTTCATCAGATAATCTGGTAGAAAGGTTGACTCTAGTCAAAGTTTTGTTCCTGACTTGTAAGCACCAAGCGATTGTCAAATTTCAATCCTTTGATTAAAAACTTATATTATGCAAACAATGTACAAATATACTAACAGGAAGTGCAAAGTTCCAGATTTTGTATATAGCATCTCAGATAGTTTAGGAACTTTACTCATCTTGCTTCCCCCCTCTTGGTCTGGCACTGGTAGACTTTGCTCAGAAGCAAGCAGCAGCATGGCACAGCAGCTTGACAAGAGTGAAGAAAAATATTTTTTATAGCTGAATGTTAAGTTAGTTTAAACCAGAGAGCATCTAATTGTGAAAACCACAGTGGAACTAACTCATCTATTCTTTCTAAAAGTGCCATGGGGTCTTCATTTCATAACTGATCTGTGGGACATTAGAAGTCATTGTTTACTTCATTGCAAAATACTGCAATACTGATATTGAAAGTAACTTTAGTTTCATTTCCAAAAGAAAGAACAAAGTTCAGCTAATATTTGCTGGAGCGTGAATCCAACAAAGCAGCTGGAGTTTAAATGAAAAGAACTTCCATTTCCATTACAAAAATGAATTTTGTGTTGTCTGTGAGAGATGCTGTGCTCCTACATCAGCTTCAGGATAAGAGCATTACAGTCTGACTATACCTACCTATCTCATCCAATTCTTTTTCTTCTGAATGAAAAATGAGTTTTTCAGTCAGAAATCAAAACAATGTCTAACTTAATGAGCATTTTAGAACATTAAGAAAAGCTGTCAGTTCATCCAACTCTTACTATTTCATCATGAAAAGTCTGATCCTGAGACATTTTCTGCTGCCTTTTATTCTCAAGCCCAGGAGGGAGCAAATTAATTGCAAATGCAAAATTTGTCAAAGGCTTTGGGCCCAACTCTTGAAAAAGTACAGTCCATGTTAAATGGCTGTGCTCCATAAAAACTACAATGGGGGTAGTGGGAAGCAGTCTTCAGTCCTGGCCAGAAAAACTGCTTAGGCAGCTGGGTCACAGATGTTAATTTAGAAGAAGGAACACAGAAGTGATTGCAGGCATTTTCTTTCAAAAGATTTCATGTAATATATCTGTACAAAATTTCAATATGTTACATATATTCATGGACTAGAAGTATCAGTACCAAACAGCGAAGATGTAACGGTGTTGTATAACATATAAGAAGTCCTCTTATAGCTGTTGTTGCTGCCAAATTGCATCTCTTATATGAACACATCAGTCCCAAGAATATATATGTTAGGGTAGGGTATATGTCTTCAAGTTTTAGCTATTTGATGACTGATATTTTTTTCAGTCTGACCTAGTTACCCTTCCTCTGCAATACAGAAATCTCTTTCAGAGATGTAGATGCCTGTTTTAGAAAAAAAAAAAGGTAAATCAGTGTTTGGATGTGATGACTTCTTTTTTGTTGGTATAAAGACAATTAACTTATTTTAGACTTTTAAAATCCTTTCCTAGATCCCATTTATTATTATACAGAGGTGCATTCTACAGACTTCAATCCCTCTTACCAACCCTTTTTTAGGCAGCTCGTACCATTGTTTGCAAGGGGTTAACCAGACCATCAGGTACTATTCAGTGAATAGGCATGGTGGAATCTGGCATTCTGCCCAAGCATGTTGAATGAGGTTGGCTAAGAACGCTTGATTTACTGTGGACAAATAGTTAAAACAAAATTCAAACCAGATAAATAGATCATTCATGTAATAGTCACCCACTACTACCACCCCCTGCTACTATGACATTATGAATACAGAATATCGTTATGGAAATAGGATTGCGAGGCTTAACTGTATTGCAGGGTTATCTCAGTTCTGTGAGTATAGTTCCAGAGAGCACACTCTTGTAGAAGCATGAAAAACCCATTAAAATTCATGTATGCATTAAGTCTTTGCATTACTTAGGATGAAAACAGTGGTGTGACAGACTATTTCTGACACAAGTGTAGTGTCTCCTCTGCTGTGGCTTTGTATATTGCCTATATAAGCGTGTGGCTGAATCTAAACGACAACTAGGTAGGTAAGTCTGGTCAACCAGATAAGTCTGGTCTGCAAAAAAGCAGAATAAACTGGTCTGCACACAGCTAAGCTATTTTTAACCACCAGAGTTCACCTAAGTTAGGTTGGATGTCTTTATACTTACTCACAGACATACATGCAGACATAAACACATACATCCAAGCCTGCACAGCCTACAGCTATCCTTGTGCAAAAGCTGTGTCAGAGCCATGACAATAAGAACCTCTGACATTTCGAAAGTGCTCAGAGTTGGTTAATGCTTTGAGGTAGATCTGCATAGACAGTTCCTTTGCACTGAACTCTCCAAAGAAGTCTGAAAGACTTTTAACCTGAAGAAAGCCAGATTTAATTAGAATACACATTAGGACAATTCCATAAATACAGTTAATCATAACTCGGTCAAACACAATAGAAGAGTTTATATACAACTCTCCACTGTGTCTCTGCAGGGATGCTCTCAGCTTCTAGCCAGCTCAGTAGCTTTGAGTTGTAGCAAAATTGGCACAGGTCTTCATGGCCCTGGGGAAATTTCTTTCTTCATTTCTGATGCCTTCTTGTCTCTGTTTGCTGCTCCTCTAAGCAAGTTCTCTAATGCAGTTCTAAGGGACTTTTCTGTAATTTTATACTCTTTGCTGACTGACATTCAGTCTCTAAATGTTTGTCTCCTCTGAACAAACTAAATAATTACCAAGGAAGGAACTATTTTTCTGCCCTGGGAGCTTCATCTGACCCAATAATGAACATGAACAGAAACAAAGAAACAGCAGTACTCGTAGTGTCACAGGTTCACAGAATCACAGAATGTTAGAGGATCAAATATCTAAAGATATTTCAGTCCAAACCTCCTTCCAAAGCAGGATCAATTAGAGTAGGTCACACAGGAAAGTGTTCATGCTGATTTTGAGTGTCTCCAGAGGAGACTTCACAACCTCTCTGAGCAGCCTGTTTCAGGGTTCTGACACCCTCACAGTGAAAAGGTTTTTCCTCATGTTCATGTGGAACCTCCTATGCTTCAGCTTGCGCCTGTTGCCTCTTGTCCTGTTACTGAACATCAGTGAGAAGAGCCTGACTCTGTCCTCCTGACACTCACTCTTCACATATTTATATACAGGAACCAGGTCACCTCTCAGTCTCCTCTTCAAACTAAAGACACTCAGCTCCTTTAGCCTATCCTCCATAAGGGAGACACTCCACCACCTTAATCATCTTATTCCTTAATCACCATTATGTATATATAATTGTAATATTCCTTCCTTAGTAGTGATAGTATTTTCTGATCCTGAGCATGAAAGACAGAATACATGGAAGGTTTTCAGGGCCCAGTGGAAGATGTGAAGTTCTCAAAGACTGACTGAATCAAATCTATGGCAAAGCCTGGTTCACCTATGTAAGACATTTTGATGCAAAGTTTGGCTAACAGGCTGAGGTAGAACATAGAAATTTTCTTATTAATCAACTTACAAAGTGGTGCATTCCAGAAAGAAAGATTCCTCAAAAAATCTTAACAGAAGAAATGTAATAACCAAGACTTTCACTGAGAAAGTTTATTTCAGATGAGACAACTAGAAGGACTAAAATCCAGAAGAGTTGTGCATTAATTTTAGTCTTAGGAAACTGGCACTAACCCAACAGGAGCTTTAGTCCACCCTGCTTTCAGAGTCTGGGAAAAAAACAAACTGTAGGTCTTAGCCTTCCTTTCTTACAATAAGAGCTTCTGGGTTTTGTTTCATTTTGTTTAGTTTTAAAATAGAAGATTAATAGTGGTAATACTTACTCTATTGCTTCCAGGGAATTTAATAATATTTATATATTAAGTGTAAGAGATGTCAATACTCCTGGAAGCAGGCTGAACAGCACAGTTACATTCTAAGCTATTGGCTGCTGGAATAGAGTAGCTTAGCGAAGAGCAGTACGCGTTTAGGGAAGTTTTCTCTTCAAATAACCAAAGATTCAGTAATTATTTATAGCTAGAGAATGAATAGCAAAGCCTGCACTTCTCTAACCAACTTGAGGTCACATTTGATGGCAGAGTTTCTAAAATAGGTCTCCTGGTTACTCCTAACAAGTCACTGCAAACCAATTAGGTGAATGTAAATTAGATTCCTTGAAATAAAACAAATTCACTGCATAATAAAGACCGATGAAACTTTCATTTTAATGAGAAAAGTCTCACATCTAAGATAAACAACACTTTAATCCTTTCCTCCTAATACTTGTAACCAATCAACTCTTGAACAAAGGAAATTTCTGGAGAATCTCTGTCTCCTAGCAATGCTTATTGCTATTGAATTAACATTCCTGTTGTGGATTTAGCTCCTCCTTTGTTCGTTTGGTAAAAATAAAAAACAGCTTGACAAAAGTAATATTTTCCAAAAAAAAAAACCCCCAAAACCTCCCCAGTCTTCCAATGGAACACTATAAGGAAACTGTTAGAGCATATTTGATGACCCACATTATATGAAAGATTATTTTTAGCTTGATTAAAGTAAAACATTTCTGATGTTAAGCTAATTGCTGTCTATATAATTTCTTAGCTAGAAAGGTACTACACAAAATTTTTGTTGACACCTCTCAACTTTTCTGAAAAGCAGCAAACCTTTCTGGTTTACTTATGGCCTTGGTAAGAACAATTCACTTTTTTGCTCCACAGATTACAGTTGTAAGAATATTTGTTTGTATGTTGCGTTTGCCTGTTCAGTTCCTTGCCACAAGTAACACAGGGAGCCAACCATTGAGACAGCTAAAGTGTTAAGAAGAGTGATAAAATATATATTAAACACTGGTAAATGTATTCCCAGAAAGGTATAATGAAATTGGATTGAGACATACTAAGATGAAGACCACACCTTTTGTCTGGAGTTTTGTTTTCCAAAAGAACTTGCAGCTTTCCATGTAACATTACTCTCTGATTCTACCTTTCTCTTCTCAAAGGTGCTTAAAATTTCTTGAGAGAGAAAAAAAGCCACAAACTCAGGCTGAAAGAAACCAGCCTGTATCCTGGAGAAGAGAAGGCTTTGAGGAGACCTTAGAGTAGTCACCCAGGATCTGAAGGGGGTCTACAGGAAGGCTGGGGAGGAACAATTGACATGGTCTTGCAATGACAGGACAAGGGGGAATGGGTTTAAAGTGGCAGAGGGGATATTTAGACTGGATGTTAGGAAAAAGTTTTTTTCCAGTGAGAGTGGTGAGGCACTGACACAGGTTGCCCAGGGAGGTTTTGGCTGCTCCTTCCCTGGAGGTGTTGAAGGCCAGGTTGGATGAGGCCTTGAGTGAGCTGTGCTAGTGGGAGGTGTCCCTGCCTATGGCAGGGGGTTGTAACTGGATGATCCTTGAGGTCTCTTCCAACCTTACCATTCTATGATTCTAAGTTTCTATATCTTTTGTTCACAGTTAACATATAGCTCAGGATTTTTTGTAGCAGGACCAAGGTTTAAAGGTTGAATTTGTCTCATTTCACCCAGTCACAGCAAAGCAAACTGTCCTAGGGAATGCTTCACGATGCCAAACCTTCACTTCTCAAAGAGTAAATCTATTTAATATTAATTAATTTATAAATATACATCAATTATATTAATTTAATTTTATTAACTATTAATTTAAAATTAATTAATATAACTCTGCAATTGTTATCACCCACCCTTGCAGGAGGGTGATAAGACTGCTTGTCCTGTCTAACATTCCAACATGCCATCTCAGATATGTAATACTTAAATACCATTTAGAGAGATATTTCCACGTGCAGCCACATTCACAGCATTTTCCTGGGGACTGAATTATTTTTAAGATCTCTGCATGTTAGCTTGTCCAAGAAAAGGACACCAAATGTCATGCCTATCAATTACTGAATATGTGTATATGATCCAATTGGAAAATATTGCAAAAATTTGAAACTGTAAATACCTTTGCAAGCTGCAGAAAACTCAGATCAAGATGCTTAAAGGTGCTATGACTACATGAACGCCAGATGCACTGCGCTACGGAAAACACCACTCCTTTTTGTTATTTAGTGCTTGTAGTCTACATGGCAGGTTAGTGGTAAAAACAAATCTGTTCACTAAGGTCACAGTATCACACAGTATCACAGTATCACCAAGGTTGGAAGAGATCTCAAAGATCATCAAGTCCAACCTGTTAGCACAGACCTCAAGACCAGACCATGGCACCAAGTGCCACCTCCAAAGCCGCCTTGAACACCTCCAGGGACGGTGACTCCACCCCCTCCCTGGGCAGCCCATTCCAGCAGTCAATGACTCCCTCAGGCAAGAAACTTCTCCTCACCTCCAACCTAAACTTCCCCTGGCACAGCTTGACACTGTGTCCTCTTGTTCTGGGTCTGCTTGCCTGAGAGAAGAAAGCAACCTCCTCCTGGCCACAACCACTCTTCAGGTAGTTGTAGACACCAAGAAGGTCTCCCCTGAGCCTCCTCTTCTCCAGGCTAAACAATCCCAGCTCCCTCAGCCTGTCTTCATAGGCCTTGTGCTCGAGGCCTCCCCCCAGCCTTGTTGCCCTTCTCTGGACACACTCAAGCACCTCAATGTCCTTCTTCAATTGAGGGGTCCAGAACTGGACACAGGACTCAAGGTGTGGCCTAAGCAGTGCAGAGTCCAGGGGGAGAATGAGCTCCCTGCTCCTGCTGGCCACACTATTGCTGATGCAGGCCAGGATGCCATTTGCCTTCTTGGCCACCTGGGCACACTCCTGGCTCATGTTCAGGCAGGTGTCAATCAGCACCCCCAGATCCCTTTCTGTTTGGCTGCTCTCCAGCCACTCTGAGCCCAGCAACTAATAAGCAATGTAACCTTTTGCAGAGATAAAAGAGAACAAGGACATGTGAATGTTTAGTATGATTGAACTGAAGGCACCATTGGTGTAGTTTTGGAACAGCTCTTAGCCACCTGGTTTACAACATAGAACTCAGGGTGAAATTATTGTTCTGATTCTCCTGTAATACTGCCATGACAGAGTGTAGGTTTTCCAAAATAATAATCAAAACAATGCTAGGCAGTTGTGTGTATGTAAAATGCTTTGCAGGGCAAGGCACAGATGTGAAAAATGGCTCAGATATATGCTTCATAACCTCAGGTTATTTTCTGCTGTTTTCAGGGGGAGAAGTAACACACAGTATTTGCTTACATAGTCCAGAAAATATTTAATAGCAGCCATTATTATCTCAAACTATCACATCTGCTCTCACACTGCAAATCAGATGGATGTTATCCACAATATCCTACTTGCCAAGCTGGGGAGGTATAGGTTTGATGGGTAGACTGTTCAGTGGATAAGGAATATGTTGGAGGGTCATGTCCAGAGATTAGTGGTCAATGGTTCAGAGTCCAGACGAAGACTGATGACAAGTGGCGTCCCTCTGGTGTCTGTACTGGGACCTGTACTGTTTAATAATTTTGTCAGTGATACAGACAGTAGGATTGAGTACACCATCAGTAAGTTTGCAGATGGCACCAAGCTGAGTGGTGCTGTCAATACGCTAGAGAGATGGGATGTCATCCAAGGTGACCTGGACAAGATGGAGAGGTGGGCCCAGGTGAACCACATGAGGTCAACAAGACCAAGTGCAGGATCCTGTATCTGGGTCAGAACAGTTGTCATTATCTATGCAGGCTGGGGGTGAGGTGATGGCAGCCCTGTGGAGAAGGACTTGGAAGTTCTGGTGGATGAGAAGCTGTACGTGAGCCGTCAGTGTGCACTTGCAGTACAAAAAGGCAATCGCATCCTGGGTTGCATCAAAAGAAGCATGGCCAGCAGATCAGAGAGGTGATTCTGCCACTTTGCTCTGGTGAGACCTCACCTGCAGTACTGCATCCAGCTCTAGAGGTCTCAACACAGGAGGGCATAGACCAGATGGACTGGGCCCAGGGGAGGGTCATAAAGATGATGGGGCTGGAACACTTCTGCTACAAGGACAGGCTGAGGTAGCTGGGGCTGTTCAACCTGGAGAAGAGAAGGGTCTAGGGAGACCTAACAGTGGGCTTCCAGTGCCAGAAAGGGGCTAGAAGAAGGCTGCAGAGGGACTGTTTCCAAAAGCCTGCAGTGATAGCATGAGGGGCAATGGTTTGAAATCAGAGAAGAAGAGGTTTAGATTAGATGACAGGAACAAGCTATTTACCACGAGTGTGCAGGAATATTGGAACGGGTATCCCAGGGAAGTAGTTGAGGCCCCATCCACAGAGTTATTCTAGATCAGGACTCACAAGGTTCAATACAATTTGATCTAGTGACCTTTAGAAGTCCCTTCCAAACTGGGTGATTCTATGATTCTATGTTAACTACTTGAGAATGATTGTTGTATTTTTGCATGTTTGCATGTGGTCTAATTTTGGTTTATGGCCTGTGGGTAGTCTTGTAATATAAGTTGAAGGAATGCTTAAACCAAACTAAAATAAAGAGGGTAAGTGCAGCAAAATATAATTACTGTATTGAGAAATAGAGGACACTGTGGAGAGTGAGATATTTTTTCTCTTCACAAGTTTGAAGATTTATTTGTCCACAGTTTAGGGATTAGCATCAGGGATCATTGTTGAGGATATTATTCTCTTGCTCTAGGGCTTGGATTCATCTTATCAAAACATTGGTGTCTAAAAGTCAGGCAGCTAGGTTTAGCTAGACATCTACAGTCTCACTTATGCAAAAATACAGGGTTATTTTACCCTCTCAGTACTGAATGAACTCTACTTATTGAAGAATTGGTAAGAAAAAAGCAGTTTCCTTCAGTAAGAATTCTCAGTGTGAGTTTATCTATAGCAATCATCAGTTCAGTGTTTCAGTGTTGTTAACATCTATATTTAGGTATTCAGGCTACTCAGATTCTATGTTATCAAGGAAAACCTTGAGATGCAAAGCACAGAATTTTGACAGCTGTGAGCATAATGTTCTGAAGGCTTCCAGTGAAGAGACTTGGACTAGATTTCTATCAGAAATTATTAAATTTGCAAGCCAATGTCCTAGAGTTCATGTCTGTATTTCTGTTATTGATGATGAGTCACATTTTCTTCTAGCATACACGGGCACATCTCCGTTGAAATTGGGGAGGTTATGCCCTTTTGCTGTAACTGGGGACTGAACTCATTGCACAAGTTTCTGCTTGTTGATATTCTGTGAAATAAAAGGGCTTTGAACTGAACCCTCAGGATTGTACCAAATAATCCAGCAATTTTGAATGCCAAAACTGTGGGACAGATGTCTGAAGGACATGGAACTGTTGGAGCAGGTCCAGAGGAGGCCACAAAGATGCTCAGAGGGCTGCAGCAGCTCTCCTATGAGGACAGGCTGAGAGAGTTGGGGTTCTGCAGCCTGGAGAAGAGAAGGCTTCCAGGAGACCTTAGAGTAGCCTTCCAGTATGTGAAGGGGGCCTACAGAAAGGCTGGGGAGGGACTATTTACAAGGTCTTGTAATGCCAGGATAAGGGGCAATGGGTTTGAACTGGCATAGGGGAGATTTAGACTGGATGTTAGGAGGAAGTTGTTTGCAGTAAGGGTGCAACACTGCAAACAGGCACAGGTTGCCCAGGGAGGTTGTGGCTGCTCCCTCCCTGGAGGTGTTCAAGGCCAGGTTGGAGGAGGCCTTGAGTGAGCTGTGCTAGTGGGAGGTGTCCCTGCCTATGGCAGGGGGTTGGAAGTAGATGATCCTTGAGGTCCTTTCCAGCCTTACCATTCTATGATTCTATGACACACAGAGAAACTGGAAACAGTAAGGATTTCTGCCTGAACTATTTCACTCTCTACATGCATTGAAACTTTAGTCAACAAAATCATTTTTTCCAATATGTATTTTCCTCTTTTTTCTTTGTTCCACTATCTATGGTTTGTTTGGGATATAGCCATACTGAGAATGTTGTTTTAGTTAATTTTTCTTGGTAAAGTGCCCAGAAGCTTTTGCTCTGAAAGAAGAAAGATTCATAGTGTAAAAATTTTAGTGTTTAAATTTAAGTTTCAGTCTTCCAAACATTTACAAACATGCTCAATTCAGAGGTAGTCAACCTAAAGTTTCTGAACTATAAATGTTTTGCAAGCATATGGTATGAACAGATGATGTAGAACAGGATAATAAGAGTTTATAAGAGCAGACTAGCATTATCATGGCTGAGTTCTGAAGTTATCCAGCTACTGAATCCAAGAAACTACTATAATTCCCTTTGCCATGTAGTCTATAGAAATACTACTACTGAGGTAAATCTATTCCATTTTAAATACCCTGGCTATATTTTTACACTTAGTGATATTTCTTAACATACGTTGAGGTGATTGGAGTAGGTACAACCACCCTGATAAACCCAAAGGTTCTGACAGACACAGGACAATGGGCTAGGGGCTGATTTAAGACCAACCTCCAGACATTAAATAGCATCTTCAGACCTAGAAGCTGTTGTGTTTCTAGGAAGACTTGGCCCTTCAACTAATTGAAAAGCTGACCACAGCACACACTCAGGGTATAAATGGAATCCTGCTATGGTTAGAGTAGGTTCTCCACACAGCAAGCAGCCTGGCAGTTGGCTTTAACTGGGACCTTGTCTAAAGAGTCCTCACCCACTCTTTGAGTTGAGAAATTCTCCTTACTGAGTCCACATGTTGGTTCATCTCTCCCTAGACAGCTTAACTGGTTGTGTAACAGCACATTCCCAACTGATATCTGACCCTGGAATTGTATTCTGCCAGAAAGACTGCAGAGTAATTTCATTAAATCCATAATTTTTCAGGTAGTTGTTGCTGAATGCTTTGTGGGCACCTCCACAACAGTGATAAAGACTAAGCAAAACCCTTTGTTTGATGTTGTGTAACACTAACATTGGCGAAGTAAAAAATACTTTTATGTTATTGAGACCTCAAAAAAACTAAACTGTTTTGTCCAAGGAGTACACTCTTCAAATTAAGTCTGTTATATAATTTTTTAAAGAAATTCCTCTAACTGGTCATATGAAAACTGATTTCCAAAGAATAAAGGAAATATTACAGTCAGCTTTTTGTTCCTTTGAAATTTTCATGCCAAAGATAATTAAAAAATTTACACCAAATTATAACACATGGCAAAGGAATAATTATTAAAATTGAACAAAGTGTTACATATATAGGAAGGTAGGAGAAAACATAAAAAGTAAGAAAATGCTAGGAAAGAAAGATGTAACAGAGTAGCATGAAATAAATCCTATGTCTGAGTACAGTTTGAGAACTGGAACAAGGAAAACTGAGAAATTAATGTGCTACCACAGGTACCAAAAAAAAAAAAAAAAAAAAAAAAAAAAAAAAAAAAAAAAAAAAAAAAAAAAAAACANCTGTTGCTTGCTGTAACAGCAGCTGCTGGAGCGATCTAGCAGCTTCTGCCTCTAACTCCACTGCCAATTAATTTTCACTAACCACTTTTCTTCTAACTCCCCTGGTCGATCTTCATAATTTACCTTGCGTGTAAGGTAAACCTTGGGGTAAGGTATAGGGGTGGGGAGAAGGTGGAGGGTGGTTGGGAGCCCCTCCTGGGGTCTCTGATTTCTAGGAGGGGAGTTGTGTTTCTGTATTCCCTTTAACTTGTATATTTCTGTAAATACTCCTGTCTATTGTGTATATCTCTGCTTGTACATTGTGCTGAGCTGCAAATAGAGCTTCAGTCCTTAACTTCCAGCTGGCTGAGTCTGGTCTGGGTCATTTTACAAAGTGTGGGGGGGCAGGGAACTCCCAAACCATCACAGTGAGGGAGTGCATCAGGTTACTACTAAACTGATCTTTGAGGTCCCTTCCAACCTTACCATTCTATGACTCTATGATTCTATGAAACGAAAACATGGTTCCTACATTTCAGATAAGAGAAAGCATCTAGGAAGAAAGAAAGGAGCCAAAGATGATGAGGCATGATCCAATTTTTCAACAGGATTGCTGGAGAAATTGTTTTACTAGATTTCAAGATCAGAAGAGATCACTATAGTTATTAATGCTTAAACTCTTGCACCATAAAGGGAAGAATTTATCCAATGATTTTGTAGCATGCACCGAATATTTGATTGAACCAATATGTATCTTTCAGCGAGGTAACCTAGAAAAGTCAACACGCTAAAGAGGTATAGTTAGGTTATTCAAGTCATTAAGAAGCTGGCACATTAAGTGATTAGGCTGTTTTTTCTTTCAGTTTCAGTCCTTGGATCTAATTACATTTCCCCTTGGATCAAAGACTCTCCTGCAATTTTAACAACGTCACGGACCAATAAGATTTTACGATGACCTGAGTATGAGAGAAAATGAACCAGGACGTTGGGAAAAAAGAGAGTGTGGAATAACAGATTTAAGCAAATGGAAAGACTAAGACAGATCTGAGGGGAAATATGTGATGTCAGTTTTGTGAAATAAATTCTCATCGCAGGAGAAACATGGAAAAAGAAATCACATTTTTGCCAGATGCGTGAAAAGCAAAACATATGGCTTGTTTGTCTCACATTTTTTGCATATTTCTTCTGTGTTGACAGACAGGTTTTTGAAGATGGAAAGTGCCTTTCATTTCAGTCAAATGTCCATATACTTTTTATCATTCTTACTCTTATTTTGCTGGCTTGAAAAAAGAGAGCGTCAAATGGTTAAAAAGGGTTCGAAAGAAAATTAAACCCAGCAATATATTGGAAAAATAAAAGAACAAGACAGAAATTTTAATGAAGGCCCACAATTTTATGAAAGGTGTCATTTTGGAGGAGCACCACTTTTTACAAGTTCCTGGGGAAAGATTTTTAACATTGGAAGAAAACAGTACTTACACATCCCTTTGTCAGGACAGAGGAAAACCCAAAATCTCTCATCTCAGCTCTCAAAACTAGGACAACTCTTAAAAGTAACTGACACTGTTCCAGTAGTTAAGCATTCAGGTTTAGCACAACATGTCTTTGAAAAAGATTTCAAAGTGATGACACTAATGATTTTTATTAAGTGGAGCAGAGCAGTGATAACTAGTAATTAATCTCCAACATATGTGGGCAGATAACCTAAAAGAATTCCTATGGATTAAAAACCAAATGAAACACTCAATTAATGTAACAAGCATAGAATTAGGCTATACATCAGGAAGGCATTTAAACAGACATCTAGGTGAAGTAAGAAGATACTCACTGAAATGCACTGAAATTATTTAAAAACAGGAGTGGTCAATTAGATAAAATAGAAGCCAACAGAACTAATCATGTCTATAAGTATTTAAATACCTAAGGGGTAACTGCAAGAAGGAGTAACATCAAATTTAAGTGATGAAAGTATTTTCACCTAAATATTCTACCAGTATGCAATAGCTGTAACTATTTCACCAGTATGCAACAACTATAAACTATTCATGTTTGTATTTAAATACCTATGGGGTAACTGCAAGAAGGAGTAACATCAAATTTAAGTGATGAAAGTATTTTCAGCTAAATATTCTACCAGTATGCAACAACTACTTTACCAGTATGCAGCAACTATAAACCATTCATGTTTGTAAGCATTTAAATACCTATGGGGTAACTGCAAGAAGGAGTAACATCAAATTTAAGTGATGAAAATACTTTCAGCCAAGTATTATACCAGTGTGCAACAGCTACAAGAAGAACCTGTTCTGAGAAGAAGTTGTGTAAAAATTGAATCAGGGTTCTGCGATATGTGTCCTTGCACGATACCTTTATAAATCACTCCTGCAGAACTGAGGAGTCAGCATCCTGCTATGCACAGCTGCTTGCCCAGAGAACTTCAAATGAAAAATAAATAAAAAGGGAATAGGGGAAAAAAAATAATGTGGAAAAACTCTATACAGCTGAAAAATTAGACAAGCACAGTTTGTACTGGGTCGTTAGTCATGTATTGGCAAGTCTTGATTGTCAAGGGTGTCACCAGCTCAGAAGTCATTTGGCATTCTGATGTAGCCTATAAATATCTAGTCAGATGCTAAATAAAACAGCCATTTCTGCCAAATTTAGCATGAAACTCTTCAGCTATTTAGAAACTCTTGTGAACATACTGAAATTTCAGCATGCAGAAAAACTGGAGAAAAAAGTCCTCCAATAATTCACAGTACCAC
>VWZE01025062.1:0-19455 GCA_013396675.1 Eubucco bourcierii | reverse complement strand
TGTTTTTTGTTTCTTCCAGAATAAAAAATTAAAAAAAAAAAAAAAAAAAAAGGGGGGGAGGAGGGGGGGGAAGAATATAAATCTTTTTATCTCTGTCTGGTTTATGGATCTTAGGAGCCAAGTAGAAGAGAATTTAGCACTGGGCCAAACAGGGACATATAAAGATGAAAATAGATTTCAGGTCTGGTATTTAATTCAGGAAGCATCTGTGGGTGGGGAAAAATCAAACAATGTCATCTACTCTGAGCTTTATTGGACTTGAGATTCCTTTTCCTCTTCTATAGAGAAAATAATGCTTCAGCAATCATGAGTAGTCTAAACTGAGGTCTTGTTTTTAGAAAAGGATGACTTAAAAAAAAAATTCTTATCAAATCCATATTTTCACCAAAGTTCAAGGGTTTTAGACATATGGTGATATTGCATGCACTAGAATTCAAGCTTCTTATGAAACTGTTGTATGGATCCAGATCATTGCTCTGCTGAAGTATAAGGACACGCAGGTCCATTCCTCATGCTAACAAATCCGAAATAATGACATTGTATTGTTTTTCCTCAACTCCATACAGTTTGGCTGCACTTTTCTTTGCCAGAACAAATTGTTTAAATCAAATCATCATATGTATACCAATAGAAGTGGTAAAGCTACTTCAAAGTATGTGCAGAAAAATATCTGGCCTCCTGCCTTTTCTCCAGAGAAGATGGGGAACAGCTGTTTGGCCAGTAAACTCTGTCTGTTCAACTAAGTGAAACATGGACAGCCAACTGCAGAGGTGGCAGATGCTGATACAAGCTGCAAAGTGGTGCAGCTCAGTTCTTACTTCTCTACTCACAAGTGCAGCTACATGGAACAATACCTTTTTGGACATCTTTTTTATATCTAAACATGCCTCCAGTTTTCAGTGATCTGCAGTGCAGTGCAGATCACCAACCTGATGAAATTCAATAAGACCAAGTGTAAGGTCCTGCACCTGGGTAGGCACAATCCCAAGCACAAATACAGGCTGGGTGGTGAATGGCTGGAGAGCAGCCCTGAGGAAAAGGACCTTGGAGTCTGGGTTGATGAAAAGCTCAACATGAGTCTGCAGTGTGCACATGCAGCCCAGACAGCCAACCGAGTCCTAGGCTGCATCAAGAGAAGCGTGGCCAGCAGAGCAAGGGAGGGGATTCTGCCACTTTACTCTGCTCTCGTCAGACCCCACCTGGAGTACTGTGTGCAGTTCTGGAACCCTCAGCACAGGAAGGACATGGAAGTGTTGGAGCGGGTCCAGAGGAGGGCCACAAAGATGATCAGAGGGCTGGAGCAGCTCTCCTATGAGGACAGGCTGAGGGAGTTGGGGCTCTTCAGCCTGGAGAAGAGAAGGCTTCGAGGGGACCTGATAGTAGCCTTCCAGTATCTGAAGGGGGCCTACAGGAAGGCTGGGGAAGGATTATTTACAAGGTCCTGCAATGACAGGACAAGGGGCAATGGGCTTAAACTGGCAGAGGGGAGATTTAGACTAGATGTTAGGAGGAAGTTCTTTACAGTAAGGGTGGTGAGGCACTGGAACAGGTTGCCCAGGGAGGTTGTGGATGCTCCCTCCCTGGATGTGTTCAAGGCCAGATTGGATGAGGCCTTGAGTAACCTCTACTAGTGGGAGGTGTCCCTGCCTATGGCAGGGGGTTGGAACTAGATGATCCTTGAGGTCCCTTCCAACCTTACCATTCTATGATTAAATATCTCTGCAGTCAACATGATCTTCACAGAATCATGGAATGACTTAGTTTGGAAAGGGCCTTAGAAATCATCTACTCCAAACTTCCCACCAAGGGCAGGGACATCTCTCAACTAGACTTGGCTGCCTCATCCAGCCTGGTCTTGAACGCTTCAGGGAGGAGACATCCACAGTTTCCTTGGACAACCTATTCCTGAGTCTCACCACCCTTGTACTGAAGATCTTCTTTCTAAGATTCAGTATAAACCTACTCTCCCTCAGCTTCAAAACATTCCCCCCTTGTCCTATTGCTAGACACCTTTATGAAAAGTCCTCCTGCCTACCTGTAGGTATTAGAAGGCATTTCTAAGGTCCTCCTGGAGTCTTCTTTTCTCCAGGCTGAACAACCCCAGCTTCCTCAGTGTATTCTCATAGCTGATGTCTGCTCTATACTATACACATGGTTGGTTAAAATTCCTTTTCTAATTTACTTCTGAGCCAGTTATCTTCATATTCCATTATGGTGAAAAAGAAGTGGAAGAAACTTGTAAAGTGTGAGTCAACTTTTGGTAAATAAATTATTTTAAGTAGGTCAGATAAATCACTTCCTAGAGGTATTTAGTTTTTTTTGTCAGTCTACAAAAAAGAGTCCTAAGACTGGTTAATACACACGTCTGCACTGCAAGCATTTAGAGCTAGGTGGGATAAATCTCAATATTTGTGCAGAAAATGCTCATAGGAGCTTAGAATAATTTGATGTGAATTCAAATAAGATAAATTAAAGATGATTTAGAATTATTCTTTCAAGAGGTTACATAAAGTGGTCAGAAAAAACCTAAGTCTGAAAGCTTAGAGAATCAAAGTTCTTACAAGTGTGAGTATCTGTGTGACAGTATGTGTACATTCAGATGACTAATCTCTTTTTTATGGTTGCATGTTTTTTTGACATGGGACCAAACATTAGCATGCTGCTTTAAATCAACATCCTGTATGTGACATTGAGCAGGGGAAGATGTTTAGAAACAAGTGTATGAAGTTTTCGGTAGGCAATCATACAAGAAATAATGCAATGGGAAATTCCTTCTTACCCTCNAAAAAAAAAAAAAAAAAAAAAAAAAAAAAAAAAAAAAAAAAAAAAAAAAAAAAAAAAAAAAAAAAAAAAAAAAAAAAAAAAAAAAAAAAAAAAAAAGAACTAGGTGGATGAGAATCTCACTAAGCTAAGGAAGTTCACATTAATTTCTACTAGAGTTGTTATTTACTCAACTCTCGGAGAAGAACACAGCATAAAAAGTAAACTACGGAACTATGTTTTTGTCTTGCCTGTCTGGCTTTTGTTAATTCCTCCATGCAAATGCAACAGGTTTTGTATTGCTATATTGGTATTTTAGAACTTCTACAGGGCTTATTTAAATTGATAAAATACTTAACTGAAAAAGTAGTTGGATCTTGGGAGCAGTGACATACTATTAATTAACATTTACCTATTTTTTTGGTTGGAAGAAAGGCAGTTTGTAGCTCTTAGCTTGGGTGAGGTGATGGCATTACAACCAAGTTAGGCAGAAAGGCTTAACTGTACTCTGCATAAAGATTGAAGTTGATAAACAAATCCCACTTGGATAACAAACAGACTACAGAGCTTTGGCAGCATTGCTTTTGTATTATTTTAGCCTTGTGTTGCCTTTTTTTAATTAAATGAGGCAAGGCAGAGCATTCAGAGTACGACTCAAGTTATTGCTAAAAGTACTAAATTAGATTAGTTTGGCATTTAAGTCCCAGCAATTTTGACTCAAATGCTTGGACTGTAAAGAAGGGAAGCCTTGAGGAATGAGGCTGAGGTCATTCCTTCTGAAAAAGTCAAGTCAACATACCAAGCATGAGCACAGAAGATTCTTTAATGCTGTTTCTGTGTCATTCATATGTCCTGGTTACGCACTAGTTCTTAGCAAGATAATTTGTTAGATGTCCCTGCAGATAATTTGGGAGTGGGCACAAGAAAAGGAATTAAACCTGTAGGAAATAACAAAAGATTACACATGAGATATGTGTAGGGCAAAGGCACTGTGTACATCTAAATCCTTTGATTTATTTTTCTTTTTCCTCATGGTCCCAAGTGTCCTTTTCCAGAAGGTTTCAATTCGGTGTGCTACAATGACATTAGGAGTTTGTGTTACAGCTGCTCCCACTCTACACAGAACAGAGCATATCACCAGAAGGTTTCCCAAACAGGGAACATTCTCTTTATGATACGGATGAGAGGGATATCTAGATTAATAACTTTATAAAATAATTTACCTGTCCTTATGTGCTATGTTACCAGAACTACAAAGAACATAAATCACAAAGTCATAGAATCATAGAATCATAGAATGGTAAGGTTGGAAGGGACCTCAAGGATCATCTAGTTCCAACCCCCTGCCATAGGCAGGGACACCTCCCACTAGTACAGGCTACTCAAGGCCTCATCCAACCTGGCCTTCAACACCTCCAGGGAGGGAGCAGCCACGACCTCCCTGGGCAACCTGTTCCAGTGCCTCACCACCCTCACTGCAAACAACTTCCTCCTAACATCCAGTCTAAATCTCCCCTCTGACAGTTTAAACCCATTGCCCCTTGTCCTGTCGTTGTAGGACCTTGTAAATAATCCTTCCCCAGCCTTCCTGTAGGTCCCCTGCAGATACTGGAAGGCTACTATCAGGTCCCCTCGAAGTCTCCTCTTCTCCAGGCTGAAGAGCCCCCTCTTTTTCTTGTAAATATTTTTTTTTTCTTAATTTGTCTTTCTGAAGAACACTTTGCTAGACAACTGCAGTCTTAATATAAGGTGAAGAGGTAGAAACATTTAGGGGGAAAAAAGATTACATAAGGTTTAAAGGTTAAGTAGGATCTTGCTGACTTCAGCCTCCCCCCCAATTAAAAAAAGAGAAAAGTCATGCAGTTTATCCAAGAACAAAGTGACCTTCTATTTATTTACCACTATCTGGCAGCAAGCCCTGTGTTTTCAGTTGTTTGCAGAGCATACCAGCTCTGCCTGACCTCACTTCTTACTGAGGCTCTCCTGTTAATATAATACCAATATTTATAAACCATGATTATTAAAGCTTGCAAGGCCATATTTTTTTTTTTTTCTTCAGGAAAATCTGACTGACTTGGGATAAAACCCATGTTTTTTTCTACTAATTTTATCTTATCTGAGTAAATCTAAGGATGGACATCAAAGATTTTTTCTCATGAATGGAAGCGCCTTATGCTTATGATTTATGTTTGAAAGTATATCTTTATAATCATAGAATGGTAAGGTTGGAAGGGACCTCAAGCATCATCTAGTTCCAACCCCCTGCCATAGGCAGGGACACTTCCCTCTAGTACAACTCATTCAAGGCCTCCTNAAACTCTCTCAGTCTGTCCTCATAGCAGAGCTGCTGCAACCCTCTGAGCATCTTTGTGACCTCCTCTGGACCCACTCCAACACTTCCATGTCCTTCCTGTGCTGGGGGCTCCAGAACTGCACACAGTACAGTACACAGTTGAGGTCTGAGGAGAGCAGAGCAAAGGGGCAGAACTTCCTCCCTCTCCCTGCTGGTCACACTGCTCTTGCTGCAGCCCAGGACTCGGTTGTTGTCTGGGCTTTAGTGCATGTCATGACACTTTTTATACTAATGACCTTCAACTGGGCATGCAGTTTTACATTCTAGATTTCTGACAGCATGGTATTAATCTGTTACATGCCCATTGTAAAGTATAGGTCATTATCAGACAGTAAATAATTGATCTTCAGTTGCCCAGTGATTGAATTTTGCCATAGTGGATAAATTTTACATGTGTCCAAAATACCAAAGCATTATACTTAGTCTCCTTGTGTTAGTAGCAGAAGAAACATTTCAGCCTTCATACACTAGGACTGGAATAAAAGAAAAGAAAAACCAACAAAAACCTAATTATCACCTTCTCTTCTTTAAAAGGTCCTAGAGAAAAAATGAAAAATAAAAAAAAAAAAAAAAGAATGTTTCCTGAACATTCACTCCATAATGAAGCTCAAGGTTGAACTTTAAGTCACAGATCTGACTTGAAGGATGAAATCTACATGTAAAGACTGTAACATTTCTACATGACAGGTTCTAAACTTCCTGGTTGTAAAACGTAAAACCATAACTGCTTAAGCCCTGATGACTGCATCAGTGGAGCAGATGTTTATTGTTGCAACAATTCCTTCCTCTTAATAGCCTTCTGGTGACGTAAATAAAGCGGTAGTGAATATCCAACGTACGGAGTTCAGTTTTTCGTAGGAGAAAAGTAAACAAAAACCCTTTATTTTTTGTTCTCTAATGAAGAAATTTTTAGACTAGCCAAGNAGGTTGGAGGAGGCCTTGAGTGAGCTGTGCTAGTGGGAGGTGTCCCTGCCTATGGCAGGGGGTTGGTACTAGATGATCCTTGAGGTCCCTTCCAACCTTACCATTCTGTGATTCTATGATTGGCTCATTACTGTTCAACAAGCCCCCTTGAAGTGTGATGGAGTTTCTTCCAAATATACCATTGCAGTTCTTTTCACCTTCCCAGATTATGCAGAAATTAATCTACTCCAAACAATACTGGTAAAAAAGATACAGGATCACACTGTGAATACTTATTTGGCTTGGCTAAGAGTAATAAAAATAACATGCATCTAGAAAATTAAATTCTTGATTAAAGTAACTTTAAATTAGTCCCCACAGAGCTATTCTGAGAGACTTTCTTGGCTTGTGTAGGGAGCAAATGCTCTAAAAACCAGAAAGCATTTCTAAAGACTTAGCGAGTAAACATTTGCTTCAATTAAAAGATCCCAACTCAACCACAAGAACAAAACTAACCCCAAAATCCAAACAGAAAATCCACAAAAACAATGACAACTAAAATTGAATCTAATAGTAGACCTTTGGCACACTGTTTTTCCTTTATGGTTGGACTTAAAATAAGTAACTGAATAGCTTACTACAGCCCTCCTATGAGGACAGGGTACAAGAGTTGGGGCTCTGCAGCTTGGAGAAGGCTTGGAGGAGAGCTTAGAGTAGCCTTCCAGTATCTGAAGGGGGCCTACAGGAAGGCTGTGGAGGGACTATTGACAAGGCCTTGCAATGACAGGACAAGGGACAATGGGTTCAAGCTGGCAGAGGGGAGATTGAAACTGGATGTTAGAAGGAAGTTGTTTGCAGTGAGGGTGGTGAGACACTGGCACAGGTTGCCCAGGGAGGTTGTGGTTGCTCCCTCCCTGGAGGTTTTGAAGGTCAGGTTGGAGGAGGTCTTGAGTGAGCTGTACTAGTGGGAGGTGTCCCTGCCTATGGCAGGGGCTTGGAACTAGGTGATGCTTGAAGTCCCTTCCAACCTTACTATTCTATGATTCCATGCTTCTATGGTCTAACTGCTGCCAATGGGCAAGTAAACTAGTGCCACTGTTGTTTAGGAAATAATAATGAAATTACTTAACAAATGAGATTCAAAAGTACACAGTTTATAGAAGCAGCATTGGTGTAGAGTAGGTAGTCCAAGTATCTCCAGTTATGTTGTTCTCTCTGTGCCATGTACTATTAAAAAAGTGGTACTCTGCTGTGCACAAAACAAAAATAGCTTTCAATAGCTTGAGAGTTTATATACAGAAAATTACTTTTATATGCTTAGCATTATGATTAGTAGAACTTAAAATATTTAAATCAAAGGTAGCATCTTAAAAATTAAAGACAAACTAATAGTAGTACCACAATCACCTTGTTTGCCTCCATTAAATGAATCTTCATCTTGTTCCTGCAGAGATCTAGTGGCTCTGAATGATCCAGAACAGAAACTACCACTACCTACTAAAAAAATTATGCAATATGTCTTGTGTGCAGGGCCCTGCTGGGTGCTGACCCACAGTGCAGTTTTGCTACCCACATCATCAGTCAGAAAGGTTGCTCAAACACCACAGTGCGTGAAAATCCTCATTAGCTCTCTCTCCATCGGGGGAGGGGGAAAAATAGACATGTACATTTTTCTTCTTCTTCTTCTTCCTGTAATCCTGAACAAAGAAATACAAAACCCAGAAAAAAAATAAATTTGTCTGTGGCTATTTTTGTCTCAGGACTTGGTTTCTGAAGGTGAGGAAAGGGGAATCAGTACCAAACCTCTTCTTTCTTATTTAGATCAGCTTGTAACAAAATAATTGCATTGCTGCTGCACTGTTGGTGTACTCAAGGAAAATGTTTGATTCAGGAATTGAAGTCCACATTGAGCTAAGAAAGCTTTCCTTGTCTAACCTTCCATGCTTCATCTGGTTCAGAGAACATGGGGGTTGTTTTCATTAGCTAAGTGAGCTGGAGATAGGTATGGTTACCTCTGTATCAAGTCTCAAGTTCAAATATAGTAGTTTAATAACACCACAGGCAACCTATATTCAGGCAGTTCAACAGCATAGAAAGAAGTCAGGAAGTCTCAGACTTTGATGTACTTTTAAGTAAAGTATTTTAAAAAGAAAGGGACATTGTGTCTTCTACCATTTCTAAAGATGCATTGTGTTACATGAAATGCATTTCGCTGTCCTATACATCATGGCAGTCCGGGGAAGTCCTCACTGACTGGGAAAGGGGAAACATAACTCCTATTTTCAGAAAGGGTAAGAAGGAAGAACCAGGGAACTCAGTCCAGTCAGCCTCACCTCTGTGCCTGGTAAGATCATGGAGCAGATCCTCCTGGAGGCACTACTGAGACAGGAGAATATTGAAGAAGTGATTGGGTGCAATCAGCATGGCTTCACCAAGGGCAAATCCTGCCTGACAAACCTGGTGGCCTTCTATGAACAGGTCACAACATTAATAGATGAAGGGTGAGCAACTGATGGCATTTACCTGGACCTGAGCAAAGCCTTCGACACTGTCCCGCACTACATCCTGGTCTCCAGGCTGGTGAGACATGGGTCTGATGGGTGGGCCATGAGATGGATAAAGAACTGGCTTGATGGTTACACCCAGAGAGTGGTTGTCAATGGTTGCATGTCCTAGGGGAGGCAGTGACAAGAGGAGTGCCTCAGGGATCAGTCCTTGGACCAGTCTTGTTCAACATCTTTGTCGGTGCCATGGACAGAGGCATTGAGTGCAGCCTCAGCAAGTTGGATGAAAACACCAAGCTGTGTGGTGCAGCAGACAGGCTGGAGGGAAGGGATTCATCCAGAGGGACCTGAACAGGCTGGAGAGGTGGGCACAAGCCGACCTCATGAGGTTCAACAAGACCAAGTGCAAGGTCCTGCATCTGGGACAAGGCAATCCCAAACACCAATATAGGCTGGGCAGTGCCTGGCTGGAGAGCAGCTCTGAAGAGAGGAGTGCTGGTAGACAGGAAGCTCAATGTGGAGAAGTATGGCCAGCAGGTCGAGGGAGGCGATTCTCCTCTCTGTTCTGCACTGATGAAACCCCACCTGGAGTACTGTGCCCAGTTCTGGAGCCCCTGTTACAAGAGGGGTGTGGATGTGCTGGTACATACTCAGAGAAGGACCACGATGATGATCAGAGGGCTGGAGCACCTCTCCTATAAGGAGAGACTGAGGGAGTTGGGGCTGTTCAGTTTGAAGAGGACAAGGCTCCGAGGTTACTCTATTGTGACCTTCCAGTATCTTAAAGGGATCTACAAGAAAGCTGGGGAGGAAGTTTTTAGGCTGTCAAGTTGTGATAGGACTAGGGGGAATGGAACAAAGCTAGAAGTGGGTCAATTCAGACTGGATGTTAGGAAGAAGTTCTTCACCATGAGGGCTGCCCAGGGTGGAAGCCCCATCCCTGGAAGTGCTTAAGGCCAGGCTGGATGAGGCTCTGGACAGCCTGATCTAGTGTGAGGTGTATCTGCCCATGGCAGAGGGTTTGGAAATGGATGATTCTTGTGATCCCTTCCAACCCTGACTGATTCTATGATTCTATGATTCTATTACCCCTATATCATTCCAAAGATGTATTTGACTTCCATTGCTGTTGATGAGAAAACATTCAGGCCCCAACTTTAAAATCCAGTACATTCCCAACTCAGAAGTGTTTAACTTCCATGACGCGACTGCAGCTGTCTGTGTACAGACTGTGTCTGCTGATGTGCAATGTATCATGGTTGGAGACTCTAGAAGATTGAAGCTTCTTTTGCACTTGATCAAAGATGGAACCAGTTAGTCAACACATAAAAAGTAGTTTGGGTTATAGAAATGGGTTTTTTTTTGGCTAGTTAAAGTAAGCTAAATTAATTTTGTAAATATAAAGGACTTAGCACAAGTGGCAGTGTGGATATTTAAGGATTCTAAGCATTAGTCTGAACAAACAGAAGCTTAAAATCTGGTTGGCAAACTCAGTCCTTTCTCATGCAGGGCGTTGCCTGAAAAATACTGAGGAGGAATAACTCATCTGGGATGTGTAACTACTGCACAGACATTTTCCCAAGGGCAGGGCACAGACATATGGTTGCAAATCCCCTGGTTTCTTTCCCTGTGAGTCTTACTCCAGACTACAGAAGATTCTTCTCATGAAGGTGGATTGGGCAACATCAGATCTACAATTTTCTCTACAAGTAGCTGTGAAGCACAACTCCTGCCTCAAGCAGAAGGGAAGCACGTGGTTCAGATGTATTCCCAACTGCCCATCAATTTCTGTTTCAGGATGGAGAATTTGACTCTGAGGAAATGTGTTTAAATTCATCCTATCCTCTGGTGGGTAACAACAGCCATGCCTGCGTTACCTTGTGTAGTAGAGTAAATAATCACTGGAAAGCTGGCAATTATAGTTAAATGGAGGGCAAGATTTTTAGAGAGAAGTAAAAGCTGATGACTTCCTGGCTTTGAGTTTTGTATATTTCTCTACATTTATTGCTCTGCTGAAATGCTTCCTCAAGCCAGAGTGATGCAACACATCATCTCTTGTTCAGCTGAAACTGTAGACAGCAGAGAATACAGAGAATACAACTCTAATCAAAGAAAATGAGAATAGACATTGGATCAGATCAGGTAGCCTGGTTATTTTATAGCTATAAGGAAACAGATCTTTTTCCAAACAGAACCTGTTGAAATGCAGCCCTTTATTTTTTTTTTTTTTTTGGATGTACTAGAAGTCTGCATTTGTTTGATCTTGACCAACAATCAACAGAATCTGTGTATCAACAGAAGGAAAGCATACATCTGCCACAACAGGCATGTTTGCAATCATTTTAATGACACCATTAGATTCTGTTAGGCAGTGTTCACTTCTTTCAGGTTTTTATACAAAAAACATGTGAGATAAGTTTACCACCTGTGCACAAGGGTAACAGCCCATTTAAATGAATAATTTTAATGGCAATCCATAGCTCAATGGTTTTCCTCTGTTCACCAGCATAACTGTGGGAGAACAATTATATTTACCCAGAATACACAAAGGTTTTCTGTTCCTGTAGAAGGTTTATTTTTGATTGAGTCTAGGCTATGAGTTCCTCCAAACAGAACTGTATATGCTTGAAAAATATCCAACCATGTTTCAAAGATGGGTCACTTTAGAAAGTTTTGCAGGTGACAGTTGTGATTAGTTTTAAATGAGAAATAGTTTTAAATGTTAGGAGGAAGTTCTTTACAGTGAGGGTGGTGAGGCACTGGCACAGGTTTTCCAGGGAGGCTGTAGATGCTTCCTCCCTAGAGGTATTCAAGGGCAGGCTGGAGGAGGCCTTGAGTGAGCTGTACTAGTGGGAGGTGTCCCTGCCTATGGTAGGGGGTTGGAACTAGACGATTCTTGAGGTCGCTACCAACCTTACCATTCCATGATTCTATGATCCAGTCTGAGGTATCTGAAAACATCTACACACTGTGTCAAGCTTGTGTGGATTTAAATGCTTTAAGAAAGTTGAAGAGCTTTGAGAGTTTGATGTTGTTCACAGCGATGCCACTGGGAATATTGATACCTTGTAAAGAACTGAATTTATATTTACACAGAGCATAGGTGATGTCACACAAAAAGGGATGCTGAAGATATGGTAGCAGTCACAGAATCTTAGAATCATAGATTGGTAAGGTTGGAAGTGACCTCGAGGATCATCTAGTTCCAACCCGTTCCAACCCCCTGCCATAGGCAGGGACACCTCCCACTAGTACAGNCTTCTCTTCTCCAGGTTGCAGAGCCCCAACTCTCTCAGCCTGTACTCACAGCAGAGCTGCTGCAGCCCTCTGAGCATCTTCATGGCCTCCTCTGGACCCACTCCAACAGTTCCCTGTCCTTCCTGTGCTGGGGGCTCCTGAACTGCACACAGGACTCCAGGTGGGGTCTGAGGAGAGCAGAGCAAAGGGACAGAATCCCCTCCCTCTCCCTGCTGCCCACACTGTTCTTGCTGCAGTCCAGCACTCGGTTGCTGTCTGGGCTGCATGTGCACACTGTAGGCTCATGTTGAGCTTTTCATCACCCCACACCCCCATGTAACCCAGTCTTCCATGCTGATGTGATAAAATTCCTGATGTACTAGTTAAGATAAATACATGTGTGTCTTCCTCACTCGGCTCCTCATTGTACTGCTGGTAAATCTCCCAGAACCTGAGACATTGTCTGTGCTGTATTGTGCAAGATAAATGAAGAACAAATAAAAAGGCTGTCTCAGACACAAAAAAGTTTAGCATCCACAAGGGTATTTAAGCCTCATAGAGTGGATATTTATAGTCTAATTATCTAACGTGTAATTAGCGTTCCTTCTGGAGACAGAACAGAACAGGAAATTGAATGTGATGTTACTAAAGTGTTACAAGAGGTTGTGTGCCACACTGGCTCTTTACATAAAGGAAAAACTGTTACACCAATAAACAACCCAGATCTATCCTACTGCTTTGTTCAAGGACACTGATGAAAACTGCATCCAGCTCTGGCACCTCCAATTCAAGAAGGACAAGGAATTAATGGATAAATCCAGCAGAGAACCACTAAGGTCATTTGGGGACTGGAACATCTGCCTTGAGGGGAAAGGCTGAGAGACCTTGGTCTGTTTAGCCTGGGGAAGAGGAGAAGGTTTATGAATGTTTAAAGGGCAGGTGCCAGGGGGTTGAAGCCAGACTCTCTCAGTGGTGAAAAGACAAGTGGTAATCCACATAAACTTGAACTCAGAGGCTCCAGGTAACCATAAAGGGGGGGGAAAATAAATCACTTTGAGGCTACCTAGAGAAGTTGTGGAGTCTCCATCTTTGGAGGCATTCAAAACCCACCTGGATGTATTCCTATGGTCTGGGAGAGCAGGTTGAACTATGTGATCTTCAGAGGACCCTTCCAACCTCTACCATTCTGTGATTCCCTTATTCTGCCAAAGTGCAGCTATACAAACAACAGTGATAAAGGTGTGGACTGCACCCAGGTCACCTGCTCGTATCAACATTCTTCTATGTAAGAAAGCTTGTCTGGAATCAGGACTGTGCTAACATCTGTTTCCTGGTTACAAACTGTACAAGATTATAGCAATATTTTCAAAGGGAACTTCATCATCTACAGACACAGGATTCAAAGTGCATGTAAAGTAGCCACCGATGGGCACCTACACATAAAAACTGTGGGGTTTAAAACCACAAGAGAACAGAACAAATAATGATAAAAATAATACTAATCATCATCATCATCATCACCAGTTAAAACACAGTGTTAGATATTTTACAGTTTTAATAAATGAAGTTCCAGTGAGAAGTTTTGAGTTTTGTTGTTTCTTGTTTAAAAGTTTGTTTGGTTTCTTTAATTAGGAAAAAAATTCTTAGCTTTTTGTTTCTTGTTTTAAAGTTTGTTTGGTTTCTTTAATTAGGAAAAAAATTGTTTGGTTTTTGTTGTTTCAAAGTTTGTTTCTTTAATTAGGAAAAAAATTGGTAGCTTTTTGTTTGTTGTTTTAAAATCTGTTTGGTTTCTTTAATTAGTAAAAAAAATTGGTAGTTTTTTGTTTGTTTTAAAGATTGGTTTCTTTAATTAGTAAAAAAAGGGTAGTTTTTTGTTTGTTTTAAAGATTTGTTTCTTTAAATGGTAAAAAAATAATAGTGTTTTTTTGTTTGTTGTTTTAAAGTTTGTTTGGTTTCTTTAATTAGGAAAAAAAATTTGGTAGCTTTTTATTGTTTTAAAATTTGGTTTCTCTAGTAAAAAAATGATATTTTTGTTCTTTGCTGTTTTAAAGTTTGGTTTCTTTCAATAGTAAAATAAATCAGTAGGGTTTTGTCTCTTGTTTTAAAGTTTGTTTGGTTTTCTTTAATTAGTAAAATAATTGGCAGGTTTTAGCTTCCATTGAAACATTCATAAGAAAAAAAAATCCTTTTCTCTACACACATGGTTTATTACAGCTAGGCTAGGATAAAAACAAGCAAGTGAGCAAACAAACATCCCACAAAAGAACAACAACAGCAACAGCAACAGCAACAAATAAAAAAGAAATTTTAAAAGAAATAAAAAAAGAAACTAAGAAACAAAATAAGAAACAAAAAAAATCCCACTCGAGAGTCTTCTTCATGACACACAGTGCTATTTCCTTTCTACCTCATATTGTCTTACATTCCTAGAAGACAGAATTATAGAATGGTAAGGATGAAAGGGACCTCAAAGATCATCCAGTTCCAACCCCCTGCCATAGGCAGGGACACCTCCCACTAGTACAGCTCACTCAAGGCCTCCTCCAACCTGGCCTTGAACACCTCCAGGGAGGGAGCAGCCACAACCTTCCTGGCCAGCCTGTGCCAGTGTCTCACCACCCTCACTGCAAACAACTTTCTCCTAACATCCAGCCTAAATCTCCCCTCTGCCAGTTCAAACCCATTGCCCCTTGTCCTGTCATTGCAAGACCTTGTCAATAGTCCCTCCCCACCCTTCCTGTAGCCCCCTTCAGATACTGGAAGGCTACTCTAAGGTCTCCTGTAAGCCTTCTCTTCTCCAGGCTGCAGAGCCTCTCACATATCACTTCTATATTTTGGAAAAGAAGATGTTACCATATAATTTTTTTTTTTCTTGAAATAGTGGCCATGCAAAGTGATGTTTTTTAACTTTCTTACAACTGACTGTCAACCTTAAAGTAGTAAAAATAAGTTGTGGTCAGTAGGACTAGGAAAGTGATTGTTCTGCTGTACTCAGCACCAGTGTAGCCGCACCTTGGTACTGGGTTCAGTTTTGAGCCCCTCATTAGTAGAAGGACATTGAGCCTGGAGATGAGAAGGCTTCCAGGAGACCTTAGAGTAGCCTTCCAGTATCTGAAGGGGGCTACAGGAAGGCTGGGGAGGGACTATTGAGAAAGTCTTGCAATGACAGGACAAGGGGCAATGGGTTTGAACTGGAAGAGAGGAGATTTAGATTGGACATTAGGAAGATGTTTGCAGAGAGGGTGGTGAGACACTGGCACAGGTTGCCCAGGGAGGTTGTGGCTGCTCCCTCACTGGGGGTGTTGAAGGCCAGGTTGGAGGAGGCCTTGAGTGAGCTGTACTAGTGGGAGGTGTCCCTGCCTATGGCAGGGGGTTGGAACTAGACGATTCTTGAGGTCGCTACCAACCTTACCATTCTATGATTCTGTGATTCTATGCTGTGCTGGGCTTGTCCAAAGAAGGGCAGTTAAGCTAGTGAATAGTCTATGGTGCAAATCCTATAGGCAGCAACTGAGGGTTGTTTAGAAAAGGAGGCTGAAGTGAGATCTTATTTCTCTCTACAACTACCTGCAAGGAGGTTGTATTGAGGTGAGATATTCTCTTCTCCCAAGTTACAAATGATAGGACATAAGGAAAGAGCTTCAAGCTGTGCCAAGGAGAAAGTTTATCAGACACTGGAACAGATTTCTCAGGGAAGGGTTAAGTCAGAGGAGTGACTCAACTCTTTAAATACTTCCCTAGAGGTATTTGAAAGATGTGTGGATGTGGTGCTTAGGATAACTAGGGACCTGGCAGTGATGGGTTAAGAGTTGGACATCATTGTAAAGGTCTCTTTCAAACAAAAAGACTCTATGATTTGAATTAAAAAATGTATTCAAAGATAGCATATTTTTGAGTACAGAGAGCTGCTAGTGGTTACATTTGCAAAGTGATCTGCAAATCAGAGCATTATTCAGCATATTGAGTTGTCTGGTGTCTCAGAAATGTCATGGGCACCATTTCAGCAAAGCACTTAATTGCACAGTTCCTCATGTATCTAAGTACCACTGAGTTATTTGAAATGAATTAAAATAGGATTTGAACATGTACTTACATTTAAGCACAGTGTTAAGCACAGTACTGAGCTGGGCTTTATAGCATTTCTATTTTCCAATCAGTAAACGACTCTAGAGTATTTAAGGATGTTCTTTAATATTTCACAGGTGGGTTGTTAAGTAAAATAGATTTTTTTTTTTCTTTAGGCAGCTTTAAGTTGTTTTTATAAGGAGAATTTTATATGCACTTCACTGAGGAAGTTCAGCAAGCTCTGCTTTGACTTGTACAGTGTATAAGCCAGGTGCTCTTCTTTGCCTGCTTACTGTGGATGTGTGGTTCATTAAGAAGCTGGACTGCCCATCACCACCTCACATGCAGTAAATGTTACAATGCAAGCAAATTACAGTTTTGCAGTTAATCTCTTGATAAATTGTGTTGGCTGGGAGGTTCTCAGTTATCACAGAACCACCAAATTGGAAAGGCATTTCTGGAGATCATTTAATATAGCCCCCTTCTCTGTTGTGATTAATGAGAGCAGGTTGACCAGGACCATTTCCAGACAAGGTGTTGGTATTTCCAAGGGTGGAGAAGGGCCTTTCACTGGAGCAACCTATTCCAGAGTTCATCTAACCTCACAGTAAAAAAGTACTTCTTTATTTTCAGATGGAATTTCTTATGCTTCAGTTAATTCCCACAGCCTCTTGTTCCATTATCATGTTCTGATATCACTGAAAAGAATCTCTCACTGTTGTCTTTTCTCCCCCCATCAGGTATTCATGCAGACTGTTAAGATCCCTCTGAGCCTTCTTTTCTCCAGGTTGAGCAGCCTCAGCTCTCTCAGTGTCATTGAATGACAGATGCCCCAGCCCCTTAATCATACTTGTAGCCCTTTGCTGGATTTGCTCCAGTAATATCTTTCTTGCACTGGAGAGGCCAGCACCAAACACAGTACTCCAGATGAGTCCCACCAGCGTTAAGCAGAGGGGAAGAATCACCACCCTGGTCCTGATAGCAGTGCTCTACCTAGTGCACCCCAGGAGGATTTTGATTTTTTTTCTGCTGTGAAGGTTCATTGTAAGCTTGTGATCAGTTTGCTGTCTGCTAGAACCACCAGGTCCTTCTTTATTAAGCTGCTTTTCACATAGTTGTTCACCAGTGTGTAGGGGTAGATGGGGTTACTTTTCCCCACAGGCAGGACTTGGTATTATCCTTTGTTGAATTTCACGAGGTTCCTGTTGGTCCATTTCTCTAGTACTATCAAGGTCCCTGAAACAGCACCACAAACCTGGTATATAAGCAACTCCTACAAGTTTTAATATCATCTGCAGACTTGCTGTATGCTTGTTATTAACATCAATCACCTTAAGGAACAATTAACAATTTAACATAATGTAACATTATTTTCCTGGGTATCAATACTTGCGTACACCATTTGTGACTGGGCTTTAGGTAGAGTTCATGCTGTGTCTCAGTAAATTTACTACTTGTGTTTCTTTCAGTTAAAACAGTTATTTCCTTACAGTATTTGCATTGTTTATTGCTCTAAGAGAACAGCATCTGTACTACGAGGGGCCCCAACTCCTCCACTTTTTCCAGCTGTTTACTATAAAAAGAGAAAAAAAATCTTGGTGTCCTCCCCACTCTGATTCAGTGTGCCCCAGACATCTGCTACTGGCTGCCTGTTTGTTTTTAGTGAAATCAGTAAACCTTGATATCCAGCATATGAATGCAGGATGTGTCAGCTTCAAGGTCCTAATCACACACATCTAGTACAATTTAATTTATTTTTTTTTCCCATAGTCGATATGAATCATAAAAGTTCTGTGCCTGGTATGGGTTTAGACTCAAAGATCCAGATTCAGGTAAAGTGTCTTGGCACATCTCTCTCTAGAGAGAGGAAATCTGGGAGATGTGAGGTTGAGTCTGTTCCATAGAGTGCTATCCAAATGCCACATAAAACTTTCACTGGAAAGTACATAAACCAAGTTTTTCCTAAACAAATAGAGATATACATTCTTTCCAGTCACATGTTTTCTCCTATGGCAGCAGATAACAGCTGGGTTATACCAGACAGCTCTTTGATAATGTATTCTGACTTCTTTTAAAGAAAAGAATATCAGGAGCAAGTTAGTGGGAGACAAAGTCGCATAACCTGACCTACCACAGAAGATTAAAAGGAATTTATAGAGGGAAAGAAACCTATTAAAACTACAGTCTATACAGGATGTCTCCTCTCTATGTATTGCAGCCATATTTTCTCATGTCCCTTTATTCTATGCTCCCTTCTTTCAAACTTCCCATATTCCACAAAACGTCTGGGCCATTTCACCCCGAGGTGTTGTGGGGTTTTTTTGTTTTCTTTTTTCCTCCCCCACTTTAAAGAACCATAATGGTCTTTTTCTTTTTAACTGTGCCTGGCATATGTTGAAAGGTATCTTCTAAGATTTCATTTATGATAGCTTGAAAACGTGTGTCTTGCTCAGACTACAAAGCAAGCTAAATGGTTTTAAAAGTACAGCGATGAAAAGCCTGGCAGGAGACTCCATGCTAACTACATACACGGATCACAGAAGAAGGTACAAGAGGTATTTTTTTTCCCTCCCTCTCTCTCTCTTTTTTTTTTTTTTTTTTTTTTTTCCCCTTCCCCCGTTTTCCATCTTTTTCCATATAGAGGATTAGTTCAGGTTGCATTGGCTACAGCCAATTGCACATTGCATCCTTTACCATTCATCCTCATCCAAATCCTTAATTAAAGTCTACACAATCAGAACAGGAGGGAGAAGTCGTAGCCCTATATTGTTCCATGGCAAGTGCTTAGCAAAAGGGGAGGAATCTGATACTTGTTCATAGTTTGCAAACACTGGGGCTGAACCACCCGAGAGGGTCATGGTTTTGCATTCTAAGACAATTAGTAATGGTGCTTGTCACTTGAAAATTCCCCTAAAGCTCCTTCTTTTGTTTAGGCTATCTGAAGGAGGCTTTTGCTCAGCGGTGGTTTAAGTGAGAGGCAGGTAAAACAACCAATCCACCTACTTGTAGTAATTTACAAGACAGCAGAGAATCCTTCACCTTTTCCTTAGAAAATACCAGCTATGAACTTTAAAACACAGCAATAGACACCTGAAGGTCCTGTCTGGGAGATTCTTTCACGTCTAGAATCACATGGACCTGACTGGTGTTTATACATCTATTTTAATAAATCTCCCATTAGACTTCAAGGGGCAAAACAGAAGTCAGATGTTTTTCTTACATCACTTCTGTGCAAAACACAAGCTATTTGCAACTTGCTGTATAAACTGTGGACAAATATAGGCTTGCCAGTCCTGCACCAGAGACATAGTTCAACTTTTATCTTAATTTCGTTTTTAAAAAAGCAAATAAAAGAACTACAAATGGTAAAATGCAGCTTGCTTACTAAACACAAACCATCAAAAACTGTCAAGGAATTGTGAATTTACACAAGTCTCTTGAACTTCTAAATACATCAAAGCAAGCACAGAGGGGAAAGATTCTGACATCATTATAAATACTCTTGGGATTTCAAAGAAGTTTAAGATCTAGAAATGTGTGAGAAAGCTGTTACTGTGTGCTAAGATGTTCCCCCTAATATGCAACTCAGCAAAAGCAAATGCCAGCAGGGCAAGGGAGGGGATTGTGCCCCTT
>VWZE01025060.1:316843-338374 GCA_013396675.1 Eubucco bourcierii | reverse complement strand
CAGATCATCCAGAGAGCCAAGACCAGGTCAGAGACTGTCTGTCTCCTTTCCCCAGCAGCCTGGGAAGAACCAGAAGTCTCAGTGGATGACAAGAATTCCGTGAAAGTGTTTGAGTACTGTCTGAAGCTGTAGCCAGCTCCACGAGTCGGGAGATAGTATTTTGTGAGTAACTACTAAACACCTCTTGTAACTCACCATTGCCTTCTGCAATCAGCAGAAAGGAGCTCACTGAGTCCATTTTGTGGGCAAGCGGAGTATTGACTGCAAGCGGTGCACTGACTGCAGCAACCTTCTCTGCCAGTTCAATCAAGTTCAATTAATGTTATACATTATTACTAGTTATTGCTAGATCCTGTTATTACCTGTATATAAAGTTTCCATGGCTGATGCAAAGAAGTGATTATTATTACAGTTAGTGATCAGGCAGGCAAGAGTTCTGAATATTGAATAGTAATAAACAATATTAATTTTGAAAATATGTCTCATTAATTAATTACCCCTCCACTACACCAGCATTATCTAACCAACTAAATCATGGCACCAGTTCTGCAACCCCTATTACAAGAGGCCTATGGATGTGCTGGGATGTGTCCAGAGAAGGGCCATGAGGATGCTCAGAGGACTGGAGCTGCTCTGCTGTGAGGAGAGACTGAGGGAGTTGGGACTGTTCAATATGGAGAGAAGGCGGCTCCCAGGTGACTTTATTGTGCCCTTTCAGTATCTGAAAGCTGGGGAGGGACTTTTTAGGCTGTCAGGTAGTGACAGGACTGGGGGGGATGGAATAGAGCTAGAAATGGGTAGAGCCTTTCAGTATCTGAAAGCTGGGGAGGGACTTTTTAGGCTGCCAGGTAGTGACAGGACTGGGGGGGATGGAATAGAGCTAGAAATGGGTAGAGTCAGATTGGATGTCAGGAAGAAGTTCTTCATCATGAGGGTGGTGAGAGCCTGGAATGGGTTGCCCAAAGAGGTGGTGGAAGCCTTATCCCTGGAAGTGTTTAAGGCCAGGCTGGATGTGGCTCTGGGCAGCCTGATCTAGTGTGACTTGTCCCTGCCCATGACAGGTGGGTTGGAACTGGATGATCCTTGTGGTCCCTTCCAGCCCTGACTGATTCTGTGATTCTAAATGCCACATCCAGTCTCTTTTTAACCACTTCCTGTGATGGGGACTCCATCACCTCTCTGGGTAGCCCATTCCAATGGCTCAGAGAGCAGCACATTGCACATCCCTCCCTGCCCAGCTCAGGGGGTTCTCTGCCAGATTGTGGGTGAGAATGCTGCTGGCCTGCAGTGGGGCTTGGTCAGTCACCAGTCCCCCGAAACACCACAGCCATCAGCTCTGTCACTCTCCTCTCAGCAATGGGAGAAAGATAAAGCAGGTATCTCTGTCCTCAGGGGGTGGTGAAGGTATGGGGGGCACAAAGGCTTCCTGGCACCCTGTTGTTCCCACCACCACCTCAAGCTTCTCTGCTGCTCCTGCTGCAGGCACAGCTTGTCCTTCATTTGAATAAAACTATCATCAAAACCATTCGGTTGAGTCAGCTATTAAACCACTTAATTCCAAAACCTATACCATGGGTGATTTAGAAAGGACAATTAAAAAGCCAGGGAACAGGCTCTGTGGTTTTCTCATTGTGAGTTTCATCAGCCTCGAGTGCCACCCGCCCTCCGCTCTGCTAACGAAAGTGCCATACACAGACTGAAACTGTTCTATAGATGGCTGCTCTGCTTCCCCTCCTCTGCCCCAGTCTGTTGGAAAATGCTTTCTTTGGTATAAATCACTGTTTTGTTTTATTTCATTTGCTCTGACTGAAGACTAAGAATGGCCATGACATAGCCCACAGAAAGACAGTGCAGCCACCACCCAGTGGGAACTGTGTGCCCCCTTGCAGCTGGATGCAAGACCAGCCCTGTCTGCGTTGTGACCTTAACAACCTTCTGGTCAAAGCAAAGGAGCAGCAGGGCTTGGGCATGAGCCAGCTCCATCATACCTCTGCTACTGTCACAGCAGCCCCTGATCGCAACCCCTCCTCAGGACCAGGACCAAGGGTTGACTCTCATCTTCATCATTGTGCTGGTTTGAGGTTAATTGGAATATTTTAATAGAGAAAATTACACTATAGGCTGTGAAAGGAAAACATCATGATGTCTACTTCACTCATACGCTTGCTGGAGAATTGTTTGGGAATACTAACCAAAACAATAGATAACTGAGTCTCTCTCTGTCGCTTGCTTGAGCAGGAGCTGCTGGTGGGATCTAGCAGCTTCTGGGCTCTGGCTCCTCTGCTGATTGATCCTCACTAACCACTTTTCTTCTAACCCTCCTGGCCGATCTTCCTAATTTACCTTGCACGTAAGGCAAAACTTGGGGTGAGGTACAGGGGTGGGGAGAAGGTGGAAGGGTGGTTGGGAGCCCCTCCTGGGGTCTCTGATTTCTGGGAGGGGAGTTGTGTTGCTGTATTACCTTTTACTTGTATATTTCTGTAAATATTCCTGTATATAGTGTAAATATCTGCTGTACATTGTGCAAAACTGGAAATATAGCTTCATCATTTAACTTCCAGCCGACTGAGTGCTAGTCTGGGTCATTTTTACAAAGTGTTGGGGGGTGGGTAACTCCCAAACCTTCACAATCATCAAAGGCAAAGAAGGTAGGACCTGTATCTGCAACTCGGCTGGGCAGAATTCTGCCTTAATATCCATTAATTGCAGAGTAGCAAAGCTGAGAGGAGAGACTACAATGAGAGTGTCAAATTTGATTCACCTGAAGTTAATATTTGGTTCCCATGCTGTCCTCCTGGCTGCTCAAAAAAAAGCCTAATATCATTCTAATGTTCCCTTTCATAGGCACCAAATGTCTGCATCCTGCAGTGTCTGAACAAGAACCTGGCCCAGACCTGAAGTTCTGCATCTCCACCTGTGCTGGTGGGTCAGACTGCTCTGTGAAAAGGCCTCTCCCACAGAGGAGAGTGCTTCATATTCAGCTAAACTGTTGAGAATCTGATGTGCTAGGAATTTGGTTTGAACTCAACTTTTCTTTTGATTAAAAAATGTCCAGACAAGCCCATGAGTGAAAACCTTCCCTTCTCTTTCCAGGTGAAAAGGAAGGTGAGTTGGAGCAGCAAATGGGAAGGAGCACAGTGGGGGGACAGCACTAGAGCAGCAGGAGTGGGAGCTGCCTCTCATACCTGAGTGAAACTTAGGGAAGTCCCCCAAAACAGTCACCCTGGTCCTTAGCAGAGACCTCTTTCTGTGCTGCACCTGTGGTGTGGACCTTTCTCTGGTGCTCCTCTCTGTGACAATCTGCTACCTCAGACAGCTGACAAGGCAGCACTGCTTGCTGGAGAGCATTACTGGAGGTGTGTTTCCTTGCAGTTTCCGTGACCCTCTGGTTTTCTACTTCTCTCCCCTCTCTGTTTCCTCTCGGCATTGCATCCTGAGCCCTTAACCTCTTGCACACATGCACTTTTTGTTTTTCTTCCCCCCCCCCTTGCTGGAGGAGGTGCAGCACAATGAGATTCATGTAGCCAGAGTTCAGTTGCTGTGTGTCAGAGAGCAGCAGATGTTTTCTCACCCACACCCCTCTCCCTGGGATTTCTCAGCACGCTTGCTTCCCAGCTCCTGCACTCAACATGTGGTGCAAAGAGTAGTGGAATATCCGGGTCTGAGGCCCTGAAGTGTACAGGAGGACTCTTCCTGACTGGGATTAATATTGCTGCCAGTGAAATCTGTGGCATTTTGATTGCCTTGGAGCCCCAGTGCTGAAACACTTTCCTCTCTGCTTAGCCATGTGAATCTCCTTTCAGCTTTTTGTATTCACATGAAAGTGAGGGCAAAAAAGGTCTTTTGATGTTTTTTGAGAATATTGCAAAGATATTCTCAAGAAAACACCATTTCATTTGCTCAGGCTCTTGTTCATACAGGCTTTCATGACTCGAGGATTGACTATTTTAATTTGTTCCTGGTGGTGTTCCAGATTGTTTGCTAAACTGTCTGCAGATGGCTTTGAATGTTGCTGCTGCCAGAATTGTTACTAGGACTTGATCTACAGATCATATTTCTCCAGTCTCACGTTCCCTCTACCCTGGTGCCTATTAAGCAGCATATGGCTTTAAAATTCTTTTACTGACTTGTAAAGCTCACACTGGCCCTGAGTCTCTTTACCTTCCTGACCTCTTAACTCTTTAGGCTTTGGCTCAGGCTCATGGCTCATCTGATGTAATGTCCACTGAGAGTTCAGAGCCAGCATCCAGGAAACAAGGTTCAGCCTGGCGTTGGCCTTTGCTCCCCATCATGCTTTTCTGTTCCTTCAGTGAGGAGAAGGAAGCGGGTTGGCTTTCTGCTTCTATTTCCCAATATTAAAATGATTATCCAAAGCAAGCTTTACACTAAGCTTTTCTGCATAGATTTACGCACAGACACAGACACAGGCAAGGTCAGCGCACAACCAGTGCTCTGCTTCCTTAACATTGAAAAGTGCAAAGAAAATCAGTTTAATTCCCAGCTGATGTACAAGAGAACTGGCCAAATAAGTTCTGGAGAGCCACTGCCTGACTGCACCGGCTGATGCAGGAGAGGCCCTTGTATGTTCATGGCCTGAAAAAATTTGGAACACTACCTTCTTTTCTTTGCAGGTCCTTCAAGTAATTTGATTACTGAAAGCTTAGGAGTCTCACTCTTAGCTTTCTACCAACTTTGTGTCACTTTGTCTGAAAAGCAGGTATACAGAACCACTACCTTGTCTGTGTATATTTCATCACACAAAAGTCGGTATCATCCAAAACAGCAAGACCCTGCTGCTGTTTTCCATCCCTGTCAGATGCAGAATGAAGGACAGCAAAGGAACTGATTTTTTTTTCACCTGTAACTGGATGTGCTCATAGAGCTGACAGCAGTGCTGCACAAATGCACAGCAGATGAAATTTTGTATTTGCTGAAATCTATGGGAATTTTTTTGGTGGCTTGGTTGCAGACAAGGCTTTAAGGAAGGGGATTTAGAAGAAGCTTGAACACCGAGTTTGGCAAGTGTATGGAGAGTTATTTCTGTCATCAGCCTAAGTCGGGATTGCTCCTGGGGCCACCAGGATGTAATCAGAGGGAGTCATAGTTCTAGAGCCCTGTTCAAAGGAAGATCTACTCTGCAAGCCTCATCATTGAAATTTGCTCTTCAAGGGTTAGTTCAGGGTAGATTCCTGTCCTCTTGTGAGCCTTGAGGCCTTCTGGAGCAGTGAGATGTTTGTCTCCATATGGAAGGAGTTCAAAGTACTCCCTTCTGCTCCTACCTCAATCTGTAAGAACAGACTGGGACCTCAGTGCATTCCACTCCTCTGCTTTCACTGGCTGCAATGTAGTTATTTCTGAGAGGATACATATGACTTACTTTCATCTGACTATCTCTGTCTTTACAGATCTCCATTTCTTCTTAATAGCCCAAATTTTATTCTCTTGGTCAGCTCCTATAGCGTTTGTATTTCTTTTTATTCTGTCTTCCTTCAAAGCATCAAGTAGAACAGAAGTTCTGCTTTCCCTATGGGAAGGCATCCCAGCCTTTTATGCCTCTTTCCTTTCTTCCACAGTTGATTATAGTGGCATACTATATTATTCTGTAGTAATAAATAAAGAAAAAAAAAAAAGAAAAGGGAAAAATTAGACTGAGAAAAAAAAAGGGAACAAAAAAATCTCAAATAGAATAATTTGACAACTTATGTCCATGCTGCTTTCATCAGACTGCATTCTGGTTTGCTTTTGTATGGTTCTGCCAAGCAAAAATGGAGAGGAGGAAGAATAGACACCTCAGCAAGTCTGCATAAGAACCATTCACTCGAGAGAGTTGCACATTTTATTAAAACACAGCCAAAGTTTAGATTCGCTTTTGGAGGATAAAATATATGAAGTTTATTCCCGTATGATAAATTTGTCAAGGGAGAATTGTAGTATGCTATAAAAAGTTAGAGTGCCCTAGCAGTTTATGGAGTATGTGGAAAGGAACTGTTAGCTGTAAGACAGGGGTCTTAAGATCTAGCACATGGAAACATGTTAAGTTTCACAAGAATTCACTGCTGTGATCGTGAGGCTAAAGGACTCATGGAGCCTTCAGGCATACATAGAGGTCAGCGATAAGTAGAAACCAGGAGTTACTATTGTCCTGTGCATGTGCTGTAAGGGTGATATGAGAACACTGCACGTGGGTCTACAGTCAACTCTTTAGACAAAATATTGAGGACTTGGGAAAAAAGAGTAAAGGAAAATTAGGAGAAAGAGTAAACAAAATTGTCTGAGAGCTGAAGATGTTACTTTGCCTACAGCAACCTGAAGCTCAGTGTGTTCGAGTCAAGTGAAACAATGGATATTGGAGTAATTGTTAAACAGCACCACCATGAGAGTTATGGCTGGAAGCTCTGGGCTGATGAAGACAGGAGAAAATGGGAAACACACTGTGAGCAGAGAGGGCATCTACCTGCTAGAACATACCAAAAGCCCAGTCAGCTTACCTGAACAATTCTGAGTACTTTTCTGGCAGGCTTGTGTTTACTCAACACAGGTTTTATGCCTGTTGCACACATTACAGAGCTCACTCAGCGTGAGCAGAGTGGATAAAACTTTGTGCTCTGAAGAATGGATTGAAAGTGGTGTTGGTTCCTCCTGACCCTTTAGCAACCTGGGTCAGGCTAGGTTTCTGTCACCCCTTGCTTCGCACATAAAGATGGAACAACACCACCAAGAGCTTTTTTTGTTTGTTTATTTTGTTTGCCTTTGCCTTTAAAAGGAGGAAAACAGTGAACATCAGTCTTTTTGCAGGACTGGTTAAAATGCATTGTAGCAGTTCCTTTCTACTTTTTTGTCTGATGTTCGATGCCTCAACAGGCATTTCTGGGAAAAGTGTTTGCTTCCTGTAGTGCTGCCCCAGTCAACAGGCATTTGTTCAGCAGTCAGAGGCACTCTGATTCCATAGAACCATAGAATGCTCTGGATTGGAAGAGACCTCCAAAGGTCACCTAGGCTAATGGCTTCCACACTAAGCAGAGGCGTCTGCAACCAGATCAGGTGGCCTGGAGCTCTGTTGAGCCTCACCTTGAATATCTTCAGGGATAGGGCCTCAGCTGCTTCGCTGATCAATCTGTTCCAGTCTTCCACTCCCTCCAGTTCCTTGGGGGAACTGCATTTCAAATGTGGCATTCCCATTTTTCCACAATGATCTGGGATCTCCAGCTCAACTGGATCTTATCTGATGTTCCAGCTCCAGGAATGTTTATGGTGTGTCTTAGGCAAGGAAGCTTTTGCAAAAAGAAGAGCTGAGGCACATGTTATGAGGAGCTGAAGCATATGTTACCTGAGCTTAACTTCCATGGGGCATTGCTATGACTTTTGTGACCACGAGCTAAGTCTAACTGATCTGGACTGAAGTGTTTCAACTAACCAAAACGTTTCCCTTGGAGTCAGTTGCCCGGTGAAGACGCAGACACTTCAGGGGATATTATTAGCATTTCCTTGCTGAACAAGTTTGGTTTTGCAGAAAATGCTTTTTCTGTGGAAAAGCATTCATGGAAATTTCCTAACTAGTTTTTATTTAAGAACTAGAGCAGCAGCTCTTAATTGAAAAAGGGAGAGTGCCAAATATTAACACCCCTAGGGGCAGCAAAACTGATTAAATACGTGTCTAATGTTCTGTTTTTAATCCAAAAGAAACTGCACGGACGGCATACACGTTGTGTTAAGTGTGGGGTTGTTTCATTTTCCTGAAAAAGCATCTAAGTAAAACAGCATGTTCTTTCTGCTGGGGTCCCGTTCCCTCAGGGTGTTCTCATTGTGCTCACAGCACACAAGAGTTGCTCTTTTCTCTGAGCCAACAGATGTGCCAGCAACGTGAGGGCTGCAAGTGATGATGAAGGAAACATTCAAACGATCCTCGTGTGTGCTTGGCTGACTGCTAGGGCATAGGCTGAGGGGGATCTAGAGACCTCCTTTCTTACAAAGCTTGATTATACCTTCCACTGACTTCCTGCCATACTCACGTTTACCCTCTGCCTGTGTCACAGCATCACAGAATGTCAGGGGCTGGAAGGGACCTCGAAAGCTCAGTCAGTCCAAACCCCCTGCCAGAGCAGCGTCACCTAGAGCAGATCACACAGGAACATATCCAGGAAGGGTTTGAATATCTCCAGAGAGGGAGACTCCACAACCCTGTTCCAGGGCTCTGTCACCCTCACAGGGAAAAAATTCCTCCTCATGTTTAAATGAATCTTCCTATGCCTCAGCTTTCACTCATTGCCCCTTGTTCTGTCACTGGGCATCTCCCAGCAGAGCCTGGCTCCAGCCTCCTGGCACTCACCTTTACATCTTTATAACCATTACTGAGGTCACTTAGTCCCCTCCTCTCCCAGCAGCACAGCTCCAGCTCTCTCAGGCTCTCCTCCTAACAGAGTTGTTCCATTCCCTTCAGCATCTTTCTGGCTCTGTGCTGGACTCTCCCCAGTAGTTCTATGTTCCTCTTGAACTGGGGGTCCAGACCTGGACACAGTACTCCAGATGTGGCCTCAGGAGGACAGAGTAGAGGGACAGGAGAACCTCTCTCAACCTACTCACCACAGCCCTTCTAATCCACCCCAGAATTGCATTGCCTCTCCTGGCCACAAAAGCACATTGCTGGCTCATGGTCAACCTCCCACAGTGCTGGCCATGGCAGTGGCACAATCAGGCCATGATGAGGTCACTAAAAGATAATCGTCCTCAGTTGACTTGCCTGATGCTGTTATGAACAGCACCAGTTGATGACTGAAATGAGTGGTGTGGGATGCTAAAAATGGTATTGTGGCTGCTGAAAACCCAGCTATTTTCAGAATCAGATTGGCAGAAGTTGGCAGGAACCTCTAGAGGACATCTGGTCCAATCTCCCCTACTCAAGCAGGGCCTCCTAGAGACCATGTCCAGACATCCTTTGAATATCTCTTAAAGATGGAGATCCTACAGCCTCTCTGGGCAATCTGTACCAGTGCTTGCTCACTCTTGCAGTAAAAGACTGTTTCTTGATGTTTAGAGGGAACCTCCTGTGTTTCATTTTGTACCTATTGACTGTGGTCCTTTGAGATATTGTACGTGTTGACAAGATGCCCCCCGAGTCTTCTCCAGGATAAAGAGTCCCAGTTGTCCTGGTCTTTGCTCATAGAAGAAATGTTCCAGCCCCTTAATCATCACTGCCCTTTGTTGTACTTTGTCCAGTATGTCTATGGCTCTTTGGTACAAAGCAGCCCAGGACTGGACACAGGATTCTGTATGGGGTCTCACCGCTGCTGAGCAGAGGAGAAAGATCACCTGCCTTGATCTGCTGGGATGGATTGCCTGATACAGCAGAGGACACCTTTAGCCTTCCTTGCCAGATGGGCACATTGGTGACTCATGTTCAACTTGATGTTCCCTGGGACCCCCAGATGCCTTTCTACAAAACCATTTTCTAGCTGGATGGTTCCCAGCATATAGTGGTGACTGGAACTGTCCTTTCCTGTGAGAACGACCTTGCTTTTGCCCTTGCTGAACTTCCCGAGGACTTCCTTATAAAACTGGGTGTTGCCAGATAATAATCATTGTTGGACAGACACAAATTAAATTAAAATGCAGAAGATCATTTAAATAAAATAATTCTGATCTTCTACCAACACTTCCTTTGTATTTATCCACCAACAGCACTGAGTGTCATTAAAATACTTTGTCTCTTGCTGTATCAGAAAGTGTTCATATTGTTGAGCAATATACTTCAACAATGATGAAAACCCAAAGAGGTGCAGCTACTGACATTACCCTTAACATTGAAATAACATCACCAAAGCTTTCAAATCTCTACTACCAGGAGGAGAAACCAAACATCTTGGTGTTTATGTCTTGACTTAGTGCCACTGCTGGGAAGCACAGTGTGCCATCTTTGAAAGCAAACCCACATCCCTGCAGTACAGAACTTTAACCTACTGCAAGGTGAGGCACAGCAATGTGACTGCCACACCTGCACTGTCAGCTTGGTGTTCATTAAGGTACTGCATGTTTTTTTCTTGAAATACATTACATATTTACGTCTCTGTGTGTGTGCATACAAGTTTTGAAAATTCAACTTGAAGATTGCCAAAATCTAAATCTATATTAAATCTAAATCTAAGTCTAGGTGCAGTGACACATTCTTCAGTGGCACTGATTTCCTGGAAATGCTAGTGAACTATTGCAACTCTGTCACATCTGTTTACTAGATGACTCTAAGGCTGAAAGTCATCGTTGTAATCTGAAAATCACCTTTTAAGAAAGAAAGAAAAGAAAAACCTTCATCTAAAGCTTACATGTAAATGCAGGCAAAGGTTAAAGCAAATCTGAATCTCTTTTACAGTACAGAAATAAGGAGATGAAATCACATCAAAACCACAGCCCAGTTCTGTAGACAACAGTCTGAGAAAGAGAGAAATTCTGGGAGAAGCTCATTCACCTATAGCAAGAGGGTTCTTCTCATCAGTGAGCATAAAACCAGAGAAGCAGACAAGACCAGCAAAATATTAGTTTACTTTTACTACTAGTTTGTGGATGACTAACGGAAGAGCACTGTGTGACAGCAAGTTCAGTGTTTCTGTCATGTCATCCAGCGACAAACCAAACCATTTACATTAGGCTTTCAGCATGGCAAAGCCTTTTGGAGTGGTTTTGCCAACACAAAGTTAAGCTCTGCTGGAGAGGTGATGTGAACAGGATTGGTCTCCACACACAAAAGTGGTAGAGATCATGTGTGTCTGCATAACAACATTCTGTTCCTGGTTGCTGCTGTCTCTCAGATGGAACATGGAGCTGGACAATATGTCCCCACCCCCAGGAATAACAACTACAGTTGCCAGCAAATATGTGCATTAAATAGTTTCTTTCATGAAGGCTTCTTTAAAATAGGATACGAAGCTAATAAATCTTGAACTCACTGTAAATGAGAAATGGGAAAAGGAGAGGAAACACTTGAGTAACAATATTAGAAAGATGAAAAGATGTTGGGTGTGATGTGGACAGGTAGCACCTCTCTGATCTGCAGTGCTAAAGCCGTGCCTAAGGGAAGAAGGGGAAGAGCTGTGGTGATTGACACTTTCCCCCCCCAGATCTGCTCCTGGATCAGATTAGGACTCTTGTATTTGTGACAAGGGTTTCCTGGCCAGGAATATGTGTTCATGCACCACCCATATGGCCTGCACATGGACTGGAAGTGCATCCCAACCTCAGCATGTCTGATGTGTTGTGCATGTGCTAGGCAGCTGTGCACACACAGTCAGATGGATCCAGCACACACTGCATTTACACTGTCATCTGGATAGTCTATAAACTGCTGGGGCCATCGGGCATGTGGCACATGTATGCAGTGTAGGATTTCTTGGACTGCCTACATCAGAAGGTTCATCATGGGAGTAGAAACAGGACAAGCCTGGCATGACTCAGACAAGTAGGGAACATTCCTTCTTAGGTATGATTTAACCTTTAAGGATGATTCTGTGGAAGTTGGATGATACCTGTTGTGCATTTACGGACTGGAACACAAACACTATGAGCAAAATTAATGCTTTGTTCATCCTGTGAAAGAGAATAAATGTTTAATACATGAATCCTGGACCAAGCTGAGAATGAAATCATATCAAAGCAAAAATGCAGTGTTCAAGCAATGCAACACAGCTCCCAGATGCATAAACCTTTGGAGTAAAATAAAACCACATGATCCTTGTTCATAAAGGCAGCCTTTGGTGGCATTTGCTCTGACTTTGACTTGCAAATATTCGAGTGTGAAAGCTTTTGTTCGTGTGGATGTCTGCAGGGCTGTGAATACTCCTGCATGTACACTGCTGGCATTCAAAAGTATATATGTATGCAAACCTCTGTGTAAACAGTCATCTGCTGTAGTGATTATCCTGAGTGCTTCTCTTCATTTTGAGAGTCAGGAAGCAGGCAGTATGTGGTTTTGATGAGCAAATGCAGAGCTGGAAGAACAGAGTAGATAAGCAGTTCATACAAACTGTTATCATACAGAATTATTTGAAGAAATGTGTGAAAATCAATTCTGTGCTTTAGTGAAGCACTGCTTAGGAAAGAGAAGCTAATGAAGATGGTACATTGCTCATAGTGGTAGGTGTGCCCCATTTTCAGCTGTGCCTAAGTTAGAATCATGTTCTGCACAAGAAAAGAGGGCTTGAGAATTACAAAAAGGAAATTCACAATAAAAATGCAGTGAGCATTTTCACTCATGACAGAACCTCTTGCAGAAGGCTTCTTTCCCTTGTCATTTCAATTCAGGACCTGAATGTTGTTCACTGACACGCAAACCAGCAGCGGCGTTTGAACGCCTGCGCAGCGCACATGCATCCAGCTCCCCTGGGAGAAGTCAGGCAAACACCTGACAACTGCTGGGAATTTCGCTGTGGGTGCTAGACAGCTGCTGCCCATCAGTGTTTCCAGGTGTGCTCATTCGGCTGGGAGGTCACTCCAGCTGCAGACACAATCATAGCAGGACCCAGGCAAGCTGGAGAGACAAGAGGACATGCTCGGATTTTGCTGCTTGGGCTACTTTGGTTTTGCCCTGATTTAGAGCACCTGGTTTGTTGCAGGATGCAGATGTTTACTCTGTTGCCCAAGAACCAGCACTTCATTCCCTTTATAATGAGCACTGTAACCTAGGGGAATTATTAAATCTCTGGTCTGAGAGAGTCTACTTTTCCCCTCCTTTTGTTTCTCAGCTGACAGTCTAAAGTTCACAAACAGATTGGTGTAAGGAGTATATAGAAATTAAAAACTTAATTTTCAAACTCCTTTGAGTCAAATCTAATTGACAGTTTGAATTATAGCCTGTGCTCTTCTCCCTTTCATTTTTCTTTGGGGAAATCCCCAGCTATACTTTTGCTTTGTCCTTTACTATAATTTCACAGGCCTACATTTTAAAATTATTCTGAAGCAACTTCTTGAGTCTGAAGCAATTTTAGGACTAGTGAAGTGTTGATGTGAGACCCAGCAATATTCAAAATTGAGGAGATTAGACCTTACTCAGGAGACCAGGTACGTTTTTTTAAGACCATCAATTTAATTAAAAAACACAGGCACTATATTAGTGGCAAGCTTATGGATCACCATATGCCAATCAAACATAATGAAATAAATGCAAATGCTAGATGGCAAATTCTTTTGTCTCTGAAGTCAGCAATCGCAGTGAGAGCTCTCCACACCATGTGTTGGGATTTAAAAAAAAGAAAACCCAGGAATAAAAAAAAGCCTATCTAAGTGTGTGCCTTTTGAATGAGAAGAAAGGTTACAAACAATCCATTGGCAACAATACTTTCCTTATAGCTTATGGTTCGGCGTTCTCCCCTTTCAGCAAGGATGTCTGTGTCCTGCTCAGCATCAACATCAAGTCAGGGTGCCCCCTGTTCAATAAACACACTTTTGCCTTTGCAGGTTGTTTGCATTGAAGGGGGAAAAAGTCATGAAATTGAAGCCCTGGAGAAAATAATTTATGCTCAAGAAACACATTTCAACCTTTCTGTCTGAACAGGTTTGTTTTCTTTCCCAACTTCATTCTTCATCATTGTCACCCATCCGCTCAGCCATTTGTATTTGGGAAGTCAGAGGACAGGCAAACATTTGCTCTTTGTGTGGCTGCCACTCTCACAAGCTGCAGGGGAAATGGGAAAGCTAGGATGCAACAGTTCCAGTGACTGTGTCTCTGGGAGTCTTAATTATTGCAAACTAAATTTAAGTAAAAGGCATCCTCACAATTGAGAGCTATGCAAACATAGCACAAATTACAAAATATAGCAGAAAATACAAGCACTCTCACAAGCCGCAGGGGAAATGGGAAAGCCAGGATGAAACAGTTCCAGTGACTGTGTCTCTGGGAATCTTAATTATTGCAAACTAAATTTAAGTAAGAGACATCCTCACAATTGAGAGCTGTGCAAATATAGCACAAAATACATTGGGGTAAAAAAAAAAAACCAAACCAACATGACCCAGAGTGTGAATCTAATATGGGGGAAACTGCAGAAAAAAACCTTTTCTGATTTATACATCTGAAAATAAAATAGCGCCCTAAGAGCAGTTCTTGAGGATATCACCAGTATATGACAACAAGTTTCTACCAGGAGGAAGGAATGCTGCAGCTCTTTTCTCCAATAGAAATAGGATTTTGACACTATTGCAAGCTCTTTGTGGAGATCTCTTGGCACAATTTTTGGTGTATTATCTTGAATTGTTACAGCTCTCTCTATTTCTATCAATACAAGATCATCAAAAGTTTTGTAATGACTAAGGTAGCATAGTGTAAGAGTGTGTCATGTGGGGAAATGACCTTTTAAATCAATATATCAGAATAATAATTTTTTTTCCTTCAGGAATATGACCATTCTTCACTCAATTATTGCATTTGTTGGTTCTTTCAGCTCACCCTGGAGATACACCAGTGTATTCTGATTTCAAATCCATGCCAGTAATGGTGAGTGTTTCCAAAGACGGTAAGGTTGGAAGACACTTCAAAGATCATCCAGTTCCAACCCCTTGCCATAGGCAGGGACACCTCCCACTAGTACAGGTCACTCAAGGTCTTGTCCAACCTGACCTTGAACACCTCCAGGGAGGGAGCAGCCACAACCTCCCTGGGCAACCTGTGCCAGTGTCTCACCATCCTCACTGCAGACAACTTCCTCCTAACATCCAGTTTCAACCTCCCCTCTGCCAGTTCAAACCCATTGCCCCTTGTCCTGTCATTGCAAGACCTTGTCAATAGTCCCTCCCCAGCCTTCCTGTAGCCCCCTTCAGATACTGGAAGGCTACTCTAAAGTCTCCTGGAAGCCTTCTCTTCTCCAGGCTGCACAGTCCCAACTCTCTCAGCCTGTCCTCATAGCAGAGCTGCTGCAGCCCTCTGCGCATCTTGGTGGCCTCCTCTGGACCCACTCCAACAGTTCCATGTCCTTCCTGTGCTTGGGGCTCCAGACCTGCACAGGTGGTGTCTGGAGAGAGCAGAGCAAAGGGACAGAATCCCCTCTCTTGCCCTGCTGGCCGCACTGCTCTTGCTGTAGCCCAGGACTCGGTTGCTGTCTGGGCTACCCTCACACTGCAGGTTCATGTTGAGTTTTTCATCACCCCAGACCCCCAGGTCCTGTTCCTCAGGGCTGCTCGCAGCCATTCACCACCCAGTCTGTATTTGTGTTCTTATTATTATCTATTTTAAAAAGCAGCTCTAGGCTATTTTGATTACCCTGAAACTGAACATAAAATGTTCCATTTATTAAATACCTTTACATTTCTGACAGCCACAATGCTATGTATACAGAAAGCTTATTGCACGTGTAAAATACCGTTTGGTCTGCCTAATCAATAATGTTTTCCATAGCCAAAATTGACATTGTTCATGCGAGAAAGGACAATGATAAAACCTGCACTTTGCCCAGAGCTGCACCACAGGATGTCGCTGTTTGCCTTTCACAAGAAACGAGCTTCAGCTGAGAAAGGAGTCCAGATTCCTCTTGAAATGACACCAAAAGCACAGAAATTAAGTCAGACATTTCCTTTTGTATGTGTGAGTCAACCTAGGCAATGTGTTGCCTATGTAGAATAACAATTTAATATTCAACTTAGTCTCATAATGTACCAAGATTGATATATTTTTGGTACATCCCTCCAGACAGAACTGACACATATCAATATGTCCCATATTGCATAAAGAGTCAGGCAGAGCTGAATAGAGTTCAAGAGAAAGTTAATGTAAGGCACTCAAACTTTGTGTAGCCTTCCCTGTTTAGCACTGAATTTCTAAAATGTAGCACCCTTTGCTACCACGGAGCTGGGTCTTGCCAAACACATGCTGCTGCTTGAGGTTTAATACAATCCCTCTACACGATCCTGGGTTGCCCATCCTACATCACAGAATCACAGCATTGCAGAAGGTTGGAAGGGACCTTAAAGATCATCTAGTTCCAACCCTTCTGCCATAGACAGGAACACCTTTCACTGGATCAGGTTGCTCAAAACCTCATCCAAACTGGTCTTAAATATGTTCAGGGATGGAGCATCCACAACCTGTCTGAGTAATTTCTTCCAGTGTGTCATCACTCTCACAGTAAAGATTTTTTTCCTTACATTTAGTCCCTCTTTCAATTTAAAGCTGTTAACTCTTGTCTTATCTGTAAAAAGGTCCTCTGGAGTCTTCTTGTGTGAGCTCTTCAGGTATTAAAAGGTCTTCCTTAGGCCTCCTCTTCTCTAGATCCTCTCTGGGTGCCTCACTGGGATGCTGGAGTCTAACACGGAGAGGTTTTAGGAGGTTGGTGTGCTTCAGGCAGTGTTTGCCAGGAGCCTCTGAGGGCATTGCAGGATAAAGTCCTCTTCACATTCCCATCTTGATGCTTCCTTTCACATGTGGAAGTCTTTCCTCCCTGCACTGCATGAGGGAACTCTCTCACTCTCTCCAAATCTCCTTCTGCAGTACCTTGTTTGAAACTCCACTAGTATCAATCTGAGAGTCCCACAAGCCAAAATGCTGTTTATTTACTGTTGGTAGTCGATTCCACTTTTTGGGGCTTTCCTGGGGAGCAGTCTCGTCCTTTCTGAAACCTTTCTCTACCCTGCTTGCATGTGATGAAGAATGAAGATGCATTAGTACCAGAGGTTTTTCTCTAACTGTAAGTTCTAGTGGGACAATTTTTAAGAATCCTTGTGTATGGGAGAAGACTGCTCCCTGGTTTTTCTGGAGTGGCTTGTGTAATAGGGAAGCATTCTGGCACACCTTGCTCACCCTTCTGATTTCTGTCCTCTTCTCACAGCTCCAGCAAGAGGGGCTCTTCTATTTCCATTCCTTTTGTGGGATGACATGTGAAATATATGGAAAATGTGTAGGAAGGTTTTTCACAATTGCCAATTTCATCCCTGCAGCCCACTGAGAACTCAAGCTGAATCACACCCCATCTTCTCCAGGTCTGAAATAATTCCCATGCTATTCTGTAAAATGGCAACCAGGAGCCAGTGAGAGGCGGGAGCAGTGACATGGAACAGAAGAGTGCAGCACCTGCGGAAATCTTCTTCCCGGAGTCAAGGACTGGATCATCTGTCATCTCCTTCTGAAGGTTGAAATTTCCTATCACTGAAGAGCTCCTAAAAATAGTTATAAACAATGAAGGTACTTTGCATGAATCAGCCTCACTAGTTCTCCTTCCAAAAGAGAAGAAGAGCTAGCAGTTTGGGGTGAGGGATTGTGTGGTGGTTAGCGAGACATATGGTGTGCAGCAGAAGGACCATACTGGATGCAACCGAAGGCAGCAGAGAAACTCCCACCCACATCAGCAGATCCAAACCTGGCCCATAAACACTTTCTTTATTTGACAAACCATAGTAGAAATTATTTTCTGTTTTATACATGGACTTCAAAGAGGAATTAGAAATGCTGTTGATCTCTCCCTCGTCAATGACATCCTCCTTGCCTTGGGAACTCATGTACTTAAGGTGGGGCAAATGTATGGAGATTAAGAAGGGGTTTTAGACAGGCACCTAAACTAAGTATGTGGTGATAAGCATTTGACAGAAAAAAATACCACTCTTTTGGGGAATACTTAGCAGAGTCAGGCAAAAGTATGCATAGGCTGGAGGACAGGGATGTGGTATTTTATCTATGGCTATGCATTGGCTGAGTGACACATTTGTTCCTTGAGATTCCCATTTCCACAAACCTCAGTGAAAACATCCTCCAAACACAAAATCTGTGGTCAAACTTGGGTCAGCCTGTGCTCCTATGGCAAAACAACTGCAGGCCTGACAGCAGTGTGGACCAGCATATCCTCAGCAGCCTCAGCAAGGCCAAAAGACGAAGCAGCAAAACAGAAGATTGAATAGGATGGACATCTGCATGGGCTACCAGCTGCCATCGATTGGATGTGGTGCTTGGGGGTATGCTTTAGGGTGCACCTTGTAGACCAGGATTATAGGTTGAACTTGGTGATCATCAGGGTCTTTTCCAATCTGAATGTTTCTGTGTTTCTGTGATTCTGTAAATGCTCTTCTGGTATGACAAAATGCAACCTGTGCTCTGCAGTACTACTGGGGTTGGTTAAAAATGTGGTGTCTTTGCTGCACTCCCACCTTTCATTTGAGCTTCACTCCATATACACTATGGGTAGAACAACTACTCCAACAACCCTAATTCATACCAAGCAGTGGAGTTCTAGAAGCAATATTTTTTGCCTTTTGTGTGCAATGTGCAAAATGCATCCTGGAGTGTATTAGAGGAGCTGTGGTTAGTAGGTCAAGAGAGGGTCTCCTTCACCTCTACTCTGCCCTGCTGAGGTAATATTTGGAATATTGTGTTCACTTCTGGGCTCATCAGCTCAGGAAGGGTCTCTGGGAACTGCTTGACGGAATCCAATGCAGAGCCACAAAGATGGTGAAGGCAGCGGAGCAGTTCACTTGCAAGGAAAGGCTGAGGGAGCTGGGGGTCTTTAGCTTGGAGCAGAGGAGCCTGAGGGGTGACCTCCTTTGTGTTAATAAAGATGTACAGGGCAGTGCCAGGAGGACAGAGTCATGCTCTGCTCAGGGATGCCCAATGACAGAACAAGGAGCAATGGGTACTGGCTACAAGCTGGAGCAGAGGAGGTTCTAGGTGAAAAGAATGAAAAAGCTTTTTCACTGTGAGGGTGACAAAGCCCTTGAACAGGCTGCCCAGAGAGGTTGTGGAGTCTCCTTCTGTGGAGGCATTCAAAATCCACTTGGATGTGTTCCTGTGTGACCTGCTCTAGGTGATCCTGCTCTGTCAGGGGGGTTGTAATGGATGACATTTTGAGGCCCCTTCCAACACCCACCAGTCTGTGATTGTGTGGGTTTGCTTTGCTCTGAATGAAAGACTTTTCCCCAGAGGAGGAGACACAGGAGATCCTACCAGATAGAACCCAGAACACTGCTGTGGCAGTGAGTGGGCTGCAAAGCTCTCCGGTGTCTTCTTTTTAACAATATTAATTGTATTGTTTTATTCCTAATTTCTATTTTGTTTTAAATGAATAAAAATCATTTGCAGGCCTTGGGACCCTCAGGAGTACTGGAACATGCAGCAAATTTAAGCATACTTACCACTTCAAAGTGCACTGGGCTGTCTTGTACACCAGTTTAGTACAGCACACCAGTTAGCATTTCAGGAGGAAGAATTCCAGGATGTTTCTCACTGGAGATGAGTGTGGAGCAAATGTCCTTGGCTTCCAGCAGAAATAAGGTGTTCCTGAAATAATGTTGGTTTATACAGGGCCAGAAGGAGGAACAGGGAAATTCCAGACCTGTCAGCCTGACCTCAGTGCCAGGCAAGGGTATGGCACAGCTCATCCTGAGTGCCATCACACAGTGCCTGCAAGATGGACAAGGGGTCAGGCCCAGCCAGCAGGGGTTTAGGAAGGGTAGGTCCTGCATGACCAAACTGATCTTTTATACTCAGGTTCCTCTCTTGGTGAGTGCAGGGCAGGCTGTGAGAGTAGTCTGCCTGGGCTGTGGCAAAGCCTTTGACAACATCTGCCACAACAAGCTCCTGGCCAAGCTGGCAGCTCCTGGCTTGGACAAACTCACTGTGATATGGGTCAGGAACTGGGTGGAGGGAAAGGCTCAGAGAGTGTTGGTGAATGGTGCCACATCCAGCTGGCAGCTGGCACCAGTGGTGTGCCCCAGGGGTCAGTGCTGGGCACAGTCCTGTTCAATATCTTTATTGATGACCTGGACCAGGGGTTGAGTACAACATCAGTGAGTTTGCAGATGACACCAAGTTAGGAGCAGCTGTGGAGCTGTTGCAGGGTAAGAGTGCCTTGCAGAGGGTCCTGGACAGGCTGCATGGGTGGGCAGAGGCCAATGGGATGAGATTTAATAAGGCTAAGTACAGGGTTCTATGCTTTGGCCACAACAACCTCAAGCAGTGCTGCAGGCTGGGGACAGAGTGGCTGGAGAGGAGCCAGGCAGAAAGGGACCAGGGGCTGCTGGTAGAGAGTAGCTGAACATGAGGCAGCAGTGTGCCCAGGTGGGCAGGAGAGCCAATGGCATCCTGGCCTGGATCAGGAACAGTGTGGCCAGCAGGACAGGGGAGGTTATTCTGCCCCTGTGCTCAGCACTGCTCAGGCCACACCTTGAGTACTGTGTCCAGTTCTGGGCCCCCCAATTCAAGAGAGATGCTGAGGTGCTGGAAGGTGTCCAGAGAAGGGCACCAAGGCTGGTGAGGGGCCTGAAGCACAGCCCTGTGAGGAGAGGTTGAGGGAGCTGAGGGTGTGCAGCCTGCAGAAGAGGAGGATCAGGACAGACCTCATTGCAATCTAAAGCTACTTGAAGGGAAGTTGTAGCCAGGTGAGGTTGGTCTCTTCTCCCAGGCACCCAGGGACAGAACAAGGGGACACAGTCTCAAGTTGTGCCAGGGGAGGTCTAGGTTGGATGTTAGGAGGAAGTTGTTGCCAGAGAGAGTGATTGGCATTGGAATGGGCTGCCCAGGGAGGTGGTGGAGTCACCATCCTGGAGGTGTTCAAGCAAAGCCTGGATGGGGCACTTAGTGCCATGGTCTGGTTGATTGGCTAGGGCTGGGTGATAGGTTGGGCTGGGTGAGCTTGGAGGTATCTTCCAACCTGGCTGATTCTCTGATTCTCTGATTCCCTTTGATATCTTCTCAACCTGCTGCTGTCCTGACAGTCACAGCTTCCATCAGTGCTGAGCTGCAACATTTGAAGTCTCTAAGTGTGGGCAAATGGACACTGAGAGCCTTCAGATCCCATGAATTGTGGTTTTGGTAATCTTAGGAATTTGTAGTAAGCTGTTCTGAATCAAAGGGACACGTATTACAGTGCTTTTGGGCTTGTTATGAGTGCAGAAGAAAATAGGGGGAAATAGGTGGCTGGAGACTAAAGTCCTCCTTGCTTAAGCTAGCAGGTCTCATTATGATTTTGCATAACTTTGAGCTAACTCTGAACAAAGTCCCGCACTCAGTGATACTGTGCTCATTTATTTTATGGGCTAGATCTCTACGGGCTCATAAACCAAGGATTGGATAGTGCTTATTCTTAGATTTATTATATTTCATTTTCTAGTACAAACGTACACGAAGACACATCCAGTACTGCAGGCTGCCTTGTCATAAATCTAAAATAAAATCAACCTAAACCCCAACTAATTTCAACCACCAGTGAAAAAAATGTCTTTCATTCATTCTTTCAAGGTCTTTCCTGCAACAATCCCCAAGTCTTTAAAGGCAAGGACTGCACTGGGAAGATCATTAAACCCCCCTTTTTTTTTTTCTTTTTTTTTTTTTTGACAAAGTGGAGAAAGCAGGTTCAAAGGAGAAGGCTTCCCACAGAGAACAAATTATTCTGGGAACATCTGAACTACTGGAGTCAGAGTTGCTACTAAGCTGTGTCTTGAGATTGACTTTGGAGTCTGAGAAGGTGCTACTTTGATTGACATTTTTTGGGGAAAAAATATTGTTGTAGTTTATTACCCCTCTTTCTCCCTCTTCACCCCTCCCCCCCCCCACCCCCCCCCCCCCCCCCACCCCCCCCA
>VWZE01025060.1:305393-316273 GCA_013396675.1 Eubucco bourcierii | reverse complement strand
AGTAAGGGTGGTGAGGCACTGGAACAGGTTGCCCAGGGAGGTTGTGGATGCTCCCTCCCTGGAGGTGTTCAAGGCCAGGTTGGATGAGGCCTTGAGTGACCTGTACTAGTGGGAGGTGTCCCTGCCTAATGCAGTGATTTGGAACTAGATAATCTTTGAGGTCCCTTCCAACCTTACCATTCTATGATTCTATAAATTTGATTGGATTGATCCACAAGGGTGGAAAATCTTTGCATGGGAAACTGGACTTGCCAAACCCCTTCAAACTTTGATGCAGGAATCCTGGTTCCCTTTCTATATGGTAAGGTCTGGTCTGTCTATGTGGGCAGTAGCTGGGACAGTATCCCGCAGGCTTGGGATCTCCCCTGTACAAGAAGGATGTTGTGACTGTGCTGTAGCTTGATGAGCTACCCAGACACCAAATGAGCAGAACCTTGCCAGCAGGATCGTTTCACACAGGAAACCAAGTTTGCTGTTCACTCCTTGTGCCGGTTTGGGTATTGGAGCTGACTTCAAAGGTAGGTCTCTCAAGGATCCCATCTCCCGTGCTTCTGGAGACTAAATAGTTTCATAGAATCATAGAATCATAGAATGGTAAGGTTGGAAGGGACCTCAAGGATCATCTAGTTCCAACCCCCTGCCATAGGCAGGGACACCTCCCACTAGTACAGCTCACTCAAGGCCTCATCCAATCTGCCCTTGAACACATCCAGGGAGGGAGCATCCACAACCTCCCTGGGCAACCTGTTCCAGTGCCTCACCACCCTCACTGTAAAGAACTTTCTCCTAACATCTAGTCTAAATCTCCCCTCTGCCAGTTTAAGCCCATTGCCCCTTGTCCTGTCATTGCAGGACCTTGTAAATAATCCTTCCCCAGCCTTCCTGTAGGCCCCCTTCAGATACTGGAAGGCTACTATCAGGTCCCCTCAAAGCCTTCTCTTCTCCAGGCTGAAGAGCCCCAACTCTCTCAGCCTGTCCTCATAGGAGAGCTGCTGCAGCCCTCTGATCATCTTTGTGGCCCTCCTCTGGACCCGCTCCAACACTTCCATGTCCTCCCTGTGCTGAGGGTTCCAGAACTGCACACAGTACTCCAGGTGGGGTCTGACGAGAGCAGAGTAAAGGGGCAGAATCACCTCCCTTGCCCTGCTGGCCACGCTTCTCTTGATGCAGCCTAGGACTCGGTTGGCTGTCTGGGCTGCATGTGCAGCCCTTTTCCTTTTCCTTTTCCTTTTCCATAGGACAGCTACTGAGTGGTTGAAACTATGAGAGCTCCTTCCTTGTCACCTACACAAGTTGCCTTCCACACTTTTCTCAGGATCATCTTTTTGTGTGGGAAACAGGAAAAAAAGAAAAAGAAAAAGAAAAAGACAAACAAAGAAAAAGCAAAGTGGCAAATGTACAAGTAGAAGGAGGGAGTGAAGTCCAGAAGGATAACCTCAGGGTTGAGCATATTCCCTGCTCTAAGAACTGCATCCAGCCTGGCAAGACTCATTCTGAAGCACTTAAAAAGGCAACTGAGTGGAAATTACTGGACAAACCAGATTATAACAAGCAAGGGTATCTCACTGAGGTGAGAGGCATGCTGCATTCTGCTTGTTTCCTGACTAATACCCTAGTCTAAGGGATGGGCATCACATCAAATAGATGAGAACAAGGAAACTCCGTGCAACTCCCACTCACCCCAGCTGTGCTCTCTTGGCTCTGCACTGAACATGGTGATCATAGGCTGGCAGAGCTGCTGCAGAAAATGAGGTCTGGAACGTTTGAAAACATTTTGGAGTGAATTCTGTTTATTAAACACCACTGAGACCTTTTATATTAATTTTCAATCCATTCAATAACTTGTTTTCCAACAGCACTAAATCACCCACCTCTTCTTCAGATCTTAATTAGGCTGTCAATTAGGTAAATCACATCTGCTTGTCCTTTTCATCACCACTCTCCATGTACAGTAGTGCTGGATATTTTAGAGTATACATGCACGTTGGCAAGGCAAGATTGGCATTGCTCCCATTGCTATTGCCACCCACCCTTCGTTTTCACAAGGATGCACACAGATGCAGCAGGGTTGAAGATCACTTCTGCTGCAAACGAGTTGGGTTTGAACAAGGCAGTTACTCTTGGCTGAAAACCCCTTAGTATAAACAAAATCAGCAATAAACGTGATCAGTTTGCTTGACTCTGTACTCAGACTAACAATGAAATAGTTGCCTTGGCTTAAAAGGCTGCCAACTGCTGTCACTCTGCATATTCTATGTTGTGTACAACTTCTCCACAGCCCGGCAAAGCAGGCACCTTTTCAAAGAGGATGCAGGTGCGGACTCACACCTGGCATCTTCTGAGGCTTTAGCTCTTTCAGCCTGCATCCTCACCATGATGCTGGCAGAAGTGCTCGGGACACTCCTGCAGAGCTGGCACTCAGCCCTGCCTGCAGCTCTGCTGCAATTCGCACTTCCTGTGGTTGCAGGCACCCAATCATTTACCTCCCTTGTTTGGTTCCAGAATCCTGGACCAGCCTTACACAGCGTGTCCTAAACTCTTGCTGGTGTAATAATTAGAGATTCTGAAGCCTCCTAGGCTAAATCTCTCTTTCTCATCAGATGGCTTTCATTCCAGTGGCTCACAAACTCAGGTTTCTTTATGTCACTGGACATAATTGCAGGAAAAAACAAACAAACAAACAAAACAACAAAACATTTCAGTGGGTGGAGGTTGCAAAATCTGCCTTTGAGATTATAAGACCTAACTCTTCTCTTCTGAGCTCCTTGCCACTATAAAAAAATTAGTATGGAATGGATGTAAAACACTACTACCCCTCAAGACGGCACCCTGAGGAAGAAATGTACTTATTACACTTCCCACACTTGGAAATTACTCACCAAAGATGAAAGGCAGTGTATAATTGGTCTTTCATAGTTAATTTGCTTGTGAAACATAGTAATAGTGTGCATATTACTGAGGAAGGCAGATTTTACAAGTTTTCCTTTAACAGCTTCAAACCATTAGAGGAGACATTTAAAGATTTTATCACACTTTTCAAAATCCAAAAAAATAAGATTTCAAAGATAAAAAAGAAAATACTTTATTAGGATAGCATCTAAGACTATTTTGCTCCTATATGTGTGTGTGCTTCAAACAGGTTATCTACAAGTACCTACAACCTCTGCTAGATCCATCTCATTTGATGAATAGATCAGATGCTTTGGTGTGCAGTTATGATGCTGTAGTGAAGGAGGGTGCCATCAGCTGGAGAATCCTTGTTTAAAAATGTGGGAATCTGATTCAGTGGGTTGCACAGTAAGAAAGTGTTCTGGGTGCGTGCTACCAATAGATGTAACATCCAGTTTGGAGTTAAGTTTGAGTGAGAAAATGGTTTGCAACAGAGTTGCCCCAGCTTCACTTTCTGCACTGGTATATAAATAAAACCTGTGCCTCAAAAGATCATAATAGGGGAACAAGGATCACACAAGCCACAGTCTCTGTAGCTTCGCAGGGGTGGCCATAGAGCTCTCCTACCCCTCAGGTCAAGGCTTTTCCTGATCAGGATCAGGAGAAGGATTCAGGGCAAAAGACAGACACAAAACTTCCCTAAAAGACCTCAAATTCTTCCTATGGGCCCCAAGCGGGGAGCCAGAATCAGTGTGGTGACCACAGAGATGTTACCTCCTGTATTGCCATAAAGTACCCTCTGCCGTCCTCAACTGTTAATTGCCTTCTTGTGACCATGTATGTGAGAAACTCCTCCAAGAATTACCATTTCTATCTAGTATCAAAAAACCTAAGGCTCTACATGATATCTTCTGAAATGCCACAGTCTGTTGCAACACCCTTGCTTCACAAATGACTTCTATGCCCAAATCTTTTTTTTCTCCCTTTCCTCACTATTTACTGTACTTCCCAAATGCTGCAAGTTATGAGTTGCACAAAACCAAAAATGTTTCTCCAGCCCAGCTGCTTGAATTCTCCAGGGTTTTTTCCTGGCCTTTCTCAACTGCAGAAGGGAAGAAAGCCTCTTCTTTAAAAATTCCCAGATGAGTCATGATAAAAATAGTGTGGCACTTGTATTCGTACTAGTGCACCTGCAGCATCATCTGTCTCCCAGCTATGAGGCTGCACATTTCTACACTCAACAGTCTGTAGCTTAAAATGTTTATAGCTCTTTGCCAGCATAAAACATGCCTGCAACTCTGCAAGTTCTGCAGAAGCTGTGCAGAGAGCAGAGAATGTGTGCTGGCAAGTGCAAACAACATTCTGTTAGTTCTTCAGATTCACATGGTTAGATTTAGATCCAAAATCAGATGATTTAAAATTTTTTAGGTCAGGCTCCAAAATATTTTTATGCTCATGCGCTGTTAGTTCCACAGTAATGAATTAGTTTCAGTTGCTCTTCTCCCCCACCCCCCTCCAGCTATTTTAAAAAATTCACAGAATGGTCTGGGTTGGAAAGGACCTCCAAAGCTCATCCAGTCAACACGGACATCCTCAGCTAGATCAGGTTGCCCAGAGCCCTGTCCAGCTTCACCTTGAATATCTCCAGGGATATGGCTCCAACCACCTCCCTGGGCACCCCCATGGTGCAGAACGTGTAGCTAACATCCAATTTAAATCTACTCTTCCTTAGTTTGAATCCACTCTAGTTTGAATCCACTGCAGGTCTCATCCTATCACTGCAGGCCTTTGCAAACAGTCTCTCTCCATCCTTCTTGTAGGCCCCTTCAGGTACTGGCAGATCTCTATCACCAGAGCCTTCTGCAGGCTGAAGAAGCCCAACTTCATCAGCCTGTCTTCATAGCAGAGGTTCTAGATCTCATTTGTGCTAGTCCTGGTTTCATCTCCAATAAAAATAATTGGTTGTGATTTTTATAACATTTTAAGTTAATTTTCACTCCACTGTCCCACACTAAGACATCAACCTTGAATGTGTTTATTTAAAATTAATGAATAGATAATTGCTGAGTTTTGTGTCCAGTTTGATTCTGTCTGGTCAGTTCTATCATTGAGTTTTATTCCTGTTTTCCTCCCACCTGCTCAGGACTCAGGCTGCTGATTGCAGTTCTGCTCTGGTTGTGTACCCTTTCCCCCACGCCCACCAACAAGCTTTCCTTTTTAATGGGCAACTTTTGCTTCTGGTGCTACTTCTTGCTAACTGCTGATTCTGGGACACGTTTCAAAGATATTTTCAAACATTTTCAAACTCACTGTAAGTAACTTTGGGGTCTAAACCTGATGGAAAATGAGAAAGAGATGGAGAATTTTGGAAAGTCTTTCTCTTCTATGTGATCTAGCTGCTTGCTTTGTTGTGTCATGCCCAGTTGTTGAATCTTGATGAACGAATCGTAAGTAGATGTGGAGACACTCACCTAGTGGATTCAGTAAGTGTAGATCCTGCTTACATAAATGATGGATTGGAGAGGAAAACCCAGCCAAGAGCAGCTTTGAGGGCACTTGAAATGTATGTCACGATCTCACAATCTCCTCCAAGTTAACGAATTGCATTTTAGAACTGTGTTTGGTAATTATTGCATTCATACCTCAGAAGTAAGACCCAGGCATTATGGTTGGTTGGAATTCATCTGAATAAATAGCAGTTTGCCACATTCTTAACAAAACCATTATTCATTAGAACTCTTACATATTAGCGGCACTGAATAACGTTTGGCAGTTGCTTTGGGTATACATTACTGAAAGGTCCACAGACACATACAAATTGCTCGGTGTGCTAATATAAAACAGGGGCAGTAATGAAATAGCAGAGTGAGTATTAAGCTCCAGGACTGCAGTTTTATTCTGTGAAATGTTCCTCTTGCAATTTGTAAACATCTTAGAAATGTGAATGTTTTAAAGCTATTTAATGATTGTTAGTAACAAGACCTGATTTGTATTTGCTGCAGGACCAACCTGCCCCTTCCCTTCTGTTAAAAGGCTTTGGTTGCACGCTGACTTGGTCAAATGATTTTTCAGGCATGACAGCAATAGCCCTAAGGTCTTTAGAAATTTGGGGATTTTTTTTTTTGAACACAGAATCCTGCAGGCTGTTGTCATAAAAGATGCTTTGAAGAAAGTAACCAAATGTGTGCCCTGGTTAGTAGAGGGATTGGTAAGGTAGTAGGAGGTACATAGATAGAATGGGAGACTTCCTTGGCATCTCCTTCTAAAGACATGGACATCTCCTCAAATCAGGTGTGACCTGCACCTGCCCTTGTGCTTGACTCTGGGCTGTAGGAAAGGGAGAAGACACTTCTAGTGATCCAATAAATGGCTACTATCCTACTCAGCAGAGTACAGTCCAGAAGAAAGCAGCTTCTCTGTACATGCAAAATTCCACTTGTCATATACAAACATCATTTCACCAAAAAAACCCTACAAACGAGGAGANAAAGAAAAGAAAAGAAAAGAAAAGAAAAGAAAAGAAAAGAAAAGAAAAGAAAAGAAAAGAAAAGAAAAGAAAAGAAAAGAAAAGAAAAGAAAAGAAAAGAAAAGAAAAGAAAAGAAAAGAAAAGAAAAGAAAAGAAAAGAAAAGAAAAGAAAAGAAAAGAAAAGAAAAGAAAAGAAAAGAAAAGAAAAGAAAAGAAAAGAAAAGAAAAGAAAAGAAAAGAAAAGAAAAGAAAAGAAAAGAAAAGAAAAGAAAAGAAAAGAAAAGAAAAGAAAAGAAAAGAAAAGAAAAGAAAAGAAAAGAAAAGAAAAGAAAAGAAAAGAAAAGAAAAGAAAAGAAAAGAAAAGAAAAGAAAAGAAAAGAAAAGAAAAGAAAAGAAAAGAAAAGAAAAGAAAAGAAAAGAAAAGAAAAGAAAAGAAAAGAAAAGAAAAGAAAAGAAAAGAAAAGAAAAGAAAAGAAAAGAAAAGAAAAGAAAAGAAAAGAAAAGAAAAGAAAAGAAAAGAAAAGAAAAGAAAAGAAAAGAAAAGAAAAGAAAAGAAAAGAAAAGAAAAGAAAAGAAAAGAAAAGAAAAGAAAAGAAAAGAAAAGAAAAGAAAAGAGAAAAGTAAAAAGAAAAGAAAAGAAAAAAGAAAAGTAAAAAGAAAAGAAAAGAAAAGCATCTGCTTCCAGTTCTGTCAGCAATCCAGAGGCTATATGGCAGCTAGTTTAAGGTAAAAATAAGGTTCAAGAGTCATGGAGTTGTATACAAGTTCCCCATCACTGTGACAATGCATAGGAAATGAAATCTGTAACCAAGCCATCTTTAAGAGCTAGAAGGAGTGAAGTATTTTCTGTAAGGTGAGAGGACTGGAGTGCTGCTTTTTGGGGTATCCGTTTTTAAATGTTAGATAGAAATTTAAGGCAACAGTAAGCTTTAACTGATTTCTGGTTCATTGGTGGGAGATACTACTTTGAGTGGACTGGTAATGGGCACACATGGAAACACATCTGGGAGAACAAAAATGCCAAGAAAGAAATATGACAATGTCGTGGTCAAAAAAGGCTTATACATGTCCTGGTTTGCCCAGAGATGCTCTCCCTCCTTCTGTTTTGGGGAGAAGCAACTGCAGGAAAGAGGACAAAGAACCTGGACCCACTGAGTTTAAGGCCCCTGGCCCTTTGCATCCTGTGGTAAACAAGGTACACAGGCTTAGCTTGTGCCTACCTTGTGCGTGACTGTGTTCTGCCCTAAAAAGGGTAAAGCGAGCCTATGGTTTCACCTAATGTGGTCAGGCTCACCTAACTGTCATTCTGATTGGCTATTCTGTGTCCAAAGGCCTATTAGTCTCAGGCTGTATGGGTAAAAGGAGATGAGCAGGTGACATAACCTGCTCTGCCCTTCTATCCGTGCTCTGCTGTTGCATTCATGCTTGCTACTGCCTTATTATATCCTGAACTACCTGGAAACTGCCTGCCTCCAGTTTACCAGGAACAGGCTCTAAATGCCTCCATGCAATTGACCTGCACAGCCATCCTGACATTGTGCTGAGACTGCACATGGCATTGCATTATCCTACCTGCACCTGAAAACCTCTTGCCAAGACAAGAAGTCCTGGATACAGATTGTCCAGGGAGATCAGGACCAGGTCAGAGATTGCCTTTCCCTAGCAGCATGGAAAGAATCAGAAGTCTCAGTTGGTGACAAGACAGTAAAAGAATTCCCTGAAAGTGTTTGGGTACTGTCTGAAGCTGTAGCCAGCCCTGCCAGTCAGGAGATGCTTCGTGACTCTTGTAACTCACCGTTGCCTTCTGCAGTAAGCAGAAAGGAGCTCCTCGAGTCCATCTTGTGGACAAGTGGGGTATTGATCGCAAGCAGTACACTGACCACAGGAACCTTCTCTTCCAGTTCGATTGAGTTCAATTAGTGTTATATATTATCGGTAGGTATTTCTAGATCCTGTGTTATTATCTTTATAAAGTTTCCATGACAGTGTGAAGAACTGAGTATTATTAACATTAGTGGTTGGGATGGTGAGAGTTCTGAGTATTGATATTCAGAATATTCTGAATATTGATGAACAATACTAATCTTTGAAAATCATCTCTCACCTCAATTAATTACCCCTCCATTAGAGATGAAGAACAATTCTCCTCTGGCGTTTGTAACTCTCTTCCTTTTGGTACAGGTAGGCTTTCCTTGTTCTGAAAAGCAGTGTCCCACTGGGGATTCAATGTCTCCAGACCAGTTCAGAAACAGTCAGGCACAAAGACACAAAGATTTCCTCCTTTAGATTGGAAACCAAGATTTGCTTTTACCATCAGTAGTATGCACTGCAAACTAGATACTGCAATTCCTTGATGCAACTGCCTTGTTTGCTTGCCATTAGCATTCTAGGAGAGTGTGTAACAGAACCTAGAAATTCGCATTTCATAGCCAACACTGGATTTCTGTTCAGCATAAGAAAGACTTTTATAAGGCTGTGGTAACAGAAGACACTTACTTAGCCTTGAGAGAAAACACATTAGTTCCATAGCAGAACAGTAATCATAAAAGGAATGGGGATGTGATAGAAAGTTGTAATTGATTGCCTTTGAGCATCTCCTGTGAACTGAAATTAGCACATTCTTATTATATTTTCCAGTGATGAAGTATTTAATTACTGGGAATGGCATCACCTAACTATATTTTAGAAGTGGACATAAACTCGCTGTCTGTGTTTGAATTATTTGAAAAGCTTTTTGCTTTCTAACAGCTAATTTAAATAGGAAGAAGAATCTGCCGTTAAAGAGTGGCCTGCTCAGCTCTTCACAGGAAGTCAGTGCCTTCAACTGAACTTTTGCACTATCATAATTCAGCTGTAATTTACCTGTACAATATTATTCACTCTTTTCTGGTTAGGCTGTAGAATCAACAAAACAAATTTTAAGTGCAGACATGAGGACAATCACTTCAGTGTTTCTTGGAAAGGGGAAAGAGGGAAACTGCTGAATCAGATGAGGTTGTCCTTCTCCTCAAGGTGCTCTTTGGAAAATAGGTAAGCAAGACAAACAGGTGATACAGCTCAGCTCCCATTCCCTATAGTCCTAGTTAAGCAGGCTGGGAGAAGTACAGGTAAGAGCTGCTGCCAGAAAAGTCGTTGCTTATCTTTTTTTAGTAGGGGCTAAGAGGCTGCTCTAAGTATGTCCCTCTGAGCCTCTGTCTTTACTCACTCTGTAGCACAACACGTGAAAACGGGAATCCTCCCTTCTCTTTTCCAGGTGAGTGTAGAAGTGGGGTTGGGAAAGAGACCTTATATTGGCAGTGAAAAAGGCAGAAGAACCATCTGTTTTTTCTGTCTCATGAAAACTGGTAATTATTGGTCTCAGATTCCTGGAGTCGGTTTGGTTTTTTTTTGGGTTGTGTTTTTTTGTGTTTGTTTTTTGTTTGTTTGTTTGTTTGTTTTTGATATGAGTCAAAAAATATGAAGGAGAAATGCTATTTCTGGTGTTAGATACTCTGTATTACAAATGGTAAGGTTGGAAGGGACCTCAAAGATCATCTAGTTCCAACCCCCTGCCATAGACAGGGACAACTCCCACTAGCACAGGTCACTCAAGGCCTCATCCAACCTGACCTTGAACACCTCCAGGGAGGGAGCAGCCACAACCTCCATGGGCAACCTGTGCCAGTGTCTCACCACCCTCACTGCAAACAACTTCTTCCTAACATCCAGTTTCAATCTCCCCTCTTCCAGTTCAAACCCATTGCCCCTTGTCCTGTCATTGCAAGACCTTGTCAATAGTCCCTCCCCAGCCTTCCTGTAGGCCCCCTTCAGATGCTGGAAGGCTACAATGCTTTAAAATGTCAGCACTAGAATCCATTTGACTGAAGTGTGGTCATTTAGAAAATGTTGAGAAGCCTGAGAGTCTGCTTAAATGGTGCTTGTTACATGTATCCATAGCCAGTAAGGTTGCTGGTTTTCTTTAGACAAACTGGTAAAGTTGGGAAGATGAGGTATTTATGGGGTCCTGAAGTTCTTCTGCTCACAAGAAAACACACCTGGCCATTTGTGTGTATTGAGCTGGGTGGATTTTACAAGATACTTTTTTGAGCTTTATCATTAGCTGCTGTCCTGCTTAGGCAGAAGTAGCCATCAGCATCTTAGCCTTGCATTAGTGTTTATATGAGCATGTTCTTGGCTATAAAAAGAGTGGTGAGGGATTTACATTTATTGTGCCTGTGTGGCTTGAATGAGATTTTCTCAGTGTAGGAGCATCTCCACTTGCAGACTCAGCTTGGGATCTGGAAGTCAAGCTATGCATTTTCTGGCTCATACAACTTTGCCATTAAAACTTCATTACATCGAATTCTGCTCACAATTAAACCTCTGCAAATAAATTGTCCTCTGAGTTTACGAAGGAATAGTTGAGGCGGCAGCATTTGGTCTTGGAACTAGAAAGCATTTAACAAATCTTTTGGTGATAGATAAACCAGAAGAGAAATCAGCTTTTTCTCTCATACCTTTATCAACACTAGTGAAATTAAAAAA
>VWZE01025060.1:204366-305345 GCA_013396675.1 Eubucco bourcierii | reverse complement strand
AAAGACAGGTATGTGCTGGGGTGAAGGATTTTCTTTTATACATGAAAGTGAGCCAGACTGTCTTGGGACTTCCTTTGCTTAACTGATAGGATAGGATAGGATAGGATAGGATAGGACCAGTCCTGCAGCATCTCTGGCTTCATAATGAGAGTTGAAATTGAAAGTAATAAACTGTGATGTTAATCACTCCTTTATTAGAGCAGGGACTGAGGATCAAGGGGGCTAAGTTCTTTCTTTGAATCCTCAGCTGATCTGAAAAAATATGAACTTAAATATCAGTTTGATGCTCATGGATTGCTACTGCTGGGTCCTGACCTACAATTTCAGAATCAGGAAGTTCAGGCTTCCAGGCCTGCTGCTCAACACAGGAGCTGGTGACCTATGCTCCAGAAAACCCAACACATATTCCCATGCATGGGGTATCTCTGCATATTATTTCTTGCATAAGGACAGTTCCAAGACAGAAGGCTACTGAATAGGAAGTGCAAAACACTGCTTCAAAGCACCTCCTGGTGTCTCTGAAAAAAAAAATTGTCTCAGCCAGTCCCAATGGTTTTTTTTGTTGTGTTGTTTCGGGTTTTTTTTTCCCAATGGCAGCATCTCTGTCTCCTCAGGAAATGTTTTCTGGATCAAATTGGACCAGCAGAGAGAATTGTTGTAGCATGGAGGATGCACCTTCCACATTGCAAAAGAGGTCTCACCTTCTTGTAAATAAAAGGATTTTATTCTCCTGGGATCCTAGGGACTTCAGGGTGGCTCACATCATCTGGAACAGTAATAAACAACAACATAGAGAGAAAAAGTTCTTCTCTCCATCACTATTGTTTCCTGAGGCTGCAGCAGCAGCATATTATGACTGCTTTCAAACTAAACCTTTCAGACAGGCACAAGCCCCAGTATCACTCATCCCTCTCAAGACTCTTTCCTAGCATTGATGGCTGAGTTGGATGCCCTGTGCCCGTGCCCTTGCAGGAGCAGTGTTGGTCTGTTCAGCACAACTGTGCTGTGGCTCCTAGAGAACTGCGTGGGCTCTCATTGCCGCCTGCAAAACACCTGGGCTCACTCGTGCTTTCAAACCTGTGCAGTGCTGAGGCTGACCCACAGCAGGCTGAGATCTGTAATGAAAGCAGTGCGTGCATGCAGCCCAGACAGCAACCATGTGCTGGGCTGCAGCAAGAGCAGTGTGGGCAGCAGCGCAAGGGAGGGGATTCTGCCCCTTTGCTCTGCTCTCCTCAGACACCACCTGTGCAGTTCTGGAGCCCCAAGCACAGGAAGGACATGGAACTGTTGGAGTGGGTCCAGAGGAGGCCACAAAGATGTTCAGAGGGCTGCAGCAACTCTGCTGTGAGGACAGGCTGAGAGAGTTGGGGCTGTGCAGCCTGTAGAAGAGAAGGTTTCCAGGAGACCTTGGAGCGGCCTTCCAGGATCTGAAGGGAGCTACAGGAAGGCTGGGGAAGGACTATTGTCAAGGTCTTGCAATGACAGGACAAGGGGCAATGGGTTTGAACTGGCAGAGGAGAGGTTGAAACTGGATGTTAGGAAGAAGTTGTTTGCAGTGAGGGTGGTGAGACACTGGCACAGGTTGCCCATGGAGGTTGTGGCTGCTCCCTCCCTGGAGGTGTTCAAGGCCATGTTGGACGAGGCCTTGAGTGACCTGTGCTAGTGGGAGATGTCCCTGCCTCTGGCATGGGGTTGGAACTGGATGATCTTTGAAGTCTCTTCCAACCTTACCATTCTGTGATTCTACGAAAACAAAACTATTTTGTCAGAACACAACATAATTCTCTGTGCACTCAGCACACCCTAAAATACTCTTCAGGCATGACCCAAACTGAGACTCCAGAGGATGCTTGTGTTTTGATCTGGTTTCAATTCACTTGCAATCACATGTCAGCCACCTGCATTCCTTGACTCTCTATTAACCCAGCTGGACTTTTTTTTTTTTTTTAAATTGAAGATTTCAATGGAAACCAGATGTTCCATCTGACCCAAACTTTCCTAGGTAAATAAATGCTCATTCTGTTCCATCCACTTACTTATAATATACTAAACTGTCTCTAACAGGAATGCTTTCACAGGCCATTTAGTAAAAATAAGATCCCGGTTCTCTGGTGAGACATTCACTGATCCTGTGTGTTAAGGCAAGAAATATTGCCAAAAGTCACTCTGCCCCAGTCAGTGCAGATATCATGAAAGCTGAAGGAAAAGCCGTGGGTGAACTCTGGAGCCCACAATATATTGTAAATGTGAGGAATGTGAGGAGGTTGATTCTGGAAGTATTTGGAAGAGAACGTGAAGTATGCAAAAGTGTGGGGCCATGACAGCAAGCAATAGCAATAGGAATCTTGGAAGACAAAATGTGCTGAAGAACAACATTTTCTTACCTTGTTGGCAGTCTATGCTTTTTCCCAAGCTTAGGCAAAGAAGTTAGATGTCCCCCAAAACCAATTCATTAAACTGATGCAGCTAAAAACAATTAATTCTCCATGGCAACCTCTGTTACTGCTCTTGGCTGTACTCACATCACAGACAGCTTGTCCAGGGCATTAGAAGGGTTACTGAGATCTCAGTAGCATTAAATACAGAGTCCTCAGTACATAGTTTCCAAAATGATGTGTTCAACCTGACCTAGTTGGAGGTGTCCCTGCTGACTGCAGCGGGGTTGGACAAGGTGACCTTTGAGGGTCCCTTCCAACCCAATGCAGTCTGTGACTCTGTGGTTCTGTCGTTCTGTGATACGTTCGTGTGATTCCAGCCCTGTCTTTTGTTCCTCCAGCTCTCACAGTCACTTCACTCAAGGGGTGGTGATGTACTGTCAGATGCGGGAATTAGCAATTTAACAAAACAGTACTGGGGTGACTAGGGGCTTGCTGATTTTTCTGACTGGTAGACTATGTTGGGGATGGTCTCATCAGGACATAGCCATAATTACTTGAATATGAACAAACAAGTGTCTATGATTTTAAGGAAGAATGTGACAGTCCTTGGTGGAAAACAAATAATTATTCTGATTCCCCCCTGTTAAGGAGAGACTGTGGTTTTTGTGGTCATCCCTGACCTCAGTGCTCTTTAGTTTAAGGTAGAGCTGACCATGGCATTTTTTTTTTCCAGTAGATATATGAAACTATTTTTTTATTCCCTCAGACTTCCAATCTAAACAAATCCTGCTTTACCATATCTGTATGATTTTATACTGCGCAGGACTGAGACTCTTAGGAGAGGACAGAAGGCTTTTCTAGGCATCCAATTAAAATAATCTTATACCAAAAACAAAAGGAAGGACATACAGTTTTCATTCTCTTTCAGATGTAGATGACAACTCCATTTGCTCTTACTGGCAACATTTTTTTAATTAATATTTTTATTTTCATTTTCAATATTTAAAAAGTTTCATTAAGAGGTTTTGCAGACAAAAACAGTCTCAGGAGTCAGGAGTCTCCAGAAGAGCTCCAGTCAGAAGTAGGGCACTGGCTGAGCTCTGTATTTTGAGGAGAAACTCTACCTGTGGAGGCAGAGCATTGCCGCCCCTGTGTGCCAAGTATCTTGGTTATGGGGGAGGTAGAGACTCCTTGGGCATAGTTTTACTGTGCTCTGAGTTTGCAGGGATTGGTCAGGGAATTGCCTCTTGTGTGGCAGCAGTTCTTGTCCCACGGCTTCCAGCAGCTCATGGCAACAGCAAAGGGTAGGGATGCAGCTGAAAGTGAAAACTTGAGAGGTTGCCCTCCGGGGAGGCAAAACATTCCCAGTCAACTCCAGTGGAAAGAGGCTGGGTGAACCTGAAGAGGTGTGGATTCTTTTGCAGCTCTTCATATTGCTCCCTCCCCACAATTACGCTTTGGAGTCCCATATGGGCCTGATGTGTACCAGACCTGCACTGATCAGGAGGTATTTGATCTGAGAGATGAAGAGTGGTACCACCAATGCATGATTTGGACTAATGAACAAGCCTCAAGCTGACTATTACAGGAGAAATGTACAGCAGAGCATCTTGGCAAGAACAAGGTGAAGGAACAAGCGAAAAATAAGCCACATAGTGTGTAGGTTCTCAGAGAAGAAGTTTTGAAGGCACAGAGGTGATTTGACATCTTAGAACAGTTAGAACTGGAGAAGAAAGCAAGAAAACAGAGAAACTTTACACAGTTATATGTGTCCTTGGATGGATCTCTTTTGCTCTAACCCCTAAATTCCTCTTTGTCCCATGTCTCCAGTGGAACACAGTCAAGCTCAGGGATCAGCTGTGAGAGAGGGTACAACCTTTGCACAATGCTTTAAAAGTCTTGAGTCCACCAGCTACAGCCTGTCCACATGGATGGCCTGAGCATCCACTCTGCTGACCTGCACCCGGTCCCAGCACTACTCCATTAAGGCAGACATTTTCAAAATGCTGTCTGCTGGAAGCATGTGAATTGATCTCTGCACAAGATGCCTTCAGGCCAGGAAAAATGAGTTTTCCCATTCCACAAAGGAAATGAAATGAAAATTAAACGACTTGCTTCAGACTGAAGAGGGAGCCCGTACTGGAGCTTGGAAGAAGTGTTGGAAATCACACAGTCGTTTCCCAAGATGAATCCTTTCTGAAAGACTCACATGCTTCATAATGCTCTTCTGCTCCGAGAGGGTCAGGCACAGCTTCAGCCAAAAAGTCAGAAGTGTTCAGTGACATTTCTCTGAGTACCAAGGTCTCAAACCTCTTAAGGTTGTCTGAAAAATTTCTAGATGTGACTTTAAAACAAAGGGAGCTCTGCCTTTCACAGAACACAAAACCCAGTCCCACACACCCCCAGAGAGGCCATGAACTAACTGTGGTCTTAAGGGGAAACAATGACAGATTTTTTAATCTAAGGCTTTTCTTTTACCAGGTCCCCAGATGCTGGTTTAAGTTTGATAAACTGGAGATTTTTGTACGTACAGAGATTTTTCAACAAATTCAGTCATGGTGTAGTGAAGGATTTTTTTTAATAGAGAACTAAATGCATTTTTAGATAAACATGTAACATCTTAGAGCTACTCTGTAGTTGGAACAAAACGTGTTTTCTTTATTTAAAACGTAATTTTTATGGATGCGTTAGACTTGGAGCCAGAGAAAATATTTTTAACTGCTGAGGTTTTACAGCCACCCTTAGGGTTAGGAAAGAAAGCTGAAAAAATATTCTGCCTGGCACATTTTTTAATGCTTCATTTAAAAGTGAAATAAAAAATACTGTATCCCTTCCACCTGTACCATAGCTCATCCAAATGAGACACCTTTCGTTTCATCCATCCCTGCTGTGATGAGCTCGAATTTGAGATGTCTTGTTCAGAACTGGACAACCTCTGCAGTGAGAGTGCAGCCCAGACAGCAACCGAGTGCTAGGCTGCAGTAAGAGCAGTGTGGGCAGCAGCGCAAGGGAGGAGATTCCGCCCCTTTGCTCTGCTCTCCTCAGACACCACCTGTGCAGTCCTGTGTGCAGTTCTGGAGCCCCAAGCACAGGAAGGACATGGAAGTGTTGGAGTGGGTCCAGAGAAGGCCACCAAGATGCTCAGAGGGCTGCAGCAGCTCTGCTGTGAGGACAGGCTGAGAGAGTTGGGGCTCTGCAGCCTGGAGAAGAGAAGGCTTCGAGGAGACCTGATAGTAGCNCCTTGAATGATCTGTACTAGTGGGAGGTGTCCCTGCCTATGGCAGGGGGTTGGAACTGGATGATCTTTGAGGTCCCTTCCAACCTTACCATTCTATGATTCTATGATTCTCCGGGCTGAGAACCAGAGCAAAAGCATTGGGGTCAGACCTTGGTCACACAATTGCAGTGAGTCTCTTAAAGGTAAGCTTCAGCTTCCTATGTGTAAAATGGAGAGAAAATGTCCTTCTTACCTTCTGGTCCGCTTAGGTGTTTTGGGAAGTGATGTGGGCTGCCATAGCATCTTGTTTGTGTAACACCTTTTGCAGAGAAACCTTCAGAGATTTTTGACATCATTCAAGACAGTTAAAATGTGATTGTTTATTTGCTTAATCAAGTGAATAAAACCCTATTGTATCTTGATTTTTTAAAAACAAACAGTGGCCTTCTCCAAGTAAAACAATACATCACCTCTGGGAAAGGACCTGAAGAATGACCTAAGCAAATGGGATCTCCCAAACACAGAATCATAGATGGTTTAGGTCACAAAGAACCTTGAAGATCACCTAGTTCCAACCCCCTGCCATAGGCAGGAACACCTCCCCATGAGCATGTTGGTCCAGCATGGGGCCTGATGTGCTGCTTCTTGCACCTCTAAGAGAGAAATGCATCAGAGTTGTGTATAACTCAGCATCTGGTGAGTCAGACTTAAAAGACTTTCTACCCACAGTCCTATCCACAGCTTTTCATGTTGAAATTTTCACATGTGGAACTTGGAAGATCATGGGTGAGAGGAGATCCTACTGATGAGAAAACCCTGTATGAAAAGGCAGAGGAACAGGCATACTTGTTTACGTGGACAAACAGATTAACCTACTCAAATCAATAAGGGTGTGTTTTTCTCCCTCAGTCGAAGGAGGATGCGTCCTGAAGCACTTGCTTTTCATATGAGGTAAATCAGGAGCCTGCTCCTGTACTGCTCAGTAGAGAGTGCCTGAAAACTGATTTCTGCATAGAACTTTCAGAGGTACTTTAAATTGCTTACTGAACTGGGTGATTGCAATTGTCAGTAGCATAGGGCAAAAGGCCATGCTCACAGTGTGATTGTATAGCCCACAGAAACCACCAAACCAGAGCTGGTAAGAACAGGAAGAGCCATCCAGTCCACCCCCCTACTTTGAGGGAAGTGCAGAGTTATCAAATTAACACCTCACCTGACAAAAGAGGATCAAAATCTTTCTCTTTCAACAGTAAACTGACTTCTTTGAGGTGGTACAGCACACAAGCCCTCAGGATTTGAGGTCCACAGGACCTGAGGTACTCCTTTCATCTTTCCGTGTTTCCATCTTGGTCTTTCTACTCTGTGGACAGACATAGGTAGATGTTCTGGAGCACTCCAAACTCCTTCCTTCTCCCCCCCACTGTGGGGTTAAATGGGGAGGAGAAGAAGGCATGAAGACTGCTTTCTGCCACCTGCCCTGTGGGCTTGAGGGGTAAACAGCAGCAGGAGCCTTTCCCCAGCTGTGTGCTGAGCCATGTGGCAGCCCATGCTGGGACTGGTCTGGTGGCTGGGTGGGTCTTTGTGCCCAGTATAAATTGGCAAATAGACAGTTTGTCTAGAAAAGCATAAATAGAGCAAAGGAGAAGGAGCCAGGTGGTGCTTGCCTTAAGAGCTCCTGCCTTGACAGAGCTCCCATTGGGACCGTCCTCGCTTTTGGATGGTTCCTACCTTTTCACGCGGCTCTCGGTTTTGCACCATCCCTGCCTTTGGACACCTCTCCCGACTTGTGCACCGCTCTGTACACACTTGCAGGCTCGGCAAGCCCTGGGGTCTTTTTGAGAGATGTGTGCGCTCACCCGGCCCCTGCTGCTCTTGGCCCATACTGCAGCCGATTTCCTGGCTGCTATTCTGCACGGGGCAGACCAGAGCAGTTTGGCTCTCCCCTGCCGTTACTGAGGCAGCCTTGCTCCCATTGATCCCGGCCTTGTGACAGTCCTGTTTGGAGACACTCCTGACTCTGGTGGCTTTTCCACCTGCCTTGGGCCGCTGCCGCCTGGATCCAGACTATTGGATATTGTTTGCAGCATCAGAAGGCAGCTGAGCCGCAGAGAAACCCAGCAAGGAATCATTGCCCTATCTCATCTCTGTGAGAAAAGCCTGCTGCTGCTCCCTTAATTCTCTGCTCAGCCTGATTGATAGTGGGGTGAAGCTGTGTTTGTAGCTTAGCCTTTTCCATTGCCTGACTGCCTAAATCTCTAAACATGTCCATAACATCCTGTAGAAGGATTCCCGATCGCATCAGAACCTGTAAATAAACCTAAACTAGTTTGGTATAGAGCTTGGGGGCAGGACTTTCAAGAAAATAAAATGATTCCATTTTTATAGTTTCTGGCTCAGCCGCACGAATTCCCTGCCTCTGTGACAGTAGATGAATATTAAAATCAGTAATGAAGATTTGGTTTGTTTTCTCTGCAGTCCCTAGTTAGGGACTATAGGCTGTCTTCTGTGGTGTACTTGGAGATGTCGTGACATGGTGAGGCGACAGATAGCTTTGGTGCGATGTCGCTGGATGCGTAGAAGCTGCCAGCCTGCCAAGGGAACACCTGTTTTCAGACATTAGTGTATGAAATGAAAGTTTGCCACTGAAAACAAAAAAGAGAGGAAGCATTGGGCTACCTCAGACATTTTCAGTCACGTGCAACGTGTTCCTGTTGTTAATCCTTAGTGTGCCAGGGGAGTAAATTATTCTAATGTATCTTGTGTGGTCAAAAATACCTCATTGTTACTACTGGACTTAGCCTCCAAATTTAGAGGAAAATTAAAAACACTAATGACAAGCACTTGGTTGCAGTGGGAAGGAAAGCAAGTGATGAAAAGAAAATCCTCTGACAATGTCGGCATCAAGTACCTGAATCCAGGATTACATGTTAAAGGTCAGCTCATATCAGCTCTGAGGATTTGTTCAGCAGGGGTGTTTTAGGAAGCAACCATAACCGTCAAACAAATGCTCACTGTAGTCCCTAGGAACCCACATGATTAGAGGTCCAAATAGACCAGGCGAGGAAATGAAGCAGCTACTTTGTTTGCGAGAGATGGATAATTTAAAGAGAGGAAAGTGAGGAAAAGGAGTAACAGTCTCATAGATTAGCTGAAATGATGGAATCCAGAAAGGCAAAGAGTTATAAAGGTTTGCTGAGAAGCTGAAGACAAGAAGAGCAAACAGAGGAGCCTGCTTTTTGCAGTAGAATTGTTAAAAGATGGTGAGAAGATGATGAGGTTCCTTGTGGGAGTATGGGGGAAACAGCAGACCTGTGGGTTTCAGTTATAGTGTAACTGCTGCCCTGACTGAAGCTCTGTGACAAAAGCTGAAACACAGAACCTGAATAATACAGCAACCTAGATCATGGAGATGATATAAGCAGTTCTTAAAAAAAAAAAAAAAAAAAAAAAAAAATTTATAGGCAATAATACAGCAGAAAATAAGGAAAACAGACTTAAAATCAGAAGCAGCAGTGAAGGGACAAGGGCAGTGTATTTCTGGGGCTGCATATGAATGTCTCCTTTGCAGTTTGAATGCCAGAACTGCTTAGCTTTGCTTCATGGTTCTCACACCTATTCTGCTCAAGAGACAACACTTTAATATCACCAGATGTAACCCAGATGGTAGATATTAATTTATATATGGATGCTGGAAAATACATCTATACTTTCCATTTGAAGTCTTTCAAGTATGATTTTTATATTAATTTGAAAATTGTTCATTTTTATTTGAGATATAAGGCAGCCAAAATAGAGCTCCCAGGTGAATGAGCATTTATCTATTCTGCCCTGAATGGTTCCAGGTTTCTGTGAGACCACTTTTGAAGGTGTGTGCTCATTTCGCTGCAAGAAGTGATTCTCACTGGCTGAACAACAATGTGTTACTGTCAAACGTCCATTATTATGCTGAATGGAAATGCTGGGGAGCTAAATTTAGAACATCTTTCATCTCATTTTCAGTATTAACAACTGTTCCATAGGCTTGCCAGCAGACCCAAGTGTGTGACAAAGTAGAATGCCTTGATTTAAGCATTTAATTATCTTTGTGTGTCAAAGTTGATTTAATAAGTAATGGTAATTTGAGTCGGACATGATCTTTAGATAATCAAGCAATTGAGCTCACTCATCTGACAGAGTAGGAAGAGGTGAGGGTGGTGTTTGCAACAACAACCTGTGCAACACAAACACTGCTATTTCCCGAGTGCACTATTTTCCGAGTCACTGAGAGAGAGAAGGTGCTGAAAACCAGGAATTATATACGTAGAACATCACAACAGTATTAAAGAACAAACGATGCCTCTTGGGTGGAAGCTCTTAGTTCCTTCCATCCTTGCACCTCATTTCTTGGCTTCTGTTTCCACATCGAAGTGGACACAGTATCACAGTATCACCAGGGTTGGAAAAGACCTCAAAGATCATCAAGTCCAACCCATCACCACAGACCTCAACACTAGACCATGGCACCAAGTGCCACGTCCAAACGTGCCTTGAACACCTCCAGGGACGGTGACTCCACCACCTCCCCGGGCAGCCAATTCCAACCCTTTCTTCAATTGCATTTTTAGGCTCAAACTTGGAATTCTATGATTCTATGATTCTAAGTACTGTGTTTCTACCAGAGGTGGATCGTTTGCCCTAGAGAACAAGGAATAAGTACTTAAAAACCCAAGTGCATTATTTCATTTTTAAAGCATTAACTCACAGAGTGGTCTACTCTTACTTTTGTTGCATAAAAGAAGTTATACAGAAATGAAGATAAACCCAAAACATGAGCTTTATGCCCTTAAGAACAACTAGAAAAACTATTTTCAGGTAGGTTTGTCAACTTTTGCCATAACAAGCAACACTCTGTGAGACTGGGAGGATCACACTTCCATCACCAGAGCAGACAGTGGGGGTGGTGCAAGGGCAGAAGGCAGTCTTGAATGTTTGTGCCTGAAGTGCTCAGTGTGGGATGCTCATTCCACTTACTTCCAACTGCGTCTCTTCCAAAGTCACTCAAACGTCAGACCTACTTCCTTCCTTCCTTCCCATAAGTCCATGGGTCCTGATGGCATGCACCTGCAGGTGCTGAGGAGCTGGCACAGGGCATTGCCAGACCACTCTCTACCATCTACAGTAAGTCATGGGGGACAGGAGAGGTGCCTGGGGGCTGGAGGTGAGCAAACATCACTCCAATCTTCAAAAAAGGTAAGAAGGAGGACCCAGGTAACCATAGACCTTTCAACCTCACCTCCATCCCTGGAAGGTAATGCAGAAATTTGTCCTCAATGCTGTCCTTAACCATAACAAGGGCAGTGGGGTCATTAGGAGCGGTCAGCATGGTTTTACCAAGGGGAAGTCATGTTTGACCAACCTGATAGCGCTTGGTGAGGACATAACCAGGTGGATTGATGATGGTAGAGCAGTGGATGTGGTTTATCTTGATTTCAGTTAGCATTTGACAGTCTGCGACAGCATCCTTCTGGCTAACCTGTGGTCTGGATGATCAGGGAGTGGACTGGGAACTGGTCGAAGGGAAGAAGCCAGAGAGCTGTGGTCAGTGGGATGGAGCCTAGTTGGAGGCTGTGACTAGTGGGGTCCCACAGGGGTCAGTTCTGGGACCAGTTCTGTTCAATATGTTCATCAATGATCTGGCTGAGTGCACAGAGTGCACTGTCAGCAGATTTACTGATGGCGCCAAACTGGGTGGAGTACCTGCCAGACCAGAAACTGTGCTAGCATTCAGCCAGTCTTGGACAGGCTGGAGGGTTGGGCAGGGAGAAATGGGATTAAATTCAACAAGAGCAAGTGTAGAGTCTGGCATCTGGGGAAGAACAACCCCAGGGATCAGTATGGGTTGGGGACTGAGCTGTTGGAAGGCAGTGAAGGGGAAGTCCTAGTGGATGGGAGGGTGAGCATGAGCCAGCAATGTGCTCTGGTGGCCAGGAGCAGCAATGCCATTCTGGGATTAATTAGAAGGGCTGCAGTTAGTCGTTCAAGAGAGGTTCTCCTGCCCCTCTGCTCTCCCCTGGTGAGGCCACATCTGGAGTACTGTGTCCATTTCTGGGCCCCCCAGCTCAAGAGGAACTGCTGGAGAGAGTCCAGCACAGAGCCACAAAGAGGCTGAAGGGAGAGGAACAGTTCTGTTAGGAGGAGAGCCTGAGGGGTCTGGAGCTGTGCTACTGGGAAGGGAGGAGACTGAGACCTCAGCAATGGTTATCAATATGTTAAGGGTGAGTGCTAGGAGGCTGAAGCCAGGCTCTGCTGGGTGATGCCTAGTGACAGCACAAGGGGCAATGGGTGGAAACTGAGGCATAGGAAGTTTCATTTAAACATGAGGAGGATTTTTTACCCTGTGAGGGTGCCAAAACCCTGGAACAGGCTGCCCAGGTGGGTAGTGGAGACTCCTCTGGAGAAATTCAAAACTCACCTGCATGTGTTCCTGTGTGATCTGCTCTGGGTGATCCTGCTCTGGCAGGGGGTTTGGACTGACTGAGCTTTCGAGGTCCCTTCCAGCCTCTGACATTCTGTGATTCTGTGATTCCCACTAACCTATTGGAAGTTGTTTCACTCTTACCACCTCCTCTCCCATAACCAGTCTGTGCTTACAGGAATGAGGGTTTTTCATTGCTAGCAGGCACAGATTTCCACTCTTATCTGAGGCAATGCCAGACAAATGAAATGTATTTACTAAACAATCAGCTGTGCATGTGGTGAGCATGATTACCTTAGAGTAAGCAGTGAGATGAAAAATCATTCTTCCTGCTTCAGAGTGGTAAAACATTACCAGTTCTAGATCCTAGGCAGAAACTTTCCCTACAGACATACTGTTCTGTTGCTATGTGGTGTGAAGATACCATGCACCTTGAACAACTTGCTGCTTTGTGCTGTCAGAGAACAATCACTTGATTAGACAGATTGTTGAGCTGCCGAAATAGAGCAATGCCTTTCCTCCATCCCACCTGTCCCCTAAGCAATCTCCTGCTGAAATTATATTTAGCCACCATAAGGTTGCTGCAAATTCCAGTTGTTGTTCTCTGAGTTTTTTCTGGTTTGTGGCAACCACTATTGACAGCATCTTTCTGGCAAGGCCAAACTCCAGTGCAGTATTTCAGGTATGATGACAAGATACAGTCACAACTGGAGAAAGTACCAAGTGACTACCAGGCAGCAGACAATTAGTGACTAGGAGAAGGACTCTAAGGCATCCTGCAGTAGCAATGGCACACATTTTCCAGCAATCACTGCCCAGTGCTTTGGAAATCAACACTCTGGTGTTATGCTGCTGCCTGTTAAATATCTTGGCATTTATCTCACAGCAGAGACCGTGTGCCTGTGCCAGGGTTCTGTTCCATTGACAATGTCTCTTAATTGCCTTGTTGTTTAAATAAACAAGACAAGATAATTAAGAGATAATGACAAAGAAATAGGGTGTTAGTGATAATGGGTGGGAGATCCTTCTTCCCCTGTAACTTTGTTATCCGGAGCAGCCAAGGCTCTGCCTGCATTAAATCTCACAGCAGCCTTTTGAGTTTTGAAAGGGGATTTTTGTTCATGCTGCTTGTCTGAATTAAGCAGTAAAATTGAAAAAAATCTGGAGGAAGAAATCAAGACTGAGAATCTGAGAGGTTGGGGTTTGGAAATTTAAGAGGCACTCGTGGCACAAAGTGATTCTGCCTGGAGAAGAGCTTGGCAGAAGGAGCTGATTGCTGGCAGTCTGGTACCAGATATCCTGAGTGGTCCTGTTGCTGCCCCTGGCCGAAGCTGCTCAGTCAAGCAGGCTCTTTATGGGCTGAACTGCAGGTACATGTCCCTGCTGGGGCTGCCCTCATACACATGCCTGGTGAGTGCCTGTGCTCATGCTTTGCCTTTGCCTTGGTATTCCTCCATACCGAGGCTGATCAACAGGGCTGTAGCCATCCTTTGAGCCATCCTTTACACAACAAGTGTAACTGAAGTGTCCCTTTAACTGAAGTGGGATGTCCAGGTGTTTGGAGCCAGGAGAAAAGCAGTTTTAAAGTGTTCTCATAAACCTGGGATCCTAACAAAATAGATCAGTGGTCCCTACCATTCATTGTAATTTCTTCAGCTGGGCCAAATGGATGAAGATAAAACTGCCATAAGGTTTGACAGGTAGAAAGCTGGAAGTGTTTTTTTTTTTCCTGACTCAGCCTACTGAGCAGCTGTGAAGTGTGCAGATTGGTGGATCTCACTTCTTGTCTGAGGGTTTTGATTTATTTTGCTACTTAACTGTATATGTACTCGATGGCCATCGGTTCTGCATGTAATGATTCTGTTGCCATTGCACAGTATCAGAACAGATTATTCTGGCAGAAACACGGAGCTATAAACCCAAAATATGGACTTCTGCTGAGAAAACAGTGGTAGTGAAAGGTAAGGGAAGTTCCTTTGAAGTTCCTGTTTTCTCTTTTGGCTTCCAGCTTGGTTGTGCACTTCGCTTCAAAGGCTAAAGCAGTATCATGACAGATTTGCTGACAATTGTCTCAATCTAAACATCTTTCCTGGTGGTTATTGATATTGATCTGACAAGCTCCATTGGAGGCTTTCAGGGCGTTCTTAAAGCACTTGTATTGGCCTCAAACTGTTAAAGCCAGCTGAATGTAAAAACCCACCATGTGGCCTTTGAGTCTGTCCTAGAACAGATTATGTCTTACCAAAGTAATTGTTAATACTGGAAACAAAATGTGAATTTTTGAGACAGGGCTGGGTGTTTGCTGCACAATCCTTTGAGTGTATCCTGAGGCAGGAGCCACAATGGACTCGAGGGGCTGGCTATGTAGTCTTATTAGATACTCAGACACTGCAGAGGAGAACAGAAGTGTGCAGCAGGTTTGCTGACTGCTGATTTCTTCCATTATTGCATATTGCTTTAGAGTTAGTCAAAGGAGTGGTTAATCTTGGAGATGAAGTAAATGTGAGTAAGATTGCTTCTCATGTTGTGGGAAATCCACCAAGACACAAACTCTCATCAACAATTTCAAGCTTGCTTCTGGCAACTGTGGCAGTGCCTTAGTGTCAGGCTGGCCTGGAGCTGGTTAAAGAGTGACTGATGGCTTCAAAATATTTTTTAGTAAGGCTGAAGTTCTTACATGGTGCTGCAGAGGCATTAGGAAATACTGTAGGTATTTTGAACTTTTTTTTTTTTTTTTTTTTTAAAGTTAGCCATTATCTTCAGGATTACAGACTAAGCAGGTAAGTTGATGAGTATGTAGCTTTTGTAAGGGCTGGGCTTGTGTTAGAGAGGTGAATTACACTGCAGCTCAGGAAAGACTAAATTGTGTAGTATTTCCATGTAGCAGACTAGGAAGCTGGTTTATTGTCAGTGAGTAATTTGATCAAATCAGTAAAACACTTCAATGGTCTAATCAAATCTGAATCATACTTTCAAGATCCTCAGGACAAATGTTGCTAGCATAGCACATTTAATTTGTCCTTTAAAAGACAATGGTTAGGAGACCTATTTTCAGTCACTTTGATCAGAGAAAATGACAAAATAACTATACCTGGCAGGTAGATCATCAGCCCATATATGAGACATGTATTTGTGTGAGCTGGAAATAACAAAGAGCTTTTACAAAGACACAGCACTACAGTACACTAACAGTGGTGCCCACATCACCACTGCTGTAGTGAAGAAGACCCTGAGAGACAGATGCCTGCTCCTGTGGGGGTTTTGATAGTAAGAAAATTTTTGAAATTTCATATTCATATGCTTTATTCTGGCTTGCATTTTGAAGTCATACACAGGCAAAGACCTGGGTTCATTTTATTCATGGGAATGGAAAGTCACTACATCTCTAGGCCTTAGGAAATCTCCTAGAATAACAGAGGCATTGAGTTTTATACTAAGTGTTGAACATCTGATCAACTAACTATGCCACTATTAGAAAGAAATAAAGAAAAGATAAATAAAATGGAGGCTTGTTTGCATCTGATTTACATTATCCTTGTAAGCATTGATTCCATTTTTATTTCACTCCTCTTAATACCATTCAGATTGCAAACTGTAACCTCGCTGCAGATTTACAGCTCAGTTTCATTGTTCATTTAATCATCTCAGGTGTTACTGAAATAGGGAGCACTGCTGCTTGAAAGATTTCCCCTGGGGTTCACGGGAGCTGTTTGCATCCCGAGGCTGGAGGAGGGGGCCTGTGAATGTATACTGGCACTGCAGCTCTGCATTGTGATGATCATCTGCTGGAAAATCCTGCTGGGCCATCCTGTGTCAAGACCATCATCGCTGTCTCCTCCTTCCAGCCAGCAATTTGTCTTCGAGCTTGGTGGGTTAGGTTATGTCTTTTTCTTCCCCCTCCCTAAACCTTCAGCTTAAATATTTGCAATAAGACACATTCCCCTCTCTTTTGTTTCTCCTGTGGGCAGGAACAAACACACAGTGTCAACACAGCACAGATATGCTTTAACTCGGCAGATTATTTTAGTGAGCTTGATGGTGAGTTCTGAAATCTGTGTGGTAACCTCACAACACAAGAGAATTCCTTGATAAATGTAAGCAACTGGAATTTACCACTCACGTATCTTTGTTGGTTTGCTTTTTGCTTCCTAGACTATTGGTTGCTTTGTTTCAGTGCTCCAAAAAGTTAGTCTCAGGCAATAGACAGAAGGAACCTTGATTTGAAATCCTGTTTTGACTAATATTTTATAATTTTTGCTTAAAATCCACTACGTCTGCAAGCAACCTTCCCTTCAAAATTATTTACTATATATACCATTTACATATACATACCATTTGCTGAATGCAAACAGAAAAGCATTGCCATGTTCAAAGTTATCTCACTGACAGATGCAAACAAATATTAGTGGAAAAAAGTGTTTGGAAATCTTTGTTTAGCTGTGGTCTATTTCTATTGACATCAACCTACAGGAATCCTGTGGCTGGGAACTGTCATCTGATGTTTCCATTTAATTTCTTCAAATCAGGTATTTCCCCCCCATCTTCATCAGGCAGAGTTGTGCTCAGATGCTTGCATGATGGCATCATAATGAACAAATGAAGGAATAAAAGAAAACGTAAGAATTTCCCCTCGGGCAATGAATTTGCTGGTTTTAAGGCTGGAAGTGAAGGTTAAGTGCTGTGTGACAGAAATGATGCTGGCTGCTGCAGAAGGAGCTGCTTGTTTTGATCAACGGCAAAACATTTGCCTTCGAATCTTCAGACTCCAGTCCCAGTTGGAGCAGCAACCTTTCCCCTATAATTAATTTTTGTGTGCTGTAGTCCATTAGAGAAGAGAGAGACAGCCTCTGGACACAGATTACTGTCATATGTATGACCCAAAGGAACGTTATGGTCTTAATTAAAGGTGGCTCAGCGTGCCAGACATTGCAATGGTTTGAGGATTTTTAATACTGTGTCAGTATCTAACCACCTTAAAAGAATTCTGGTAGCAAGCAAACTAAGTAATTTAAAGGCAGCTCATGTTCTCTGTAAGTTTTGCAGGACTTCTATTGGGAATACTTGATAATTTATGAAGGCTTACACCAGCAAATTAATTACATTTTCCTGATGCCACATGTCTTTTTCATACAAGCCAGCTCTGAATTATAAGTAACAATATTGTCCTTGTTCATTCATTCAGTGCAGGAGACAGCTTACTAATAACACTGGTAGAATTCAGGTGCTGTATTTTAGAAGTGTCATTTATTAAGGTGGTGTGTGCTCCTCTAATATTAACCCTGGTTTCTACTCTGTGTATTCCTGAATCTCATTTTGGAGCCTTTGGCATGGGTTTGATTTGGGAGCACTTGTTCACACCATTTGGAAAAGGTAAGTTTGCAGGAGGTGTCCAGTGCAGAGACTTGCTGTGATGTGCAGGAGGCACAGAGCCACATGCTCCACGTGTTGGGAAGAGGTTGCTTTACAAGGATCTACTCTGACAAACAGAAACTCCTAGGGGCTGTTACCCTGGAGAACTCAATGTGCCCTCTTGTCAGTAGGCTGCTTCTGAGGCCCTGCAAGCTGGAATCAGACTTGGGGGTTACACAGCAAATACTTCCTGGAAAATGTCCTAAATTCTTCTAAAGAAAATTAATATTTTCCCATTTAAAAAAAAAAAGAATAGATGGTATAGAAATACAGCTAACCACTGAACTTTCAATCAATAAGGAGAGCAATAAATGGGTCCCAGAGCACTGGTACAGGCTGCCCAGAGAGGTTGTGGAGTCTCCTTCTCTGGAGACTTTCCAACCCTGTCTGGGTGTGTTCCTGTGCAGTCTGTGCTAGATTCTATGGTGCTGCTCTGGCAGGGAGTTTGGACTTGCTCTATGGAGGTCCCTTCCAACCCCTAACATCCTATGGTCTATTTCCTTGAATAAGATTTTAGGATACTGGAACTTTCTTCTTTTTCCATTTTTCTTCCCCCTGCTTCATATGAAGTTAATAGATGAGAATCTAGTGATACTTGTGGAATAATTTTCAAGAGTGTGATTTGTACAATGCAACCTACTTCCATGGCACATTATCACTTAAAATAAAAATGGAATTGAAGGTAAAATTCCAGGAGAAGAATTTTTTCCACAGGAAATATCACTGTCTTGTAGTTCCTTTTAAAATCCTTAAATAAGTGTGGTCCATGAAAGAAGGTTGCTGTTGTGAAGTTTCAGCAGACTCAGGGGGATTCACTGGGTGGCACCCTGCAAGTTCAGTCTTGAAAGATAAAGAAAAAGCTGCTTCCATCCAGCATCCTTCTTTCTGTCTTCATCCCTTTGAACAAATCATGGCTTTTAAAGCTAGTTCAATCATGTAAATAACATCATTCTAAGGCAATTTGTTTTATTCTCCAAACAAATAAATGTGCCACAGCCAGCCAGAATAGAAAATGAAAAAATAAATATTAAATGCAAATATACTCTTTTAATGTGACATTAAATGCTAGATCTTGGTAAATTGTGGCAGTCAGAATGGGTTTTGGTGTTGAGCCTTTTCAGAGTGGGCCCCAAAGCAAATGATCCAAAAGCTAATGGCATTCTGACTGTTTTCTATTTTCAGCTGTCAGTGTTGCTGGCTCCATTGCTGCAAAAACTTATAGAAACCAAAATATTGATTAAAAATTTGCATTAAACTTTGGAATGTTAATAGCAGGCTGAATGCAGGTCACGTTCAGAAGTGCTTCCAGAGCCTCTCCATGAACACCATTAACAATTTTGGGCTTTTACAGTTATTTATACTCCAGTTTTTCATTAAAAACCAACCCAACTTCTCCCTGTTTAGTAAATAAGTGTTAAACAAGCCAGTTTTATTTTGGTGTATATAGAAGTCAACTTTCAAAGACAAGGCAGGGTATAGGAAAGTCAGGTCCTCTTTTGGCTTGTTCTCTTGGGGGGAGTTGGCAGATTCTTGTGTGGAAAGGGAGCAGTGGGAGTCAGAAGAATTGATGATCTGAGGAATGCATTAGAACTGCAGAAAAGCTTGATGGAATTTGGTTATCTTGGAGGTGAAGCATAGAAAATAAGCCAAGAGGAGAGTAATTTACCATTGGGAAGTCAGTGGGATCACAAGTGTTTTGCAATGTATGTTTTGTCAAAAACATGCCAACATGCAGGCCAAAAGAAACCTAATGCAGGGATAAACAGACCCATATAACAAAAGTGAAGTGATCAACACAACTATTGGGAAACATAACCAAGAACTACCCAAAAAGTAAGGTGCCAGCAGTGCATACAGATGTACTCAATCTGGAGCATGCTGGAGGATCTCATATAGTCTGCCTAGAGAGGAGTGAAAATGTTATTGGATGATGACATTACAGGATCAGCAAAGGAGAAATAACCTTGGATCTGGCAGCTCTCCAGCCCTTAGATTCAACACCATTCCTGCTGAGGAATTCTCTTCCAGTGTTTCCCTTTCCAATGCATCATGGAGCCACAGTCCACCTTTGAGCTCTCTCACTGACATGAATCAGGCTTCAATTCGATTCTGCAGAGAGGACCATGCTGAACTGAGGATGAATTACATTTTTGCTGCATTTAGTCTTCGGCTCTGAATAATGTTTGGTCATCTTTCCAGTATGTTAAGTACAATGGATGCTGAAGGCCTTCCAGGTAGTGACATCTGGTTGTGCTACTTTGCAGTACAAAAAACGCCTCAAGGAACTAAACCTCGAGTAGCTCAGCACATCTGTTTCAGGTTGTTTCAAGAGATGGTATACTCCTTGTAAGCTTGCCCAGGAAGAATTCTTACATGAGCTTTGACAGCAACAACATTCTTCTGCTTTTTCTGCAGCATGTAGTTAGAAGTTTCGGTTTGTTTTTCTGAAATGTTTTTTTGTACTCTGAAATTTATCTGAAAGTGGCTGGTAAAAACTGTGTTAATTGAACAACGATGATGCTGTAAATAATTGCAAGCGCACAGAAATACTCAACAGCCCTTCACAATATCAGGACTTCTCAACTGGAATGGTGCTGAACATGTTTGGTTTCCATCCCTGCTTAAAACTGAAGGAAATAGAGGTCTTTTTCAGCCCATTTAGGACTTGACCACCCATTCTCAACCTCTGTCTTCTGATAGCAGCAGGGTCATTTAATGTCTCTTTGACCTGAGTAACAAAATTCTCCCTAACAGTCACACAGTAGACAATAACTTTAAATAAAATCCTTCCTAGAAGACAAAAGACCTTTGATTTCTGACAAAAAAANAAAAAAAAAAAAAAAAAAAAAAAGTAGTTTGTCTATGTTTTGCTCTGTTCTAGGTTTACACAGTTTTCACAATCCAGATTGTTTTGATTCGAATTAAATGTGAAGTTTAACAAACTGGGCAGAACATTGGTTAAATAGTATTGTGACTTCTTAGTGATACAAATATAGCTTGACAACACATAGCTGCCCTGGGCCAGTGTATATTAAGTGAGAGCCACAAGATGGTGCTTCTGCAACTGGCCTGTTTTCAGTTCAGCTCAGCTCAATAAAAACAGAAATTACTCTGCCTCCTCTTCTAAAGAGACAACAAGAAATGGTTCAGTGTGGATCAGTTGCTCTGTTGGTCCCCAGCACATTTACAGCAATGTGGAACTTGTTTTTGAAGAGTCAGAAAGACAGACAGAGCCTACAACCTCTTGTTGTACCTCTTTCAGCACTTCCAATGGTTGGTTACTCTGCCTCATGGGAGGTCTCTCTCAACACAGATTGCAAGCAGTGAGCTGCTGCAGAATGCGCTAAGGGAGAAATAATGTGGGACAATTATATACAATTTAGAAATAGTAATGCAGAAATCCAATCCTCCCCAGACAAAGAAAGTCCAGAAGGGGCCAACAGCATCCTCTCTCCCTCTCCTCTGACAGAAAACAACCAGCAAAGCTCATGTGCTATTTGCTCACTCAAGGGTAGCGGATGATATTAGAGCAAGAGCAAAAGGAGCAGGAGCAGATCCAGTACCCAAGAGCCAAGAAGAAGGAATTGTTTATACTTTCGCTTTTTATACCTCTCAGCAAACCAATGAATGATACAGACTTTATCATTATTATTCTCTTACGACTGGTGATCTGATTTCTCTTTTCAGAATATTCCAATAACCCTTAAACTACTACATGCAGTCCTCCTCAGAGTACTTGAGATATGGAGCTGATCCCTAAGGAAATCAACAGTCAAAGCTTTTGCTGCAAAAGGATTCTAGTGAAGGCCTTCTGCTGCATTGTGCTGGGAAGCCTACAGAACCACACAATGGGTTGAGTTGCAAGGGACCTCAAAAGGTCACCTAATCCAACTGCCTCTGCAGTCATCAGGGGCATCCTCAGCTATCAGGCTGCCCTGTTGAGCTTCACCTTGAGTATCTCCAGGGATGGGGTCCCAGCCAGCTCCCTGGGCAGCCCATTCTAGTGTTCCACTACCCTCATGGTGCAGAACTTGTTGCTAACATCCAATCTAAATCTGCTCTGCTCTGTTTTGAAGCCATTGACCCCTGTCCTTTGTAGCTCCATCCTTCTCGTAGGTCCCCTTCAGGGACTGGAAGGCCATTATTAGGTCTCCCCAGAGCCTCCTCCTCTTCGGGTTGAACAATCCCAGCTCACTCAACCTGTCTTTGTAGCAGAGGTGCTCCAACCCCTTGATCATTTTCATGGTCCTCCTTGTATCTACTCTATCAGGCCCATGTCTTTCCTGTATTGAGAGCTCCAGACTGGGATGCAATACTCCAGGTGAGACCTTTACCTGCCTGCCCTGCCAAGTTTGTATTCATGCTGTTCCCTGGGTGCACTGATGTGGACGTCCATGTGAACAAAAGGCTGCTGTGCTGATTTTAAAGTTGTCGCTGCTGTCTCATGCTGGGTTTTCTCTGTCAGAGCTGAAGTGCTAGGGTGGGAGGGAGCCAGTGCCCATGCATTTGGGGCCAAAGTCCCTGCAGCCACAGACTGAAATGGCCAGCAGGGGTGACTTTGTGCTGTGGCTGAGACTGGTGCTCAAGGGTGTTCACTGGCACACATTCCTTTCTGCCATCCCTGCTGCAGGGCGATAACTAACGGCAGATGACTGTGAGCATCTCAGAGCTTTAAAATGTCCCAGACTATTCCCCCTGGGTTTTTTTTTGTCAGAGTCTCTGCATTGTTCTGCTCTCATTAGTTTCCCTGTATTGCTCATCCCAGTTAAACTGAAACTGCTAAGTGAAAGTGACATTTTCCGTGGTAATAATAACATTAATCTCCGATGGATTATGACTTTATTTATTTAACTATTAGCAAAAAAATGACAGTAAACTGCTGTATGCAGGAGCACATTGAACAGACCCATAATAAGAAGGTTATTGTTGTTGTTCCAGTGAACTCAATAAACAGCCTACTGGCTGCAATGAAGAGCAGCTTAGAATAAACTGTGCTGAGAAATAGCATGGATATGGCCATATCAACAACAAAGGAGTCAGGAGGGACAGATAGGAAGAGTCAAATCTTTTCCTGGAACTACAATGTCATTGTTACAAGCACACACACGCACACAGAGTAGTGATGCATTTCTTCTTTCACCAAGTGATACTGCTGAAATGGTATGAGAGTTCTTGAAAGATTATTTATCTGGAAACAGAGTAAGCTGAATGTATGGTGGCATGGTCTGGCTTGGTGGGAATGTGTGCTGCTTCTAGCACACTGAAGGCTGGAGCTGAATTGATACACACAGAGGTTTCTTCACAGCTCTTTAAACTATGCCCTCTTGGTTTGCTCTGCAGGCTTCCAGGAGTGTTCAGATCTATGTTGCCTCCCTCATCATGCCAGTGCTGTTGGGTTTGCTTGTGATGCTGAAAGAAGTGCTATTGTTTTGCTGGATCTTGCTTGAATAGAGCTTTTGAGGAGCTCTTTTAAGAGTGAACAACCTGGTTTTGTAGTCTCACATGTGAGCTGAGCCTTAGAGAGATGCTGGAGATACTGGACGTGGAGTATTGGAGACACTGGACATGGACATATCAAGGAATTCAGGAATTCCTTTGTGATGAAAATTCTCACATTGATCTGAGCCTCAGAGAGGTACTGGACATGCTGGACATGGAGTATTGGAGGTACCGGGAGTGCAGATACTAAGGAATTCAGGAATGGCTTTGTGATGAAGAGAAAGGCCTTTTGTTCTCCTAGGTTCTAGGGTTGCTTTTTCAGTTTAGTTGGAGTGGCTCAGATCACTGCTGGCTACTCTACTCCACTGTGTGTTTCAATCTCCCCTCTGCCAGTTCAAACCCATTGCCCCTTTTCCTGTCATTGCAAGACCTTTTCAATAGTCTCTCCCCAGCCTTCCTGTAGCCCACTTCAGATCCTGGAAGGCTACTCTAGGTCTCCTGGAAGTCTTCTCTTCTCCAGGCTGCAGAGCCCCAACTCTCTCAGCCTGTCTTCATAGCAGAGCTGCTCCAGTCCTCTGAGCATCTTGGTGGCCTCCTCTGGACCAGCTCAAACACTTCCATGTCTTTCATGTGCTGGGGGCTTCAGAACTGCACACAGGACTGCACAGGTAGGGTCTGAGGAGAGTAGAGCAAAGGAGCAGAATCAACTCCCTTGCCCTACCGGCCATACTGCTCTTGCTGCAGCCTAAGGCTTGGTTGCTGTCTGGGCTGCACTCACACTGCAGGCTCTTGCTGAGCTTTTCATCACCCCAGACCCCCAGGTCCTGTTCCTCAGGCCTACTCTCCAGCCATTCACCACACAGCCTGGAGCTGTGCTTGGGATTGTAAGGGTTCATACAATGATGAGTGCCAAACTCTCATCATTCCTTTAAACCTGAATGTTTGTATGTGTCACCAAATCCTCATGTAAAATGATATAAACGCTTTCACATGTTGAACTGCAGATTAGCTGTGATGCTTATGATGATAATTAAAACCACAAACACAATGTATTGTGAAAAATACCACATGCCCATTTCATTATGACTCAAATTTCCAGGCATGCACTCAGGGAATGGAATTATTGGGTGCCTCTTGGAAGTTATGCTTTGGTGAATATCAGTCAGTGCTGAGTATCCTGCAGGATTTGACCTCATTATTTGTAGAATCTGGAGAAGATCTTTCATTATTTCTGGAGTTATCATTTAGATCTGGATACTTTATTTTTTTAATAGTTTCTTTTACTTCTTAAAGTGAAAGATCAGGGTTTGGTGTGATTGGGATATTTTTAACTCAGATCAAAATTCTAGCAAAAAATCCCCTTTTTTACTATTTCAAACCTTTCAAAAGGGTGTAGATTTATGGATTAGGGGGAAATAGAGTTTTACTAAATGATGGTATTTGGGGATTTGTAATTATTTTTGTTTAATGTTTGCTACGACAAAGCAAATGTTTTTGAATGTTGCTTTAAGTATCTGTTTTGGAGACTGGTTTGCCATGCTTGTTTCCTGCCCTCAGCTTGTTGTCAGAGCTGAGCAAGATGGGATATTGACTTGGGGTAGTGATGGCCCATGAGGACAGCCCAATTGCTCTGACATGTGATAGCTACATCAACAGCTGAATAAAGTAGAAAATAGAGGGGATGGGGTGTGTTAGTGCTTTGGGGTTTTTGGGTTTTTTTTTAATGTTTTATGCCAATCTCATGTATTTCTTAACATTTCAGATGTGGTTTTGAATGTTCATGGAAGGCAGACTAGAAATGAGGCAAGCAGCAGCATCTTTTCCGAAGCATTCTCAAGGCCAAGATGTAAAGGTCAGGACCCCTACCAGCATAATGCCTGATGTAGGTAAAAATATAACTTGCTTTGCACAAGATGCCACTCAACATGGAAGAGTTTGGTCTTCTGACTCCTTCCAGCATCACCAAAGTGCATATATCCCAGCATGATCCTCACCTGAGCCTTCCATTCACCTGCAAGGTCAAGCCTAATTCTCTACTCTAGTTGTGTCTGTACAGTTAGCTTCTTGTATGCACACCACTGTGACCTGCACACCAGCTCTTGAGAGGACTGAGAACACCATAATGTGAGTGTGGTCTGGATGAGGATGTTTGAGGGACCTTTACACCTTTCTCTACTAAGAGGTGTGCTCAAACTTCCTATGTGAAGCAAAACATAGTAAAAGCTTAATGACCAAGGGAAAGCATTAAAAATACTGAAGCTGGAGTGGTTTGGGGGTTTTTTGTTTGATTTTGGTTTTTTCCCATCAATCGGAAGCGTTCAGAATTAGCAGCAATGAATACTACTACTAATGGCTTAAAATGTTACAGATCATGTTTAAAGATCCAAACAGAGGAACCAGAGTATCTTAAGAGACAACCTCTGGAAACATTTTTTTGTTTGTTGTAAAAAGCCATTTTTCTGCCATAAAGTGTTTTGTCAGAATGGTTGAGACTGTTTTTGATTTTATTTTATGGAGTGCTTTCTTCTTCTTTAGGTTTCTGAAAATTCTTTTTTTTCCTCTATGTTTTCTTCTCCTTTGAGTTTCTGAAAATTCTCTATTTTTTTTTCTCAGTGCTTTCTTCTCCTTTGAGTTTCTGAAAGTTCTCACTCTCTTTCTTTCTCAGTTAACAATCATTCAAAAACAAGCAAAGCCATATTTTCTTTTCATTAGAAGTGATAGGTTTTGTTTAGTTGTGTTTTTTTCCCAGAAAATGTAATATTTTTAAGAAATCAACAAGAGGGGTTTTTTGTGCTTTATTACACATCAGAAAAAGAAAAAAAAATTGCCCCCAAACGAAGTGATAATTCTCTTTAAAAAAACCCCATGAAAACCAAAACAACAACAAAGAAAAAGAAACACCCCCCCCCCAAAAGAAGTGATATTTCTCTTTTTAACAAAACCCACTAAAAGCAAAACAACAACAAAACCAGACCAAAGCAAACAAGCAAAAACCTCCAACTAAATCCAAACCAACAGCGATGTCCAAATCTGAGCAGCTGCAATCCAAAACATCACCTGGTAGAGTGCTGAGCAATGATAGTTACAGAGCCAGCACCACACAGGTGTAAGGGGCTCCCTCCGTGGAGCACTGTGGAGCTGTGGTGTTTGCTATGCATTGGGGTTTGTGGGGTTGGTGTTGTCTGGGCTAGCCTTGCTGGCAACTCTCTCTAGCAATCTGAATGCAGCATGAGAGAACAATACACTGGGCTGTGCAGTTTGAACCTTGCGCTGTGCCTGCTGTGATGCATATCACCACCATCATCATCATTATCATTATTACTATTATTTTTAGGGTTGAGGTTGGTGTCTCTTTTTTTTTTTTTTTTCTCTCTGCATTAATGTACCCAAGATCATAACAGCAGCATATGCACAACAAAGCTGCTAGCTGAGGAAATATCAGGCTTGCAGCATTTCTTTGCACCACAGTTGCTTATCAATGAAGCGTATATATAGCCTAATTAACATAACTGGAACGACTATAATTATGCTATCATTTTGTTTACTTTAGCACATTCTGTTGAGGTATATGGGTAGCAATATTTGTTATTGAAATATTCCCCCTTGCTACATTCAGGCTGTTTAATTATCCTGTTAGACTATTTTATTTATGGTGTGATTTGGTTGCTTAAAAGTGAGGAAAGTGTTGAAGTCCACAAGCTCTTGGCTTACATATTCTTCTCTGTTTTGGATCTTGGACACAATCTGATGAAGCTTTGAGTAGTTCTTACTCATACAAGTAAAGCAGTCCTGTTCTAATTAATGTCACCATTGGCTTAAATAAGACTTCGGAGGATAGAAGCCTAAAAATAAAAATAATCAAGAACATACACAGTGAAAAGCCTTTCAAGCTCCCTATTTGAGAAAGTGCAATGCTGTTAGTTTGGGATAGCACTTCTAGGCAAAGACAATGAAGGAAAACGATATAAAATGTTTCTTTTTCCCTGGCTTAGCATTGCATCCATTTTTGGTAAAAGCAAGATAAGTCTCCCATAAACGTTTCCAAAGAAGGTTCTTTGTGCAGCCAGAATGATGTGCCTCAGCTTTTGTACAGTCCACGTGAACATTTCCATCTTTATGGCTTCGTTGATTGTGCAAGCAGTGCTCTCCAGGCTCATGAAGGCCTGAGAGTGACCCTTGCTCAGAAGAGGTAACGATGTCACGCATTTATCCCTCATGCCCTTATCTTAGAGCAGGAGGAGAAAGGCAGGACACATGAGGTGTCAGTAGGCCTTTCTGGAGGTCTGAGGTGATACTGTTGTCTGAAGCTTCCTTCAACCTCACAAGCCTGCAGCGCGAGTGCACAAAATCCTCCTCCAGCTTTCAGCGGCAGAAGTGGTGCAAGCCCAGCTTGCTCAGCAGGGAACTGCTCACCTGCTCCTCAGCCTTGCACCAGGGGTAATGCCTTCTGCTTTGCCATGGCGTGCAGAGCGTTAACAAAGCAAGCCATGTTTGTACAGATCTATGATTGCCATAATTAGGAATACCAAGAGTATATTTTAAGGTAAGGATGTATAGATTAACACAAACATAGTGAGAGTGTTGGCAGTTTACCACACCTTTGGGTGCAGTCCAGGGCCTTTCTTCATATTAAAGGAATAACAAAGGTTCTCTCAGGTCTCTTGCTGAGTTTGCTGGCTGGCTAGAATTAGATTACTTATTTCCATTTTTTTTTCTTTTTTTGATAGAGCCAAACTGCTCACTACAGTGTTTTCATTGGAAGAGCACTTCTTATGTGCAAGCTGTCAATTTGGAACAAGTTTACTTCTCAGGCTGACATGTGTCACAGATGAAGTGCCTTCAGCATGTGGCAGGTCCAGATCTTCCCAGGGATCTTCTGATGAAAACTAGATGACCAAAAAATCTTCCCTCTTCTCTCCCAGCCAGCCCATTTATGCAAAGTTGATGTAGGTATCTAACTTAAAGACACCAAAGGCAAAAAACTGGGGGGAATTTACCATTTGGTTCATTTCCTGAAAACTGCAATCATGCCACAATCAAAACTACTTGGAAAAGTAGCACATTTCAAGCCTTCTATTAAAGAAGTCTCATGGTGGCTTTGCTACCTGCCTGCATTTCTTCACCACTCTTGGTCAGGCACCATATGTAAATGAACACTGCTTACATCCAAGCTCTATCTTAGAGTTACATCAGCTATCCCAATAAAAACTCAATATGTATAACTTAATAATCTACCAGATGTTTTTATTTACCAGTTCCTTTTTTTTCCCTTCCATTTAAAATTACTCTTGGGGTTTTCTAGTCACTCGAATCTGATTTCAACGTGCAGACCTGAATTCATCTTTGACAATACGTCACTAAAGTGATGCAGTTTTGCATAACACAAGATTTTTTTTCACAGAACATACTTTTTTCTTTCCTTTTCACAATTTTTTGTTTTTTAAGAATTAAATAACCTGTGGCAGGAGTACAACCAAGTATACATTCTTTCTAACCTCTGGCCATTTCCACGAGTATGAAGACTTGGGAACGTAACCTTTGCAGACAAACACACACATGTGCATCTCTTTTCATCTCTCTTGCTGCCATCCTGAGATCTTTAGCACTAAAATGTTAACTGAATCTCTCTCCTTTGCTTATACAAACACAGAGAAAGGACTAGGTCTCAGTGCCAAGTACCTCAATGTCCAGTGAAAACAGTGAAAACTGCCTTAGGAACTGCAGCACTGGGTGGCTACGGTAGGGCACGAGGGTAGTCATGATTTTTGTTTTTCTCCTGATCTCTCTCTGACACACTTGTGGCATTTCCTCTCTCACTGTAGCCCGTTAGTTGGTAATGGGGAGCACAGAATTATTTTGTGTGCCGTAAAGAGCAGAGACCAAGTGTTGTGACATGCCTGCCAGTGACCATGGCTGGACTCACTGATCCTTGTCTTCCACTTCTGTACTCCCGTTTCAGACACTACATATGCAAATGTATTTCTGTTGCTTGTTAAACTGTCCTTGAAGTCTAACCTCTGTGATTCCCAGCTTGGCTTCTCCAAAGCACCCTGTCAATCACCTTAGGGTTCTTGAGGTACGTGATGATTGAGTGGGATTTATACAAATAGACTTTGGTTTCACTTGCTAAAAATGGGTGTTTTAATTTTTCCACTGTTATTTCTTAAATGCAGAATGAAGAAGGTTTGGAAATCCCTTCTGATTCAAACAGCTTTCACATATCCCACAGTTGTGTGTGGGGACAATAACCATAGAGTGTCTGAACACAGGGCCCTACCACTTCAGAGAGGTGATATGAGAGCCTCTCCCCTTGCAGGAAAAGAGTCTTACTCTACCAGCAATACCATGCTGTGAGCCATTCCATGATTACTATTGTCATCTGGGAAAGCAAACAGGATTTTGCCCTTTATTTTGATGGTGTTTTTGCTTGCCACGCACACTCTTTCCCTTCCCATCCCTTTTCCTAACATAAACAGCGCTTCTGCTCCCCTTCCCCTCCCATGCAGTCCCTATACCTTTGCCCTTTCCTCTCCTCTCACATAGCTTGTGTTTCCCTTGTACTGGGTTATCTCAACAGTTTATATTAAGCTCCTCTGCTAAGCACATGGCGTTTGTGCAGCTGCACACCCACTCAGGCTCACTCCACGCCTCTTTTGTTTACCCTAGGTGCAGGTGATGGCAGCACAGGCTGGAGCAACCAGCTGGTGCTGTCAGGAAGAGCAATAGGTAAGGTTTGCTTGAACAAGCCTAACTCCTGTGGTCATTAATGCCTTGTCTGTGTGCCCAGCCTTAGCTTGGAGAGACCTAATGGTTTGTACAACTGGGAAACACGGAGCACTGTACTTCCCAGAAGGGGATTTTTGAAAGTACCAGGATGTCTGAGGAATGAAAACCCTGTTCACGGAAGCCTGGCACACCTCTGGCACACCTAACGCTCTCTGTGGAGTTGGGAGGATATTTACCTCCTGTCCAATGCTGTGCTCCACAGGAAATGAGCAAGGCAAGAGCAGCAAGCAAGAAAAATAACTGTGGACCACCAAGATCCTTGTGAGAACATCCATTGCCTGACATGCCTTCCTAAACTGGAATTGGAGCAAGGCACAGGGGCTGTTGAAAAGAGAATCTCAGAATCATCCAATGGCCTCATGTGGCAGAGATTTGTGGTGTACACTTTCCAAATTTTAAAATCATAGAATAGTAAGGTTGGAAGTGACCTCAAAGTTCATCTAGTTCCAACTCCCTGTCATAGGCAGGGACACCTCCCGCTAGTACAGGTCACTCAAGCCCTCGTCCAACCTGGCTTTGAACACCTCCAGGGAGGTTGTGGAGCACAGAATCACCTGATGTGATCTTTGATCCACAACCTCCCTGGGCAACCTGTGCTACTCTAAGGTCTCCTGGAAGCCTTCTCTTCTCCAGGCTGCAGAGCCCCAACTTGGTGGCCTCCTCTGGACCCGCTCCAACACTTCCATGTCCTTCCTATGCTGGGGGCTCCAGAACTGCACACAGGACTACAGGTGAGGTCTGAGAAGAGCAGAGCAAAGGGGCAGAATTTCCTCCCTTTCCCTACTGCCCACACTGCTCTTGCTGCAACCCAGGAATTTGGTTGGCTGTCTGGGCTGCACTCCCACTGCAGGCTCATGTTGAGCTTTTCATCACCCCAGACCCCTAGGACCTGTTCCTCAGGGCTGCTCTCAGCCATTCCCCACCCAGCCTGGAGTTGTGCTTGGGATTGTGCCTACCCAGGTGCAGGACCTTACACTTGGCCTTGTTGAATGTCATGAGGCTGACTTGGGCACACCTCTGCAGCCTGTCCAGGTCCCTCTGGATGGATCCCTGCTTTTCTCCTAAGGCCATGTAAACAACTGCAGTGGTAGAAGGATTAATTTCTGGGCACTGGCTTCCTAAAGCACAGACTTTGCAGAGGACAGCTGCTATATAGGATATTTCTTAACCTACCTTATTCATTGCCCAGCAGACAGGAAACTAATCCCCTCCTCAGACCAAAGGGTCCCTCATGACCCCAAAGTGAGACACATCACAGAAATATTGCATTTTGATTCAAACCAGCCACTGTTTAGCTGTGCTGGTTTTATCAGCAAATTGCTTTCTTTTCAAATCTCCCACGTGTGACAAGTCACGTTGTAATGCATCACTTCAGGCTGTAGCTTTCAAGTTGCATTAGAGTGAGATGAGCTTAATGTGATTTGATGCTTGCAACCTGCTTCAGACATGGTATGTGAAAGATTCGAAAGAGATACATCTTTCAGGGGAAACAAAGAGTTTATAAATCTCCTTTTTTTTTCCCTTTTTTAATTTATATTTTTGTTCTTTTTCAGTTTCAAACTGAAGTTTAATGATTGGACTGTTATAAAAATTAGTGCATCTGGTTGGTTTGAGCTTTGGATGTTTTGGAGTTTTTTTGCTTAAAAATTCTATCAGCTTCCACTTGTTTGCTTAATTTCTGCTTCATATTTTCCCAACTTTTTAGTTGTCTCTCCAGGGGTCCTTGGGGTTGCAGTTCAGGTCAGCCTTCCCATATAGGTGACACAGGTCAGCCTTTGGAAATTTGAATTGACTTCATCACTTTCATAGAACCATAGAATGGTAAGGTTGAAAGAGACCTCAAAGATCATCCAGTTCCAACTCTCTGCCAGAGGCAGGGACACCTCCCACTAGTACAGGTCACTCAAGGCATCGTCCAATCTGGCCTTGAACACCTCCGGTAAGGGAGCAGCCACAACCTCCCTGGCCAGCCTGTGCCAGTGTCTCACCACCCTCACTGCAAACAACTTCCTCCTAACATCCAGTCTAAATCTCCCCTCTGCCAGTTCAAACCCATTGCCCCTTGTCCTGGCATTGCAAGACCTTGTCAATAGTCCCTCCCCAGCCTTCCTGTAGCCCCCTTCAGATCCTGGAAGGCTACTCTAAGGTCTCCTGGAAGCCTTCTCTTCTCCAGGCTGCAGAGCCCCAACTCTCTCAGCCTGTCCTCACAGCAGAGCTGCTGCAGCCCTCTCAGCATCTTCGTGGCCTCCTCTGGACATGCTCCAACACTTCCATGTTCTTCCTGTGCTGGAGGCTCCAGAACTGCACACAGGACTGCAGGTGGTGTCTGAGGAGAGCAGAGCAAAGGGGCAGAATCCCCTCCCTTGACCTGCTACCCACACTGCTCTTGCTGCAGCCCAGCACACAGTTGCTGTCTGAGCTGCACTCACACTGCAGGCTCATGTTGAGCTTTTCATCACCCCAGACCCCCAGGTCCTGTTCCTCAGGGCTGCTCTCAGCCATTCCCCACCCAGCCTGGAGTTGTGCTTGGGATTGTGCCTACCCAGGTGCAGGACCTTACACTTGGCCTTGTTGAATGTCATGAGGCTGGCTTGGGCACACCTCTGCAGCCTGTCCAGGTCCCTATGGATGGATCCCTGCCCTCTAGCAAGTCAGCTGTGCCACACAGCTTGGTGCCCTCTGCAACCTTGCTGAGGGTGCAGCCTTCTTGTGAGATGCATGACAGAATTTGGGTCTTGGCGAACCTTAAGCAGGTTCTCATTTGTTGCATATGCAAATTTTCCTTCTAAAAACCTGCCTGGAAGTTCTACTCTTTTAAGATGCAGTGGCTCAAAAACCCTTTGTAAAATATCTAAATAAATACATCATGGAAAACAAATAAATCCTGGTGATGATAAAAGGCTAATCCTATAAACTAATCTGATCAAAAGATCAGCCTCATAAAATCAATTACATTTGTCTTCAAACAGAAAGGCACAGACGAGGTCCTCAGAAGGAATACATTCTCTGTAGGGATTAAACCACAAATTGATTTATGAATATGCTCCCCTAAGAGAAACTAAGATGTAATTCCTGAAGCATCTCTATCGAGAACCAACAGGAATTTTGCCTCTATTGTACTAGTTTAGCAACTCTCTTGAAAACATGTAAGCAATGTTTGGTATACAGCCTGTGATTTATTGTGTACACTGTTTTCTCTCAGTGCTTTCAAGGAGAACAACAGCAAGCTGTAAAACCTTCTGCTCCAGATCATTCCTTCAAAATAAATCCAGTTCAGCTGCTCTGCCAGGACTGGTATTTCAAAGTGATAACTGGCAATTTATAAATCACCCACTTTGGTTTGCAATGAGACAGCACATCTGCAATCCATATTTATTTCCCCTTAATAACCATGAGGGTGCTGCTGCATTGATTGTTTCATATCATCTGCATTTCACCTTAATAACTAACCTTGAGGAAGAGCAAAGTGGAGCATTTTTCTCTCTCTCTTTTTTTTTTTCCCCCCCCTTTTTTTTTCTGTTCCACACTCAGGGAATATTCTAACATGAACTGTTTCAAATGAATTCAAAGAAGATATTGAACCAACAGAAGCTCAATATTTTCATGACTTTATTAACGAAATCCATATTGGAGTCATTTATGCTTCAGTCCCTTTTCCGACATCTACATCAAATATCAAAGCTGAGCAACACAAAGAGGAAATATTTTATTTAATTTTTAAAAAGCAGTCAAAATGTTGAGTCACTTGATGGTTGACTTTGGTAGTGTGACTTTCCATGGCTCCAGAATTTGTAAAATTGATGAAACAAATTTTAGGAAACCAGTGGGGCTACGCTACCAGGAAAGGGATTTAATAGCAAGAAGATTGATTACAACCGTCTCTGCTAAGGGACAGTTGTAACAGGCCAAGGAGCATTCCCTGCCTGCCTGTAGGCTGAGATCTGCAAGAAATGTGCCATCTGGGCTGTTGGGACACAACTGCACAGTTTGTAACTGTCCTTGTCCTGAAGTGCTACCAGAAGTAAGACAAAGATACCTGTGACTCTTTCTTCTGCAAGCTCATGGTTAGCCCCAGAGAAGACTCCACTCAAAGCATGTTTTGTTGAGCAGAGCACAGCTCTGCCACTTGGCTCAGTTTTTGGTTTTTCCCCTTTTGTCCACTTTCATGTGTGATGCCAAGGTTTCTGGATTAAAAGGCATCCTGTTTTGGTATCTCTTAAACTCACATTAAGGTTTTGTAGTGGAAGGGTAATTAATTGCTGTGAGATGATTTTTTAAAAATATTAATACTGTTTATTAATATTAAATATTCAGAACTCAGGGCACCCCGATCACCAATTTAATAGTAATAGGTTCTATGCATCACTCATAGAAACTTTATACACAGGTTATAACAAGCTCTAGAAATAACTGGTAAATATATACATGAATTGAACTTGAACTGGCAGAGAAGGCTTTGCAGTTAGTGTACTGCTTGCTGTCAGTACTCTGTTTGCTCACAAGATGGACCCAAGGAGCTCCTTTCTGCTTTTGGCAGAAGGCAATTAATGATTACAAGAGGTTTTAAGTGTTTACTCACAAAAATATTACCTGATAGTACCCAAAGCTTGTAGCGGGGTTGCTGTTGGTAGCCATTAGCGGTTTTGGAGTTTCCCAGACTCCTGGGTGCTGGAGAAAGGAGGCAGACAATCTCTGACCTGGTCCTGACTCTCTTGGCAGGAGGCTTTCAGGTGCAGGCAGGATGTCTCGTGATGTGCAGTCTCAGCATAGTGTCATGCTGGCTGTGCAGGCCAATCACATGGAGGCTTTTAGAGCCTAATCCTGGTCACTGGATTTCCACACAGCTCAGGATGCAATAAAGTAGTAGGAGCACAGATACACTGGCATAAAGCAGATCTAATAGCGGAGCACAAATATAATAGCAGATCACAGCTCGTAACGGCAAAGCGTGCATCAAGTGCTCCCTGCTCATCTCCCTTTATATTGATACAGTCAGAGACTAATGTGCCTCTGGACACAGAATAGCCAATCAGAATGGCAGTTAACCAAGCCTGATCATATTAGGTGAAGCCATAGGCTTGCTTTACCCAAATGTGGGCAGAGCACAGCCTTGCACAAGGCAAACTGTGTACCTTGTCTACTGCAGGGTTCAAAGCAAGTCTGGGCAGGTCACAGTTCCCAGACTCAGTGGCTCCAGGTTCTTTGTCCTATTTTCCGTGGTTGCTTCTCCCAAAAACAGAATGAGGGAGAGCAGTAAAACATCTCTGGGCAAGCCAGGACATGTACAAGCCTATTTTGGCCTGCTTAGGCCTACCATGACAGGTTTATATTGAACCTTTATTTACTGAAGCATAATAATGACTGTTAATAAATCCTGCATAGGTAAGCTAAAAAAATAACCTCCCAAGCTAAAGAGATGTGGAACTGCATGGGAAGTGTTAGGTGCATGAAACACCTACTTTGTAATGCAGGTCTTAATCATTGTTAATGGCATAAAATTGTGACACTTTAAAATAGCTTTACAAGAGACTTCTCCTTCTGCCTCTGCCTAATAGTGCTCATAAATCAGCAATAGCAAAGATGAAATCATTGGTTTCGTGTCACACTAGACATTCAAAATCATTATCCCAAAATTCTTTTGGGAAGCAGACAAGATGCTCCCGGTTCAGTTCCCTGCAGATTGCAGGTCAGTAGCACAAAGACATAGCATATAATTGGGCTCAAGTGGTAGTCAGAGCTCATAAGAGGCCAAGGACAAATTAGTTCAAATTGCCTCCTACTTTAAAAAGAGACATTTCAATGCGGGCACAGTTCAGATTTGCAGCTGCCTGACCTACTGATAAATGCAAGGCTTTCATATTTCCAGAAACCAAACAGTGAACAATTTTGGGTGTCTGAATATGACAGAAAACAGCATTCTTTTTGATCCATGGCGTTTCTGTGAGTGCTTTGGCTTCAGGATGAACTCTGAATTCTTCTCGAATGCATATTGGAGAGTACAAACCTCTAGATTACAAGGGGAAATGAAGACCAAAGTGAAAGCAGCATGCAAATACTAGCTATGAAATGTTTCCAGTAAATACCAGATACTGCTTTTACATGTTATGTGACATTTTGCAGAGGCAGAAAACAATCAGACATCTATTGTCAGCCAATTAGTACATTAAAATAAGTGCATATGCAGAAAATTGGTGGTTGATACTGGTCTTGATATGATGTAAATGATATATGCTGAATTTATTTTACCAAGGAAGGTTTTAAATGACTAAGCACTCATGCTGAATAATGGGAGAACAAATCAGGGGAGGATCAGTCTATATTTGTCCCGTTTCTTTTATTCTCCAGCTATCCAATAGCAGCTGCAGCAGGCAGCAGAAGATTAGGGTTAAGACTCTCTCATCTGAGTCAAAGTGGCAAATGCTTCTCTAAAATTCAGGAGACAAAGAAGTTGTCTGGATTGAAACTTAGATTTCCATTCACATCTGTGTCAGTTAATGCATGGTAACACTGGGCACATTTCACACTTTGAGTGGAACAAGCAAATATGTGCTTGCTGAGAAAATATTCGCAATCCATCAGCAGCAGGATTTATCATACATTCGGGCTGGAAGGAGGGCAAAGTGGCTAAGGTATGGATGCCCAACACAAAAGAATCTGCTTTCAAATTCACCCCAGGCTTTCTTGGTGATGCTGGACCAGTTGTGTGGCCTCCCATGTGCCTCAATTTCCTTTCTGTATTGCAGGGCTGACAGCATCCCTCTCCATCAGAAAGGAGGACAGCGCTGCAGGTTTGTGATTCAGCCTCTCTATCCTGCAGGAAGAAACAACATATTGTGCTTCTTACTCTCTGGGGTTATTTTTGGACCTTTACAAGGGGGTAAAAGAGAGATGAAAGCATCAGTTGAATTGTGCTTGCTGCTGGAACAAAAGTAATGGTGTCTATCAGATTTAATCAAGCTGTTTGCCTGCTTTTACTCTCCTGTACTAGAAACACTGCAGCACTTCGTTGTCTTTGCAGCACTTTGATGCAACGCTTCTTCACTGGCTCAGTTTATGCTCAAAGAGATTTAGAATTGGACATAACTTTTAAGTGGTACTTTTAGTGTTTGTCTCAAGGGCCTGTCTCACAGAGTCTGTCACATCCCCCCAGTGTGCTAACATTTCAGCTGATGCATTGCAGCCACTGTTGTAAAACAGTGGCCATATTTTTATACCTATCTCTTTGTAATGAGTTAATGGTTGTTGCTGAACGAAGATACTGGCGCAGGAGGTGGCAGGTTTCAGGTTTGCTTTCAGAAGGCATCGCAGCACTGTCTGGGCTGGGTACCTTGAGAACGTCCGAGGACCCCTAGAGGCCTCTTTTCCACAGCCACAGAAGTTAGGGAAGGGAACACGTATTTGCCAGTGCAGCACGACATAAGGATTTCTAAGGAGTAATCCTGGTACACTAAACCAAACAGTAAGCACTCGTTGCCTTCTGCAGTAGAATCATTTCATCCTCTGTCTGCCTTCTGCAGTGTCCTCACTCACCATACTCTCTCAACTGAAAAGGGATGGGAATGGATGCTTTTTAAACATTTTTGACATTGTTTTTTCAGCTCATTTCCACCTTTAACCATCTTTTCCATCTCTCTTTTTATTTTTTTCCCTTTTCACACTCTTTAATATTTCCAAACCCAACTTTGAAGTCGTTGACCTTGAAAACATGAAATAAGACAGCAATTCAGTTATCAAATGTAAATACCTTGACAGATGCAGCACATAATCCAAGCTGTGAAGCCAACTAAACCTGTAACGTCTCAGATCAGAAATCTTCCTTCCCTTTCTCTGGGATCCTATACCAGATTATGTTTCCTTCTTTCCTTTGTGAAGCCCAAAACTCTGGAGATCATTGTGATCTTACTCTCTGTAAGTGTACCATAGAAATGGTATGAGTCATGGATTTGGGTACCATTTCTAACAGTCCTGTTAGATGTCAGCAGGGATTGATGGTATGGATCCCTCGATCCTATGGAATCAGCCACAGCCACCAAAACCACAAGGACCTCTTACTCTCAGTAGTGTCTGATGCTGTTTTGTCGATAGGGAGGATTCAAAGTGCCACACTAAGGCTGCCTAGAAGATCCTGGGGCCCTCAAGGGCTGCAGTTGACTCCACACTGTTAGGACTTCTCATGGTGACAAGGCTCCTGGTTGGACCAATACTTCAGAAAGCCAAAACTGAACCTGCAAATACTTGAACCCACTGGCCAGGTCCTTCAGCACAGAGGTAGTGGTAGATGTACAACAACTTTCCTATGTAGGCAAACCACTAGAGGGAGGGAGAGGTTCACAGTGCCTGAGCAGCCCTTCCTGAGCCAGCTTCTCCATCTCCATCACCAAACGCAGGCTACATCCTGCTCTTTAGTAGCGGGTGAGGACCCTACTCATAGGCCAAATGAAGGTGGCAGCATTTCTCCAAGGACTCCAGCATCTGGCCCTCCAAACAAACCTGCCTGGCAGCTTTTCTTCAGCCCTGAGTGCTGCAGACACATGGATGCAATTTGTGAGCGCCAGGGCTGCAGGCCAGATGGACGTGGTCCCATGGGCTGAATGTGGCCCAGGAGCCATCAGCTACAGCGCCATGTGCAAGTGGTGTTTTACCTACACATCGAATGTCTGGCCCCAACGAAGCTGCAGATGAAGGATAACACCAACTACTACTGTGACACAGCGCCCTGTAATGCAGCCCCGTGAGGTGGAAGGTTCCTTCCTCCAGATCATTAGCAACAGATGAGCTCTGTGCTTATTATAGGCCCCTGAGTATTTGTAGCAAAACCACAGCCAGAACAAAGTGTGTCTCCCTTCCACCTTGGCTGAGTCATAGCAAAGAATTTAATAAAGATTTATAGGATTTGGGAGATTGTTTTGAGCTTAGCCAAGGTCTCTTTTTTTTAATCAGACTTTTCCGTGGGGGGCAGGAGAGGAAATGTTTTCAAGGTTATAGAAATTGAAGCAATATCTCAGGTATCTCCAGCCTCACTCAGTGTGCTACCAGCCCTTCAACTTATGAGAGAACAGACTTTGTTTTTACAAGTCTCGTCTAGAAAAACTTCGTGTGAGTAATAAAACATTAGGCCCCACAAGCTTATGCTAATACTCTTGTCTCTGGGCTTTATTAAGTTTGGAAATCAAAAAGTAATACCATTGTAATAAAAAAAAAAAAAGAAAAAAAAAAAAAGAAAGAAAGAAAGAAAGAAAGAAAGAAAGAAAGAAAGAAAGAAAGAAAGAAAGAAAGAAAGAAAGAAAGAAAGAAAGAAAGAAAGAAAGAAAGAAAAGAAATAAAAGATGCTGAGGGCAAATAGGTGAAAGCTTTCTTGTGTTGTTACTCATTAATTGAATTACCGAAGGCTGTTTGGATGAGTGGAGATGGACAAATGCCAGAGGAGAAGTTTCATTCATGAAAAGGGGCTGGAAATGCTCTGAAGAAATATCACAGTTTGGGATTGTGATGGACATTGTTCCAGAGTTAGTACAGTGGAAGTCCTCCTTCCTACTAAATTCATGTTCTAGGCATTCTGAAGTGCTTTTCAGAGGAGATACAGGAGGTTTCCTGGGTACTTGGGTGGACAACTGAGTTCAGGGTGGAATGTCTTGAGGTCAGCACTTAAGTTTAAAGAGTATACTCAGAGAGTACTCAGTGTTAATTACAGGGAGTAGTATAGCGAGAGTTGGATATCGGAAACGATAATCCCTCTCTGTCCAGAAGGAACATCTTGGGTCTGCTCATTTTTTCCCCACATCAGTTGTGTTCCCTCAACTACTGGGCATTCAGACTGGTTTTGTGCAGACTCTTTGCAGTCAGATCCAACCTTTCCTGAGACGTGGTGGCAAAGCAGGGCACAACACTCCAGTCATCAGAAGTAGGGAAATAACAAAATAATGACTTCACATGCCTGGCATGCTTTTTTGTGTTTGCATTTGCCCTGGTTGGGATTCTCTGTCCTTTTTTTTTGTTCTGCAGACCAGCTCACTTCTTTTCTCCTTTAAACACACATCTGATTATGCCTACATGTGTTTTACTTGCCTTATTTAACTGCATCCTGTTGGTTCCAGGGTCGGGTTTTTTTTTTTTTTGTTGTTGTTGTTGGTTTTTTTTTCAGTTTATCAAAGCTGTTTGGAGACTTTGCTATATGAAATCTTCATTTCACCATCTAAGACCTTAACAAAAGTATTTGTTAACTAATGACAGACCCACAACCCTGCTGCAAAAAAACCAAAACCAAAACCAAAACAACCCAAACAAACAAACAAAAAACCAAACCCCTGATTACTAGATCAGTTCAACTGACAAAAGAGACTTCAGATTGAATGTGAATCCAGATCTCTTGGAGAGGGCACCAAAGAGCGGCTGTGCTGCTAAAAGAAGGGGCAGAGTGTTCATACTCTACTGCAGCAGGCACTCCAATAGTCTGTCCCTAGCACTGGCTGGTTTCAAGGGAAGATTTAAAAAGCTACAGAACTGTCAACTGTGGAACTAGGGAAGATTATGCTGTAACCAGAAAATTACAAGTGACAGTAGGACAGTACATACTGAATTTCTGCCAGATGATATTACCTGGGATTTTGAACAAGGGAGAGTGAGTGAATGAAGAGCTCTCAGGGAAGGGAAATCTCATACCTGGTGAGAGAGGATGGTTCTGGTTTGAAGCCCCTGAGTGTTCTGCTTTGTTGAAGAGGATCGAACAACTGCTTCTACCACAGGCTTTCCTTACAGACCTTGAACACATTAATTGCAGTTAATTTCTTTGAGCATAAAATCTCATCCAGGTTCTGAGGGATGCAGTTGAGGTGTATGAGGGGCTGATTGATACTGTAAGTGCTCCCTCCATAAAAAAACCCACCACCAACAACAAAAAAAAAACCCAAACAAAAAACCCCCCCACAAACAAAACAACAAAAAAACCCCACAACAAACATCCAAGCTCTAGAGAAGATGGGATGAAGCCAGAAGGACAGGAACACAGTTTGTGTCTGGTGGGACACTCACACAAACTGAGAATATACGTTGCACAGCTTAGATAAGAGAAGTAAGAAAATACAAGAGCTACCTGTGATAAAAATAGGTGTGTTTAAAGACAGTAAAGAAAGGAGGAACAAGTTTTGGGTTTTATTCAATGCATTTGGATGCCATATAGAAATTGTATATGAAGTGAGTGTTGTCTGTCATGAGTAATGAAAAGTCAAGTAAGAGCCCATAATGAGGGATTTCCCTTAAGACCAAAGTCAGAAGAGATTTATGGTCTAGAGTGGAGCCCTGGTGCAATTTCAGCAGCAAAGTCTAAACCAGAGATCCTGAGAACTCACTACAGATGACTTTGGGGATGTATAAACACCAGGGATGTGGAAATTCTGATCTCAGTTTAAATAGAATGACTCAAGTAGCAGGCAACCTCAGGAACTGGTTCGTGCTTGCACAGAAACAGACATAGACAGTTGATCCTTTTGCAATGCCAAAGGTACTGCCAAGGTTAGTGGGTTCCATTGCAGCTAGAAGCAAGGAGCTCTCTCTCCTAAGTTCCTTGCTATCAAATTAACTGACATGGTACAAGGAGAATCCATCTCCCGGACTATATGTGAACAGTTCTCAGAGAATTGTATTCTTCCTTGGTGATCCTCACTGATCCCATTTTACAGCAACTCCCACTGCTTCCCATCCAAGGATGGGAACAGAAAGTAAATGAAGAAGCAGATAAAATCTTGTTTGACCCTGGCTGGTGGAAGGGGCAATGCAAGTTTGTGGGTAGTATAGAGAGACGCAAATATGCACAATGTGACCAACCAGTGCAGATCAGAGCTGGGACAGTCCATACAGACCAGCAGAGACTGGGCACTAGCATCACAGTTGTGTATTGTTACTTGCATCTAATGGCTTTGAAACTCTCTGTACTGTGCAGCATGCTTCTACCATATGCTGATATCAGCCATCAGGATGCTTTAGGCTTAAAGCATTCATGAGCAATCAGTTCCTTCTGGTAGGCACCTCTGAGGGATCCCTCAGTGGCACACACACACATATGTGCAGAGGCCTGATCAGAGTCTTCATGGAAAAAAGTTGTAGCTTGTACTGTCCTTGGAGATGGATGAATGAGGACAGGCTACATTTAGACTAGAGATTAGGATGAAATCCTGACCAGAGAGGGTAGTGAGACACTGGAACAGGTTACCAGGGAGGTCATGGATGCCCCCTTCTTGGAGGTGTTCAAGGCCAGATTGGCATTGAGCAACCTGGTCTGGTTGAAACTGTCCCTGCCTGTGGCAGGGGGTTTGGAACTAGATGATTTTTAAGGCCCCTTCCAACCCAAATCGTTCTATGAATCTATGAATGTGTGTGTTTGTCTGGTTTCCCTTCCTTTCTGGTTTTCCCTTTGTTCCTCCACTTTGAACACCACAGGTCTTGTTTCTGATTTACAGGAGTGGTCATTTGCCCTTATTCTCACGTTGTCTCCCTCAACAGAAGAGTTGTGATGAACCTTACATTCCTTCACTGTTTTTGGTCCCCTGGGAAATAATTGTAGCCACACATACAGAGCAGAAAAGATGAGCAAGTGGAGTTCTGTCACCATCCTTCATTTACACTTTTCATGGTTTCTTTTCTTTCAGTACTGCTTATGTATTTATGTTCAGCTAACAGCCCAGCAGGGATCAAAGTCTTTACTCTCACTGGTGCAGTTTCTTATCACAGCAAGGAAAGGATTCATAAAACCCCACAAACAAACAAACAAACACAAAAACAAAAAGAAAAAAAACCACAAAAACAACCAAAAATACATCAAAATCCCCAGCCAATCTAACAAAACTAACTAGAGAACAAACAACATTTTGTAACTTCCAGCACTGTCTGGAACTGCTGAAATGAGTGCTGCTGTCTGGATCAATCTAGAGCAATTCCAACAGTGTCAGAGCATCTCTGAAAGCACAGGCTCCCTGTGCCCACTACTAGAAAACTCCCTCTGTGAAGCAGTACATCCAGACTGTGAAGGGTATGATACAGTGCTCTGGAAGCTTTGTATCTGACCCAAGTACAGCAATAGAAAGGAGTGGGGTGGGAGGGGAAGTAGGCAGGGAAATAATTGGTGTGCAGCATTTTTGCAGAGTAAACTGTGATAGAAGTATTGGCAGTCACATTTGCCTGGTTTCAGGTTTTTTTGCAAACTCAGGTGAGATTTAGCAAGATATTTTTATCCAAAGGCAAACGAATTTTTCAGTAACCCCTGTATGCAACAGGGATAACAGACCTTTGCCTGATTTTTATTTGCCATTTTTGGTTCTCTTTGATCACCTGAGCCACCACTGTGCACCCAGAAACACAGAACTGCTAGATTGGGTGGAGATGGAAGGAGAGAGGGAAGAGAAGGAAAAGTTTTACCTGGTTTCATGGTGTTGGTGAGCCAGCAGCCAACCAGTGTGGGCCACAGTGGCACACACAGCTGGGATGCAACAGGTGAAACAGGAAACTATTGCAAGGTAACAATCTGTAGGATTCGAGAAGGGTGCAAAAACTTTTTAGAAGCTTCCTTAGAAGCTGTTTCATTTCTATTCTACAAATAGGATGTTTCTAAAGAGATTTCTGGGTTTATTTGTTCTTCAGGGATCTTGGACAGCTAGAATACACTTCACAGGGCACAGATTTACAGGTAGGTAAATGCAGGGGAGAAAGAAAAGCCCATGGACAGGGTAGGCACTGTCTCTGGTCTCTGCAGAAAGAGCAGCAAGAGGACTTGTCCCACTTCTCACTTTCCACTCAGCAGCCCAGGGTTTGTGCTTTTGCCTTGCAACAGGGAAACCCATTTCCAACTTCCTCTCTGTTGAAGGGAACCGGAACCTGAAGCTACATTACCTGCTTCACCAACCTGTCCCTCTGCTTTCAAATACTCTCAGTTTGGACCAATTCCAGGGAATTTAATTCATCAAAGCCTTCTCAGGTGGCTGTTATAACAACTATCCTCTTGGGTAAATAAATTAGTCACCCCTTGCTCTGCCTATGCATTCTGTCTGAGAGCTCTCCTCTCAGAGTGAGATCTTACAACAAAATAGCAGTTTGCAGGTCTTGGCACCCCAAGTTCCAGCTCAGCATCCAGTAATGTGAGGATGCCAACAGCAATCCAGCTGGTGGCTTCTGTTTGCAGGTAGAAATACACGAAACTGTAGCTAGAAGAATCTCCTCCATGCACCATTCATTCCCTGAACTCAGTGAATGAAGACTGAGTTAGCCTCTTTGATGAAGAATGACATTGAGGCAAAGCCTTTGATGAAGTAGTTCCCTCCCCTCCTACAAAAATTAGTAGATGCTTTGTGGTTCTACACAAAAGAGAAAACTTTTCTGCAACCGCTTGTGAGGGTACTCAGAGGAGTTGATGGCGGTATGGAGGCACAACAGAGCACAGGTGTGTCTATGGGTCTGTATTATCTTAAGTTGGTCCTGCAAAGAGAAGAAAGGAAAAGCGGTAGGGCAACTGCAAATGCACTTGCTTAAATCTAGTCAAGATTTCAGCTGTCTTCTTTTTAACAAGAACAAAAATATTTGATGAATTCCATAGATACAAAATAATCGGGGGCACTGTAATGGACTTGAGTGGCATGAGTACCAGGGGCTAACGCAACAGGCTACAGTAAAGATGTACATTGTGGGGAATTGCTGCGTCTGCAAGTCTCTGATTCCAGCAGAAATAATGTCTAGTACTATGAACCTTTGATCTGTCTCGTGAGGAACTTGCAGGAGATCTCCTTTAGTTAACTTGACTCTTAATGAATGCAAGTAAGTAAATCAATGTAATTTTGATCCTAGAATTGAGTGGATGGAAGGATCCTTCCTTGCCTCAGGAGTCTCTCTCATGTATTGTTTCTTGGTTATTCAGACTGATTGGGCTACTCTGTGTGGAGGTCCTAGTTTCCCTCCCCATGTGTGACATTGTCAGCAAGCAGAAGAAAAGATGAGAGACTTTTCTTCAAAGCTGGCACTGGTTTCAGGGGTTACCTGAATTGACAGTGCAGTTGCTGCAAGTTCCTAACACCTCTGCTCTTTTTTATATCTCTGCATACATGACTTAACATGCCAAATGCAAAGTTGGCACCAGGATCTCCAGGAATTTTATTTTAAGGAGTCAGAAAGATCTGGTAAGGCAAATGAATGGGAGTCAGAATGAAGGTTTCTAATTTTGCTCCTGTTCCTGAGATGAGTTTTCAGTTATATTGATGTGTGCTGGGTTAGGGCAGATCGCTCCCCTGCTAGAGTAAACTGACTACAACATGGATTTTTTAAAAGTCAGGGAAAAATAAAATTTTATTTCTTATAGTTTAAACTAAATATAACAGTATAAGGAGAAGGGACTACTACAGAAATATAATAACCTTAAGGAAGATGGGGAAGGGCTCAAGCAGTGGTGGAGCAGCAAAAGCAGCAGCAGCTGAAACAGTGGCAGGGGAAGATAGCAGCGGGTGCAGCAGAAGCAGCAAGGGAAAGATACATAGGTTCCAGACAGAAAACTCTTGATGCTCCAATGAAATTATATTAACATACCCATTGTTGCCATTCTATGGCCTATCCCTAGAGTGTTCGCCTCTGCACTCAGAGCCTCCACTTCGAAGTTTCCCTGTTTTGAAGTTGGTTTTTTTTTATGTCTGAGCTGGAAACCCAGCTCAAAAGGCCACCTAATGGCATTAGCTGACTATGAAGGCAGAAAGGAAATAGGAGCAAGTACTGAGTGTATGTAGGTCTCTACCTGCCAATGTCTTTTTGTGACTGAGTAGGTAAATTGTATTTCATGTTATAGTTTGAAGTTCCCTAACTGAGCAAGCACTGCCTGATCCAAAGCTCACCCAAAGTTTCAGCGACCGACTGACTGGCTCCTTCCCAGCCCTTTTACTATGCTGGATTTTCCATACCAGGAACAGTCAAAACCAATGTAAAGACTGAGAATTATGCTTCAAATTTTCATTCACTGCTGAGGTCAAATATTTACTGATTAACAACAACAAAATCGTCTTATATTACATGTCAGGTGTTAGCATAGCTTAAAAGACAAACCAATTTCAAACATCAGAGAACAGAATAAAGTTTAAACCATGGCAGCAGTAATTTTTGACTCTGGAAATCAGTAATGTTGCATTGAGGAGAGCTGCAGAACCTCTTGTTTCTATTGCCAGAAGCAGAGGCTCTGATTCCCACTCTACACATGCATTACTGGGTTTCAGCAGGCTTTGATCCTCACTGGAAGGAAACAAAGATCCGACCTCTGTCTGAACTTGGGTCCTGCAGAGAAGGAGATTCCCCAGTTAGAAAAATAGAAGTTTCTGAGCTTCTTACCCATCTGTTAGCTTCTCACAAGGCAGTGTGTGCATGTGCCTGAGTAGTGTTCCTCAGTAGCAGTCTTCTCTAATTAACCTCAGAAAAGATTGCCAACTAATTTGCAATTTGCTGACCAACCCCAAACAACTTAGAAAAAAAAACAAACCACAAACTAAAAAATGCCAGGCATTAGTTTTAAGCATGACTCTTGAGTTAACTTTGCAAACTAGAGCAAACCAACAGCCCTGGCTGCTGTGCAATAACCACGTCCTTTGATCTGCTTCTGACACCAGCTCCTCCTCACCCCCAACCTGTCTCAGTGGGAAGTTTCCTGATGTGATTATGTCGCTATTGATTTCCTTAGGCAGGTAGAATGGAAGTCTCCCAAGTAGAAGGATCTGTGAACACAAACCAAAATTCTGCTTGTGAACACAAACCAAAATTCTGCTCACTGCAGCTCCTTACAATCCCGCAAAGCAACAACCTGACTTATCATTTGGGGTTTGGAATTGAGAAAGTGTTGGTACTGCACAGGTATTCAGGTACTTCTGAATAGTGCTTACACAGAGCTCAGGCCTTTTCTGTGGAGAAGGGAAATAGCTGGGACAGATGACCCCCGCTGACAAAGGGATGTTCAGCTCTTTATGATATCATGCTTAGTAATAAATCAGGATGGGGCAGGAAGGTTGCCCAGGGCTGCCATTGCTTGGGCAGTGGCTGGGACTCATGCAGTGGGCAGAGAGCAACTGGAGTGTTTCTGCACCAGCTCAGTTTTGGGAAGCTGGATTATTTTTCTTTCTCTTTGCTGTTTTCTCTTTTCCTCTCTTCTTCCCCCTCTCCCCAGTTAGTAAACAGTTTTTATCTCAACCCACGAGTTTTTGGGACTTTTAGCCTTATGATTTGCTCCCCCACCCTACTGGGTGGGGAAGTGAGTCAGCGGGTTGCATGGTGCTTAGCTGCTCACTGGGATTAAACCATTACAGATAAGCATGAAGCGCTGCAGGGGTCTGTTGAAGCCCACACTAAGCTGCACGAGGTTCTGGCATCTTCATTATGTGGTAAACCAGCACACGGCTTCTCTTTGGGCATCTGTTTTCATCCCTGATTCCTCCCAGGTCCTAAAGGCTTCTAAATACATTCCTCTGCCTCTCACTTGTCTTTCCTTCTCTTTCTTGGGATTCTTTCTCTGGCACCTCCTCACACTCACCAGCCATAAACCAGACTACAGCCTCCTGTCTCCTACCTCTACCCTGGCTTGCTCTCTTACCACTGCTTGCATTTCTTCCTGTGGGCAAATCTCCACATGGGGTCGAGTTTGACAGCGTTGCTGCAACCCCAGGGCACCCTGCAGGCTGCCTTGGTGGCAGCATGAGCTGCTGTGGCACAGCTGGTTGGGACACACTGGCAGGATCTATCTTCCTACCTCACCTTACTGACCTCAGAATGAGTTTTGACTCTCAATTGTCCCTATACTGCTTTCTTCTACCATTCCTCACTTTTCCTTTCTTTCCAGACACTTTGTGATCAGTTCTCTCTTACACAAAGGAAAGAGGCTGAAATACCTAAAGATAAGTGCAGCCATAAGTGGATTGGTTGTTCTTCTGCCTACTCTACATGTAGTGAGCTGTAGCAGGGAAACACTGCCAGGCACATAGGACGGAGCAAAGGGGATACAAAAGTAAGGGACCTCACACAGCATTTGGGAATTTGTCTTCATGGGCTTAAGTGCTGCTCACTGTGGGGCTCTGAGTATGTTTGAGTTGGTGTGTCCATGAAGAAGATAATTACATGTCTTACCAGTGATGGTTAGAGGGTCTTTTTCACTGATCCAGTTCTTTTCATCTTTGTTGGTCAAATCTGTTCTCTTAGTGAAAGGAAAGTGTACAGGTAGAACAAGGTCCTTTCAAGGTATTTTTTCTGTTAAACTAGATCAAAATCCTGGTAGGATTGCATCTTGATTGTGACTTGAGTACTGTCCTGCAAGAGTAATATCTAGCTGCTGTTAACAGTTGAAGTCATAGATGTTAATAACTGCATACAGAATGAAATTGTGGAGCTGAACCACATCCACACCACCACAAACAGGACTTCTGTCAGAGAAGGTGACTTCTCATCCATGCCCTCTTATGTTCATGAGTGAAGAAGCCAAGTCCCTGTCTTAGCCAGCAAGATATTGCTAAAGACACTGCACCTTTCTGGTGTTTGTTGGGGAGGTTCCTCAGTGATTCTGCCAGGCCACTTAACCTACAGTGTGGAACAGATTTATGTATCCACTGTTCAAGGACTCATGTTTGGAGAACAGTACTGAACACCTTAGGGCAAACACAGCAGCTGGGAACTGAGGAATGGCCATTTCTTGGACAACCAGGAGCAGAGTATGCACCATGCAAAGGAACCTCTCTGGTTTTCTGCACATCAGGATGTGATGTGAAGCCCTGGTCCCTAGAGCAGCAGACTGACAGCAGACAAGATGTTTTCACTGGTCTTGCTAGATCTGGGACCTGATTATCCTCAATCCAGTTGGGCATATTGGTCCCTCTTTCCCCATAGATGGTTGCTAAAATGAGAAACTTTTATCTTGATAAGACAGGATGGTTTTCATAGCTTAATGATATCACTTCCTGGGATAAGTAAGGTTCTATCAGAGAAGATTGTTTTCTATTCTGGTTACTCGCTTAGAGCTTCTAGACATAATCAAGTTCATTTCTCTGTCTCCTTGCTTCAGGGCAGATTTTCTTTTGTGCCCCCAAAATATCAAGTTTCAGTTATTTATAAATATTCGTCAGATCATTTGCTTATACAAATTACAGCCTGAACATTATCTGTGAACTCTGTGTTTCCATTATTCATCCCAATTTCCACTACTGATTGGATGCCTGAAACTTTATGAATAGAGGAGGGAAAAAAAATAATTATGAATAGTGAATCATGAATAATAAACAGAAGATGAGCACACTTTTCCAGACTCCCATTCCTCCATGAATATGTGTACCCCTCTACCTCAGTTGCCTTCACCAAAATTCATATGCAGAGAAAATAGCTTGAAATAAGACAAACAAAAAAAAGGGCAGGAATGCAGCTGAATCAAATCAGGAACTGTGGTGTTTTGTGAATAGTTGTGAATGCACTACTCAGCACTTATTCAGCTCCAGTAAAACCCAACTGTTCTAGGGACAGAGTTAGCTGGAGAGGCAAAAGCAAGATTTTTCTCCACCAATCCCCCACTAACTTATCTGGGAAGAAGGATATGTCACAGTGCTTCTGCTTTCTTTCCCAGCTGTAAAACAGAAATGATGATGCCTTTACCTCTTCCTGTAGCACCCTTAGATCTATGAATAAGTGAGAAAGAAGCACTTTAAAAAAATCATCAGTAAATGGCATGAGTCATGCCAGCACTTAGCCTCTTCTGTAACTTACAGATTATCTCTCTCATCNAAGGCAGGGACACCTCCCACTTGTACAGGTTACTCAAGCGCCGACCTGGCGCTGATCACCTCCAGGGAGGGAGCAGCCACAACCTCCCTGGGCAACCTGTTCCAGTGCCTCACCACCCTCACTGTAAAGAACTTCCTCCTGACATCTAGTCTAATATATCTCTATATATATCTCTATATATTTTTAATGTGGACATTGCTTAGAGATTATTCATAAATTGTATTTTTTCCATGACAGATAACTGATAGGTTCTGTCTGCTCAACTTGCCAGATCATGTACTTCAATTTTTTTTTTCATTTAAACAAAATGTCATTTGCTTGTGCCATGTCCAAACCTTAACAATCATTGTTTTCCTCAATTGCAACAATTTGTCTTCTTAAGCCTACCAAAAAAAAAAAAAAAAAAAAAAAAAAAAAAAAAAAAGTCTTCTAATTTAAACCTGTAGGAATGCCTTGGCAGTCAATGTGAGCAATTACAATCATTCTTGCTCTCCATTGTGCAGTTATAGGGATCTATCTTTCATGAGTTGTGGGCTCCAGCTGTATAAAGTTGTTGGCCAGAATGGAAGGTGTGACCATACTTTTTCAAAGGATAAAGATTTTGTTCAGATAGTGAGTTTTGTACTTCTCTTTTTCATGTTTTAAAGAAGAGTTCTGAATTAATTAAATTCCAAGCACAAATACAGGCTGGGTGGTGAATGGCTGGAGAGCAGCCCTGAGGAAAAGGACCTTGGAGTCTGGGTTGATGAAAAGCTCAACATGAGCCTGCAGTGTGCACATGCAGCCCAGACAGCCAACCAAGTCCTAGGCTGCATCAAGAGAAGCGTGGCCAGCAGGGCAAGGGAGGTGATTCTGCCCCTTTACTCTGCTCTCGTCAGACCCCACCTGGAGTACTGTGTGCAGTTCTGGAACCCTCAGCACAGGAAGGACATGGAAGTGTTGGAGCGGGTCCAGAGGAGGCCACAAAGATGATCAGAGGGCTGGAGCAGCTCTGCTATGAGGACAGGCTGAGAGAGTTGGGGCTCTTCAGCCTGATTGAGACTGGATGTCAGGAGGAAGTTCTTTACAGTGAGGGTGGTGAGGCACTGGAACAGGTTGCCCAGGGAGGTCGTGGCTGCTCCCTCCCTGGAGGTGTTCAAGGCCAGATTGGATGAGGCCTTGAGTAACCTGTACTAGTGGGAGGTGTCCCTGCCTATGGCAGGGGTTTGGAACTAGATGATCTTTGAGGTCCCTTCCAACCTTACTATTATATGATTCTATGATTCTATGATAAATGTACATTTCTCTCTTATTTCTAATTAGGGAATCCAAGTAAGTCCTGAAGCTTTGGATGAAAAAGCAACAGGATTTTCATCTTTAGATGGTAAAATCCAAATCTCTAGGGTCTTACCTGTAAATGCAAAAATGAACAAGCCTGAGCCTTCCACCTGTGATCAAACAATTAGTAGCCACTTATTATCAAGTCACTATGAGCAGTTTGAAATTCAGAAAAGAACCTTACTTAGCTTGAATAAAAACACCCAAATCTTTCAGGAACTGCTGGAGGGTACTCAGCCAAAAGCATCCATTAGTCACCCAGAATTACTCCTCTACATCAGACAGAAGAGGGACTTAAATCTGCTTTTCTCATGGAGCGAGTGTCTCAACCTGCAGCCAAAGAGCGTTCTGCCAGCTGGGACCCAAGATGGTTATGCTGAAACCAGCACTCTTAAAATAGTGATCATTTTGACTTTGCTTTCTTAGTGACAAAATTCAATTGCTTTAACCACTCTAACCAGCACTGCATAGAGTGAAATACTTTACAGATATGCTTAAACAGACTTTCATGGCTCTGCTCTTCAGTACTTTACTGAAGGGAAATGCCAGAAACTTCTGCATTTATGGGATGCCAGGATGTGGAGATATTTCTGGAGGAGCTTTTGAAATAAAAACCAAAACCAAAACCAAAACAACACCAAAAAATCCGAAAACCCAACAAAACAAAGCTCAACATTTTAACAATATTTTGAGTTTAATTTGTGTAAGGTCCTGCACCTGGGTAGGCACAATCCCAAGCACAACTCCAGGCAGGGTGGGGAATGGCTGAGAGTAGCCCTGAGAAACAGGACCTGGGGGTCTGAGGTGATGAAAAGCTCAACATGAGCCTGCAGTGTGAGTGCAGCCCAGACAGCAACTGAGTGCTGGGCTGCAACAAGAGCAGTATGGGTAGCAAGGCAAGGGAGGGGATTCTGCCCCTTTGCTCTGCTCTCCTCAGACACCACCTGTAGTCCTGTGTGCAGTTCTGGAGCCCCCAGCACAGGAAGGACATGGAACTGCTGGAGCAGGTCCAGAGGAGGCCACAAAGATGCTCAGAGGGTTGCAGCAGCTCTGCTATGAAGACAGGCTGAGAGAGTTGGGGCTGTGCAGCCTGGAGAAGAGAAGGCTTCCAGGAGACCTTAGAGTAGCCTTCCAGTATCTGAAGGGGACCTACAAGAAGGCTGAGGAGGGACTATTGACAAGATCTTGTAATGACTGGACAAGGGTTAATGTGTTTAAACTGGTAGAGTGGAGATAGAAACTGGATGTTAAAAGTCCTTTCCAGCGAGGGTGGTGAGACACTGGCACAGATTGCCCAGTGAGGTTATGGAGCACAGAAACACAGAATGTGATCTTTGATCACATTGGGTGATTCTGTGCTCCACAACCTCTCTGGGGGTGTTCAAGGCCAGATTGGAGGAGGCCTTGAGTGACCTGTTCTAGTGGGAGGTGTTCCTGCCTATGGCAGGGGGTTAGAACTGGATGATATTTGAGGTCCCTTCCAACCTTACCATTCTGTGATTCTATGATTCTATGATACATACAAGTGCCTGTATTCCTACAATGCCTACAAAGGAAGATGGAGATCACTAGCACAGATGCCAGTATCTATGCTTGAGATATCTAAAACTATTGAGAAGGATCCCACTTTTCTGTGGGTTTGGAATATTTTGTCTTAGCCTTCAAGGTTGTTAGGACCAATTCTGTATCCATACCTGGATCTACACAAAGCCTAACTCAACAGAGTTCAAGGCCATGAATAAGTTCTCATGATACCACTGTAATGGTTAGGCTTAAATCTATCAACAGAACCAAAATCCTGTTCAAAAAAAGCCTGAAGAAAACATCTTGCAAAGGTTAGAGGAGCCACAGTGATGTATAGCAAGAATATGGAGGCATTCAGAAGCAGTTAATTGATAGCTTGTGTGGCTGCTATTCACAGTGCTGCAGTCTCAGTGACTCTAAACATATGGCAGCAAGGATAACGCTGGAAAAGAACAATGACATTTAGTCAACTGCAGTATATGGCATTTATTTATTTATTATTAACAGTCATATGTAAAACTTTTTCTTGCTTTCCTTTGGAGGAAGTTTTAAAATGAAGACTGAAGCCACTTGGAGAAAACATAAAGGTTTCCATGACCGTGAGTAATATTTAGGGGGATTTTTGCTTTTGTTTTGCTGGATGATTGCATTTTAGCACTGAGTGAAACACTATAGCTTTAGCTTTCTTTTCATTTCTCATGTCTTTGATTTTGTAGACCACAATAATCTTGTTTGGGAAAGAGATGACTTACCAGGAGTATGAGTGATACATAGATACATAGAGTACTACGGTGATGATGAACAAGGGTTGTTTTTTCAGTACACCCCACAATATTCTTTTTCTTTTCAAAGAGCACCGAAGGAAAACGCTAGGAAGCAGATTTAAAGCAAATAAATTAAATTATTTTCCCCACAAGCTGCAGAATTAGCCTGTGGTGTTTGTTGCCAAATTGGAAGAGAGTTAGCAGGCATGAGAACACCCAAAACAATTATTCCATTGAAAGCTTGTTGCTTAGTTCAACTCATAAATCCAGAGCTACTTATGCAACTCAAATGTGACTTTTTGTCTCACCTAACTCCTGGTGTCGATGTGTTATATGGAAAAGTAGGAAACCTTTCTTGCCTCCTTCACTCTGGGTTAAGTAGAAGCTCTGGAGCAAGAAGAAGATTTTTCTTTACTGTAGAGCAACCAAATACTACCCAACAGGAAAATTTTTAAATGTAACAGGGGATAGGCAAAGTGAGCTCAGACTGGGAAAATGTTCTGTAGACCAGGGAGCCAACACACAGGCAGTTGGAAAGAAAGAGAGTTTTCCAAGGACTCATAGGTTTTCTAGGATGTGTTGTAACTTGGAAACTCACATAAAAAATGCTGGGTTAAGGGAAACTCTGGAGGGAAAGAGTTGGCGTACAAGGAACAAGGGGCAGGACTGAGAGAGCTATTCCAGATCCATTTGTTTGAACTTGTTTTCACCCAGCACATCTGGATTTTTGTTTGGTGAAAAGCTGTGTGCTCAAAGAGATCTTCACTTTTAAGATGCAAATTCCTTTCTGTGTTTTAGTGGTGGTTTTTAAAGGGAATAATATTAGCAGCTGTACCTCAGGTTTTTGGCTGTTGGGATTGTGCCCCATCCCTGTCACAGAAAGTGTCTGGTTGCTCTGGCCAGGGGAGTGTTACAGCTGCCATCAGACAGTCACTCATGTGTGGCTGAGAAGACAAGTGGTCCTTTGGAGGCAGCAGCTTCTCCAGTGACTACACTAGGACCCTGATGGTTAGATTAGGCACTTGACTTCCAGATAACAATATTTATGGANTTTTTTTTTTTTTTTCCCTTTTAATCCTAATATTACAATCACACACCCTCATCATTAAGCTGGTGGAGATAACAGTGCAGGTATGCAGAGGACAGGCCAGCTGTCAGCTCACCACCAGCAGCAACAACCCTTGCAGGACTCACGTCTTTAAAGATGCACTGCAGATTGGTTCTGAATGTCCTCTCTACATTCAGCTCCATAATGAATCAGAGGCTCACAGGATCATAGAAAGTTAGGGCTTGGAAGGGACCTCCAGAGATCGTCAAGTCTAACCCCCCTGACAGAGCAAGACCAGCAAATCCAGTGCAGTCACATAGGAATGCATCCAGACAGGCCTTGACAGTCTCCAAAGTAAACGGTTCCACAGGCTCTCTGAGGAACCTGTTCCAGTGCTCCATGACCTTTACAGTCAAGAAGTTCTTCCTCACATTGAGGTAGACCTTTCTGTAGTTTATGCTTTTTGCCCCTTGTCCTATCCCAAGGCACGACTGAGCAGAGTCTATCCCTTCCCTCCTGATCCCCAGACCTCAGACAGTTATAAACATTGATGAGGTCCCCTCTAAGTCTTCTCTTCACCAGACCAAACAGCCCCAAGTCCCTCAGACCTCTCATAAGGCAGCCTCCAGCCCCTTCATTACCTTCATAGCCCTATCCAATTCAAAGCTCTATCCAATTTTTTGTCACTCTTCCAGCAGTGGCTCTGGCTTTTCTGACAGGAGAGAACACTTTGTCATCTCCGAGCGCATCATTTGACAATACGCTAACAGGCTCAGATGTGATCCCAAGTTGTGAAACAATCGCTTTGATGGTTTTCCTTGGCTTGCTCACAAGAAACCTTGCTTGACATTTTATTTTGAACATCTGGCCTGCTGCTATTGAGCATCTATTTATAAAGCTGGTCTCAGAAAAACTCTCGTCGAAGTGTCTGTCTTCAATCAGTTTGTGTGGGTCTTGTGGCAACAGAATATTTTACAGACATTAGTTCCTAATTGTCCAGGGGTTTTGTTATCCAGATCAGCATGCCTTTCTGGAGTTACTTCATTTATATATGTTCTTTATTAACAGAGCTTTTTCTGCATACAGCATAAATGAAAACAACTCTGTAAGAGGAGCTGTGAGCCATTGCCATCTTTTTATTAAATAAATTATTTCAGGATCCCAAGCAACAGCTCGAAAGTCTTGAACAAACAGCCAGAGATCTCTTAAAAGACATACAAACTAATTTTGCAACTGATTTGCACTATCTCTATTTTAAAGTGTCCCANAACACCACCAGGGAGGGAGCAACCACAACCTCCCTGGGCAGCCTGTGCCAGTGTCTCACCACCCTCACTGCAAACAACTTCCTCCTAATGTCCAGTTTCAATCTCCCCTCTGACAGTTCAGACCCATTGCCCCTTGTCCTGTCATTGCAAGACCTTGTCAATAGTCCCTCCCCAGCCTTCTTGTAAGCCCCCTTCAGATCCTGGAAGCCTTCTCTTCTCCAGGTTGCAGAGCCCCAACTCTCTCAGCCTGTCCTCAGAGCAGAGCTGCTGCAGCCCTCTGAGCATCTTTGTGGCCTCCTCTGGACAGGCTCCAACAATTCAATGTCCTTCCTGTGCTGTGGGCTCCAGAACTGCACAGAGGACTGCAGGTGGGGTCTGAGAAGAGCAGAGCAAAGGGGCAGAATCCCCTCCCCTGCCCTGCTGCCCACACTGCTCTTGCTGTAGCCCAGGACTCAGTTACTGTCTGGACTGCACTCACACCTGGGTAGGTTCAGGTTGGATATTAGGAAGAAGTTCTTCCCAGAAAGGGCAACTGGCATTGGAATGGGCTACCAGGGAGGTGGTGGAGTCCCCATCACTGGCGGTGTTTAAAAGGAGGTTGGATGAGGCACTTAGTGCCAAGGTTTAGTTAATTAGAAAGTGTTAGGTAATAGCTTGCACTCGATGATCTCAATGGTCTTTTCCAACCTGGTTCATTCTGTGAATTGAATATATCCCTGCTCACTGCAACAGCTTTGAACCAGATGACCTTTAAATGGCCCTCCCAACACCGAATTAATGATCTCTTATTCTATGTGAAATAAAATGATATATGTGTTTGTAACAATTTGGGTGCCTCTGTCCTCAACAATCCTTGTAAGTGCCTTAAAACTGAGAATGGTAGGTGATCTACTGGACATGCGGTATACCCTACCCTCCAGAAAACGTTGTGAGCAATATTTCTCACATGCTTTAACAATTTTTGAATTAGGACTTACTTTAGAATCAGAATTACTTTTACTTTCATTAGCCTGTCATCTTTTGTGTATGTATATATATCTAAAGAAATGAAAACTCCTATAGGGGCAAAACTCTACTACTGCTTTAATGTAGCTTTAAGACGTTGCATTGTCTGGAAAGCTTTTTGGTGGCAGAGTGCAGTGTTTCTGCACGAAGCTCATTGCCTGCTAATGTGTGTCTATAATTACACTGCCTGTTGCTCTGTCCATCATTAGCTCCATAAGGAACATGAAAGATAAATTGAAGGGGAATATTTTGGTATTCTGCTTCCAGGTGTGTAACAGCTGGTCAAGGCTGAGGGACATTGGCATTAAAAGCTATAAATTCTACTTGGAACCTGGGCCACTTTCCATCATTCTGACTTTCTCACATTAAAAATAACTGCAATTGAAACCACGGGTGCCCAGGTGTGTGTTGTCACTCTCCTTCCCATCGTCCCCACACATCGACCTGTCCTGGACTCTCAGTGGGGCCTTGAGTGGTGACAGGTAGAAAGCTGTGATTTATGCAGCACTGCAGTAATCAGGCCAGAACTCACAGAGCTGCCAGAGTTTGGGCTGTGTTGGTGTTTCCAGTAGAAACCCTTGTGTTTAACAGTGTATAAATGTGGCCATTAAACATCACCCCTGGCTGAAATCTGGCCTACAACTTGTCAGTGTTGAGGGGAATCTTACAATAATGTATAGACTCTGATGCTTTTGAAGTAATTTGGGTACATACTCATGTGGCTGCACACGAACATCCCTGCCCATCACCATGAGTCTCAACCAGGAGGTGCATGATATAAACTGCATGCATTGTTCAACACATGCACTTCGAAATGCATCTCCTCTGTTCTGCTGTTTGCTGCTGACAGCAGGGATGTAAGCAGAGCTCCTCTTCCCTGTGTAGCTTTCAGGGGCTGGCTGGTGTCCTCCACCCACCACTGCCACCAAGAGAAATGTTACCTGTTTTGCTCTGCAAGGGGTGGAGTGGAATATCCATTTGCTTCCTGATGCCTGCTTGGCCTTCTTTAGGTGCATTCTGAGATCTGTCAGAGACCTTGGAAATATTTTATGGGATCTGGAGCACACTAAGCTGAGCTCCTTGCCTTCAACAGCACTGGTCTCAATGTACAATTCCTGGAGCCTGTCCTGCTCCCCAGTCCCCAGCTCAGGAGGTCTGTGTTCCCCTACGCTTATCTGCGTCCCTTAGCCCTTCATTCTGGATGCACCTGAGACTCTTCAGCGACTGGGGCTGCTGGAGAAGTTTCTGTGACAGGGTGGTTGGGTGTGACTAAGGGCAGTCTGGTTGCTAAGGTTGGTTTTTGCTCAGTGGAGGGATGAATGCATGCCGGCCTGTCAGAGCTGTTGAAATTCCAGTAATGAGTGCTGCAGATGTGTCTGTAAATATATCTGCTGAGATCTAAGAACATGGCCATAAATGAAAAATCATTCATTGAACATTTCCAGAAAGAAAATTGAAAGAATGAGAAAGGAGGAAGCAAGTACACGGCTTTGAATTACGCCACTTTTTGGTATCATTTGCTGTGTTCCCAGCACATCACGTGTTAGAATCCCACCTGAAAGTCACAAGCACAGAATAAATGAAGCGTAGGCAATGTTTGAGAGTAGTAACCTCCAGATATTAAGCAGCATGCTAATAACATGTAGAAAGCTTGCTTCCTTTCATAACCTTTCCTCCCTAAGCAGAGGAGAAATATCCAGCCTATGCAGCCATAAAAGAAGGAGTGCGGGAGCCAACAGATCAGAAACTGTGAGGTATGAAGAAGTACCCATTTCAATCAAGCAGTCAGCATGAGCATTTTTATTTATGGCATGTTATAAAAAGTTTATTGCTCGTTTTACAAGTCTAGCTGCCCAAAGTTTGATTTAACCAGAAAACATGCCAGTAATGTGCACTGCCACCAAGCCCAGCTTTTCATGCCCTGGAATCTCTGACAGTTTAGCCCTGACTTTTTTCCAAGTTATTTCTTAGTGAACATGAATCCTTCAGGTACTTGGAAGAAAGTCTTCACCACAACCCGTAAATCTCTCAGAAGTTGAGGAGAAAATCTGGACCCATGGATGAATAGAAGCACCACTGTATTTTGATGCACACAATACTTCCCTGTGTTCACTGTCCCTTTCTGGAAGCCATACTCTGAACTGCTGGGTAATTCTTGATCATCACTGATGTGCTTTGCCCTTAGAAGTACTGCTGTGCCACCTGAGCCAGTATGGGAGCTGGCTTGGACTCGCTGACCATGGGGAAGGTTGTCTCCTTCACGGGGATAGATCAGGGCTTGCTGGAGGATTTTCCTTCCTCTCCCTCTCCCTCTGCCTCATGTTGTAGGTAGAAATAGTCCTAGAGAAGCAGAAGAGGAGGAAAACAAACCTCTGCCTATGGCACAGGAGGGCTGAGAAGTGAGTTTGTTTTCCCTGCCCTTCGTCACTCTTTGCAGTTGTCCTGGCACAGAAGCAGACCAATGTGTGCTTGCTGCCTACTTCCCTCCCTGGCATGCCAGGGATCCCCAGGTGGTGTTTTTAGTCCAGTGCGGCTCTCCAGCACTGATGTAAGGCATATTGCTCCCTGTTTGGATCAGAATGGGTGTCCCACTGATGATGGGAGGTTTTCATGACTTACTGACTTACTGAATGTGATTGTTCTGATCTGGAATAAAGGAGAGAAGGACATTTTTTTATGCTGGAAAATTAAAGCTTTTCTTTCTTTTTTTTCTTTTTTTTTTTTCCCTTTCCCCCCCCCCTCTTTAAATAATCTCCTTGTGACTTGGGGAGTGAGCTGAAAGAAAACAGGACTAAGAAACCTACCACTGAATAGACAGATTTAGAGGCCTTGCATATATCTTGGTTTGCTACTCAAAGAGGACAGAGAAGAGGACATGGCAGTAAATTGAAAGCAGTCATCTGTGCTTTATTGACTATGCTGGATTAGGCCATATAGCTCCTCACTGAATTCCCACAGTTGTGGGAAAGGAGGAGGAAGCCTGCGAGGCAGCTAGTACTCACAGTTAATTACATTTAACTAACTTCCTCCAGCTACTTAATGTTCCACATAAGCCTGCAACATGCACACATGTCCTGAGCAGCCTTCTGATCGTAGGCACTTGGTTCTCTCGTGCATGACAGAGTATTATGTCCTGTCTCACAGACATCAAACTTCATATGTAGAAAAGGGCATCGAAGGTGGAGTGTTCCCTGCACTTCAGTTGTATTACTCCTGCTAAGCTAGTCTGACATGGGGGACAGAGCAGCAAAATAAACAGAGGCACTGAAACAGCAGTCAGGGTAGGGGTTCTGGTCATCATCCCTCTGTCTCAAGTTCTAGCAGAACTTGGCACATGTTGTGTGCATCAGCACACCAAAGTGTCTTTTATACTCTAATTACTTGATAGTATATGATGCATCTTGTGCTATTAAGCTCTTTGTTTACCACACACAGAGTCTCTCTGTCTCTGGGAGATTCTGGCCTCTCTGCTAACCTAACTAACCACTCTCCTTCTAACCCCCCTGGCTGATCCTCCAAACTCACCTTGCACGTAAGGCAGACCCTGGGGTAAGGTATAGGGGTGGGAAGAAGGTGGAAGGGTGGTTGGGAGCCCCTCCTGGGGACTCTGATTTCTGGGAGGGGGATTGTGTTTCTGTATTACCTTTAACTTGTGTATGTTTGTAACTATTCATGTCTATTGTATACATCTCTGCTTGTATATTGTGCTAAGCTGTAAATACAGCTTCAGTCCTTAACTTCCAGCTGGCTGAATCTAGTCTGGGTGATTTTATAGTGTGTGTGTGGGGAGGCAGGTAACTCCCAAACCATCACAGTATAAATTTAACTCAAGCTAAATTCTATAAGTTTTCTGCATTAATTGGTGTTACATGAGCATACAAGATCTCAAACCTTGGTCCTGTGCCTCCTAGTGAATGGATTGCTGTTCAATGCCAAAGGGAAAAAAAAATAATTGAACACACTGAGGAAAAAAAAAGCATCCCATTTATTACTGTGTTCTTTTCTTTGTTTTGCACATTCAGCCAAAACAAAGAGCTGTGAAAAGAATGAAACAAAACTTGAAAATAGAATAGGAATATGCTTAGCTTCACCTGCTCGGTAGATGAAAGTTTTGCCACTCTGGAAAGCTTTTGAACTGCTAGGAGGGAAATTATGGGGAAACAGAAAGCTTTTTTTGAATAAACAAGAATGTAAATCATTCCAAGTTCAGACAGTCCTCAGCTCAAGAATGCATCAGCTTAAAAAAAAAAATTAATAAACCAATATTTCTTTCTTGTGCTCTTTGGAAAACAAACAAACAACAAAAAGAAACCAACAGATGTCTTTGATTAAGTAAATGAGGATCAAAAGAACAGATAGAAACATATTGAATACCTGATCCAGATCCAGGGTAGGTATGACTGTTAAAAGAGAAAGTTGTCTCCTCTGCGTGTTTAGTTGTGGGAAGAATATACATTTTTTACAGTGTAATAACACTACTTACAGTGATCCTGTATGGTAGGGATCTCTGCTGCAACTGACTTCATTCATAGCTGGTCTGGAAAGACCATCTGTGTATAACAGAAATCACAATTGTGTAAGGGGAGTACTGTTGTAAATTATTCTAATGGCAGAGAAGCAGTTGCACTCCCAGCTGTCCTGTCCTGTCCTGAATCAGCCTAGAGAACCACAGGGAGGGATCACAGCCGTTTTCCTCACAATGTATTTTAAACCCTAGGGGCAAAAAATAGAGTGGAGCTACAGGACAAGAAATCACAGAGTACTGGGAGTTGGAAGTGACCTCAAAGGATCATCCAGTCCAACCATGCTGCCAAAGCAGGGCCACAGAGAAATGCACTCAGGTGGGCTCTGAATGTCTCCAATGAAGGAGACTCCACAACCTCTCTGGGTAGCCTGCTCCACTGTCACTCTCACAGTGACAAAGTTTTTCCTCCTGTTAACCTCCTCTGCTCCAGCTTGCACGCAGTGCCCCTTGTCCTCTTACTGACCATCCCTGAGCAGAGCCTGGCTCCACTCTCCCAACACTGCCCTGGTTCCACTCTCCCAACACTGCCCTGCACATCTTGATAAAGACGAGTGAGATCACCCTTGGGCTCATCATCTCCAGGCTAAAGAGCCCCAACCCCCTCAGCCTGTCCTCAGCAGGGAGATGTTCCACTGCCCTCAGCAGTTTTGTAGCTCTGCTGTGGACTCTGAAGAAGTTCCCCAAGGTCCTTCTTGAAGTGAGGGGCCCAGCACTGGGTGCAGTATTCCAGACGTGGCCTCACCAGGGCATAGTAGAGGGTGAAGATGCCACTGATGTTGCGGTCAATGAGGTTTTAAAACCAAGCAGCAAGACAGCAGGTGAGAAGTAGGACAGAAAGGCTGACTTTAACAAGCCATAGACTAACAACTTCAGGAAAGGAGGCATCTCTTTTGTGGCATGTTTGGGAAGTTTATCTGTATGTAATACAGACACTCCTTTTAAAATGCAGTCTTACACAGTGATGAATTAGTGTCTGTTAATAGTGACTGTAGAATGCTTTGGGTGGGAATGGACATTTCAGGGCAAACAGAGTAAGGAAGATTTTCCTTGTGTTTAGGCAGAACTTCTTGTGTTCCATTTCTGGGCACACCTGAAAAGAGGCTGGCCCCATCCTCTTGACATGCAACCTGGAGATGTTGACAGGCAGAGCTATCATCCTTTCTCAGCCTTCCCTAAGCTAAATGGCTCCAGTCCCTCAGCCTCTCCTTGTAAGAAAGATGTCCCAGGCCCCTCATTATCTTCACAGCCCTCTGCTGGACTGTGCCCAGTAGCTCCTGTCTCTTTCAAACTGGGAAGTCCGGAGCTGGTGGCTGTGGTCCAGATGTGGTCTCTGTAGGGCAGATTAGAAAGGCAAAGGAACCACCTTTGATGTGCTGCTCACTGTTCTTAATGCACTGTCAGAGAGCTTTGGCCTTCTGGACCACAAGAACCCACTGTGGCCTCACAATTAAGTAGCTCTCCACGAGGAGTCCCAGGTCCTTCTCTGTGGAGCTGTCTTCCAAAAGGTCAATCATTAACTGGTGCAGGAAGTTATTCCTCTCTAGGTGAAAGAGTCCAAATCTGCCCTTTTTAAACTTCATGAAGGTGCCCCTCTGCGCCTCTCTCCAGCCTGTCCAGGTCTTGCTGAATGGCATTAGAGCCTTCTGATGTCAGCCACTCCTCACGGTCTTCTATCATCTGCAAACTTGCTGAGGGTACATTCCATCCCTTCCTCCAGGTCCTTGGTTAAGCTGTTGGACAAGACTGAAACCAGCACTGTCCCCTGGGGAACACCACTACCTACAGGCCTCCAACTAGACTGCCCTGCTGATCACATCCATCCTCACATTAATTAGAGTCTGAACATATTTTAGATTGTTTTTCACCAACAGCTGCATCTCAGTAACCTCACTCCCTTGCAAATCCTGGTCCTGGTGACTTCTCTCTGCCACCCTGATTTTGGATAACAAGCCTTAATAGGAGACATGATGTTATCTGGGTGAGACTAAATGTTCTCACAGCTTCACAGGTATTCCCATTGCAAACTTGGCTCACATGACCAGGGCTGAATAAGCTCCTGAACTACACTCTGCCATCCTCTTGTGACTCACCTGCCACTTTTTCTTTTTAACATAAATGTGAAATAACATTTGGTGAAATAGGCACCAAATGAAACAGAAGAGGTTTGCAGCTGGAAGGTGGGGAAAGACTGAAGCATATCAGGTTTTTATCTTAATTTTGATTTAGTTCTCTATTTCCTAGGTCTAAAAGAAATCTTGTAAACTTTTCTGTGCCTCTGCAGTTGAAGCACAGGGGTAGTTCCAGTACATGAAGAGGAACCAATCATAGGATTAAGTATAAGCACAAGATTAACTATTAATAAGGTGAGAGCCTCCGCAAGGATCATCAGTAGAGGAATGGCATTGATACAAAAAGCTTCTGAGGTTGAGGATTTTTTTTCTATTAGGAGGTGTAAAATAAATGTTTGAAGCAGTTGCAGTTATTTGTTCTCTAACAGGGAATTGGGGAATTGTACTGGATTGTTAGTTCAGGAAAACATGGAAAACCAGGCCAGGATGCTGGTGGCCTTCTTGGACACCCACACATGTTGCTGGGTCATGCTCAGCCAGCTGTTAACCAGTACTCCAAGGACCTTTTCTGACAGGCAGTTTTCAGTCACTCTGCTCCAAGCCTGGGGTGTTCATGGGATTGGTGTGACCAAGGTGCAGGACCCAGCACTTGGCTTTGTTAAATCTCCCACAACTAACCTCAGCTTTTTGATCAAACCCGGCCAGATCTCTCTGCAGAGCCTCCCCACACTCAAGTAGCTCAACATTCCCACCCAGAGCAGTGTTATCTGCAATCTTACTGAGAGTGCACTCAATCCCCTTGTCCAGATCAGTGATGAAGATACTAAAGATATTTCCATGATCTGAAGAATACAGAAATCCTAATTATGATCCAATAACCCAGTGATTTAGAAAATTTAGAGGGGAAAAATTGAATTTTAGGATCTGGGACAAATTCTGAAGATCTGGTGTGTTTCTGAGGCAGCACAACAATTGCTGAGCTGGCCTTAACCAGCCTGTTTTAGAGGATGGCAGGATTTTAGGCAGCCCTGAGTTTGGTGGGGGATGATTCCCCCACTTGAAATGTGTTTTTAAATTAAACCAAATATTAAAACTGAGCAAAGAAGCATTACCATAAATATTATATGAGCACTATTAAAGACACTACCAGAAGGTGGCTGATTCTGCCCTGCAATTTTAATGCAAATCAGAGATCAGTTGTCATTTCAGTTAATGGATGTGGAGCCATTTTTTTAAGAAAATAATTTGACATAATATCATTGGTGAACATTTTAAATGGGATTGGCTGCTTCTGTGTGATTCATATAGATCAATATTAGGAAGTAAACAGTTCTCTTTTGCAACATTATTGTGCAATTTGTCATAAGAGTTGTAAATAAAAAATCCTTGTCAGATAAGATCAGGCACAGTCAGTAAAGATCTCCTAGAATCATAGAATGGTAAGATTGGAAGGGACCACAAAGATCATCCAGTTCCAAGCCCCTGCCATAGGCAGGGACACCTCCCACTAGTACAAGTCACTCAAGGCCTCATCCAACCTGGTCCTGAACACCTCCAGGGAGGTTGTGGAGCACAGAAGCACAGAATGTGATCTTTGATCACTTTGGGTGATTCTGTGCTCCACAACCTCCTTGGGCAACCAGTGTCCCAACACCCTCACTGCAAACAACTTCTTCCTAACATCCAGCTTCAATATCTCCTCTGCCAGTTCAGATCCATTCCTCCTCCTCATGACATTGCAAGACCTTGTCAATAGTCCCTCCCCAGCCTTCCTGTAGCCCCCTTCAGATACTGGAAGGCTACTGTGAGGTCTCCTCAAAGCCTTCTCTTCTCCAGGTTGAAGACCCCCAAGTCTCGTAGTCTGATTTGCTATGGCTAGCACTCTGCAAGGGCATTCCTTTATCAGCTGATCCAAAGATTACCTACAGTTGTTCATCTTCCTCTTATACAAATGAGGTAACGTTGCACTGACTGTAGGAGCAAAAATACACTGTGTTCTCATCCATCTGTCATGTAGAAACCTCCTCAAGTGATTGCTGGGGCCTTAGTTTTCTGTTAATGATTTTATGGAAGAAATTTCTACCCCAAGGCAGGAGGAGAAGTCCCACACATGTTTTTATTTCCCATTCCCCTCTTTCCCCCCCAGCAGCCTTCATGTGCAGTTGGCTGATGAGGAGCTGATGGCCAACCACTTGTCTGATGAGTTCAAAAACCATGCCTTGATGCTGCTGCTGTTGCAGCAGATTTTGACATAATTAATTCTATGTTATTTGGATTTATTAAACAAATGGATTTGGGTGTGCATTTGTTCATTTCTCCACAGCCTTGTCTCAAGACACTGGGTAGGGCAGACTCATTCTTCCCACCCCTCAGTGCTCTTCTGAAGGGTTTTTCAGGACTGCATCTTGTTGCCTTTAAACACAGTACTTGTCTCCTGGAGAGGTGCCAGAGGAGTTACGAGGAGTGCAACATCACAGGGATGTTCAAAACTGGGGAACTTGACAGCATGTAGAGGCAGACATGGACACAGGGCCCAGACAGAGCAGCCTGGCAACTTTCCGGCGGTTATCAGTGAAACAGTGAGACACGTGGGTCTATCACAGACCCAAAACACATTATGCTCAGCAATCCTTGATTTCTTACAGTTGGTATAAAATAAACAGCATGCTGCAGCACAGCCTGCCATACACAGCACACGCTTGGTACTTCTTGAAGCATCTCTCGTGGGGGGTGATCACACAGGTTAGGATAAAATTAATACAAGAGGAAAGGTAATAAACATTCTTTTCTTGGCATATTAGAATTAGTCTCTGTGTGTATGAATGTAAAGACTAATGTGTTCTCTTGTTCCAAAAGGACATTGCATTTATTCAGTCTTATTCTGCAGATTTAGAGTAGTGTTCTCACAGCAGGGTGGTATAGAGCAGCTCCTGTTGGAAACTCTGCAAACAGCATTTCTGGAGCCAAATGAATGAATGGCAGGACTGAGGGAAAAAAGAAGTTCTAGACCTGCTAACATGTTCTTCAGTATTCAGCACGTTCCACTCAGGTTTCAAAAGACAAAGTCCAACTTTCCTTTCTGTCAATGTGGATTTCTTCTTGACTATGCCAGATATGTTTTCTGACACACAAGTAAAGTGGCACCATAATGAAGGGTTTGGGATTTCTTTAGAGATTTTACCTGTTCTAAACCTCCCCATTCATACGAATTTTGAACATATCAGATAGCAACATATTAATCCACCTACACAGTGACAAATTTTAGTGTGAGTTTTGTTGGGGTTTTTTGATTGGTTTTGTTTTGGGTTTTTTTTTCCCTGAAAATGTGTACATTAAGAGTGAAAAGACAAATGCACTCTGAAAGCGAATTCTTGTGATATGCTTAGAGCAATCAGGTAATCTTCTTTAAAGATAACAGATGACTGAGCTCAAATTGTAGGGGTTTTAATCCATGCTGAGTGGTTATAGTAATATCTTCTACTAACCAAGTGGTATTGCACATTGTCAAGGTCCAGAGAACAGAGATTACCAATATCTCTGTCCAGAGGAGCAAGATTTGTTCTTCCAAATTCCTGTGTTGTGAAATTAAGGTGCAAGCGAGAGCAGATAGCACCACACAGCTATTTAAAAAAGGATAGAGGGAGAGGGAACAACGGAGAAAAAGAGAAGAGCAGGGAAGCAAAAGAACAGGGATTATATTACCATCAGACAAAGATGAGGTGGGGAGAGAGAGAGAAAGAGAGAGAGAGGTGTGCCTGGCCCAGGGATGTTCTTCTGTGGAATTGTTCTGCAGGAGTTGCTCCTTGGATTCTACTGGTGGAGGTGGACCGGTGGTGGTGTTCTGATGGAGGTGCTCATGGAGGTGCTCTGGTGGAGGTGCTCATCTTGGCAGGCATTGCTCATGTTTTTTTATACAGTTTTTTAGAGCAGTGTCCAGGTGCAGCTCCCCAGGACACCTTCCTGTGTATTCTCATGTATCTGCAGGGCTCCAGCAGCAGCACCAGGGAGGGTCTCTGCCCCCTCCCTGTGCCACTTACCTGTCCATACCCCAAATACACAGAAGCCTTTTCTCTGCAGGGTAGCTGGTGTGAGGTGTCCACATCCTGGGCATTCAAGCCAGGCTGCAGTCTGGGCAACCACAGTCCACACAGACACTGTATAGCTGTGGATTTGCATCCCTGAGCTCTCGGCCAGGAACCTGGTCTGAGTCCAGGAAGTCCTCAAAGGTACTGTTTGCATCCCTGAGTTTTTGGCCAGGAACCTGGGCTGAGTCTGAGAAGGTAACATAGACAATCTTTGTTGATTTAAACAGGGGAGAGACGATTAGACTCTCGCACACTTGAATGTCTGTTTTGTTTGGAGCTGGCTACAAAACCCTAGTTACCTGTCTGTGTTCTCTCTTTTGCTTCCCCAGCAATATTCTTCCATTCACTGGAGTCTTTCCACATGTACTGAAAACCACTTTGAACAACCCAAGTGACTCAGGCTAACTCAGCTTTAGTATGCAAATGGATTGTGTTTGCCACTGTTGAAAAGTCTGCCTTTAATAGCTGCTGATTGGTATTTTCATTTTTTGCACTGGAAAATAAGTCACTTCATTGCCAACATATGATAGGACTAACATCTTAGTAACTGCATGTCCAAGGTGCTTCAATAGTGATATTTTTCCCTACTTTCAAGAGCTTTTGAGCATTTCTTCTGACCATGATATATTATTCATTCACCCTTATATCATCTTATCCCCTGACCCTGGACAACTGCTTATGCTCCTTTGTCTTCTTTATCTATTTGCTATTATTCACAACTTTCAATTAATATTAATCACTATGAACTTTTTTTTTTCTTTCATGAACTAGGTTATGTTATTCTGTAATTAACTCTTGGTTCTTCCCACATCCCCTCTAGATCAAGTTGGTTAATTTTTTTTGTTTGATTTCTCTCCCCACCCCCCACCCCCCCCCCCCCCCCGCCGTGCAGCTCTTCTCAAATTGCGTAACTATGACTGAACCATCTCTTAAAACCAGTTTCCAGTTCTCATTTGCAATTGTTTGTTTAAATTCTTTTATTCCAGCTGATCTGAGTCATCTGTTTTTTTAGATGTCAGTAACTTGAAAGCAAGTACTGCTTTGCAGAGCTTTTCTCTTCCTCATTTGTCCATTTTGCTTCAATAGGTTGCAATCAATTATTTTAACATCTTTGTTGCACAGGTTTTCTCATAGAAATACCACTGAAATGGATTTTCCTTTTCTAAATCATAAGTTCTACACTGATACAGCTGATACTCCCCTTCCCTTCTCTTAGCAAAAAAGCCTGGCTCTGCTGTTTACAACAGCCAGTTCACTGTTGAAGTCTGTTGCTGGATCAAAGTTCCCAGGAAGTAGTCACAGCAAGAAATTGTGGTTACCTCCAGAGCCAGTCAGGCAGAAATTCTCCATCACCAAGTCCATTCCCACCCCATTCAGCATTTGGAGGCACAGGCAAATTTCTTAAATCTAGGTGCCAGCTCAGCTTAGTTCAAATTTCGACAACAGCAGAAAAGCTGTCTCACTAGTAGCATGATAAGGAGGCACGATCAGGCGAGGTTAAGGTTGGATATTAGGAAGCAATTGCTCATGGAAAGCATGATTAGTCACTGGAATGGACTGCCCAGGGAGGTGGTGGAGTTACCATCCCTGGAGGTCTTCAAGAAAAGATTGAACGTTGCAATTGGTGATATGGGTTAGCTGATGTCATGGTGTTAGGTTATAGACTGGACTTGATATCTCAGAGGTCTTTTCCAGCCTCAATGATTCTGTGATTCTGTAAATTAAACTTCCTGAATCATTAAAGATATTTGAATATGCTGCTGCCAATGTCAGAATGTCAGTTCTTATTCCTGTTAGTACAGCAGCTACCTGAAACAGTCAGCTCTTAACTACTAGCAGGTTCAATTTACCTGTATAAGGGTCTTCCTATCTACTGCAAAATTCCTGAGGGCTTGGAAATCAAAGGCTGATGAAAATTGCAGCAATGGTAATATTTAAGTGCAGTGTTCAGAAATAGCTCTTCCTGTCTAGTCCTTTCTGGTGGGCTGCAAGAAATAAACAACTTGATGAGCTTTGGTTTGACTGTGTGAAGAAAATATTTATTATTGAGGAAAAAAAATTTTTTTGAAGAAAGGAATTTTGAAGAAAGGAACCTTGATTTTGAAAGGTCATTTTGAGTGATCATTGTCGTCATGCTGAATTCACCAGAGACTAGTGTTTGGAAAATATTCACATGCAGGTCTGGTAATTCCCTAGCACAATAGAAATTTGGGTATTGATAGTCAAACATTGAGCATTCATCATCCAAATGACAAAAAAATAACTCTTGCTCCCTGCTCAGGCAATTTATTCTGATCTAGAAACAAGCTCCACAAAGCATCCCCTATCCTGGCTCCATCTTCCACTTCACTGTGCCTTCCACCTCCCATTCTCTCCTCCCTTGCACTTGAACAAGACACACACTTCACTTTTCTTTATTTGGTCAGTAGATATTTTTTCTTAGCCACTGCAGTTTCTAACTGGCCACATAACACTCACCAGAAGAAATTTGCTTCTTCAATTTATTGTCCTCCATCTCATAAATGAATAAAGTAGTATGGAAATTATGTTTCTTTCTTTCGTTCATCCAAAAGTCCCCTCTGTATCTTGGAGCTTTAATGAAGAGAGTTTCTTTCTATTTCCCTTGGTCTCTAAGCATTTTCATTATTATTACCATTTTCAACTAAACGTAGTTTTGCTTTTAAAAGAGAACTGGTGGCAAGGCTTTTTCTCATGCAGCTGTGCACTGATCATCAATGTTTAATTAAAAGCTGTCATTGAAAGGTGATGTCCTTCCCCAGGAATGAATTTACTTCGGCAGCGCAAGTCTAGAGGGGCAGTTCTCTCCCTGTCACAGATCGACTTAAAAGACCAGAGAGACACACAGGAAGACAACTTACAGCTCTGTGCATATTTATGGACTTGTTGTGCATGTGGTAAGTACTCTCCTGACAGCTAGTGTTAAATCCAATCAATCATCACTTAAATACATCACTGTGTATATTCACCTCACTCCTTCATTAGCATTCATTAGCAATTAATCAACACAGCAGTAGTCTCTGGAAAGTTCAACAATCCATAAGGTACATTTACATTAAAGATGAGCAAGTGAACATTTGTTCCACTTCAGCTAAGTCTTGTGTATTGTCATTTCTTCGAGGAGTGAAAGACATTGATCAAGCAAATGATTGATTGATTGATTGATTGACAGAAAGTTATAGCATGCCATCCATTTCCTCTGAAGAGCATTATCGCCTAAAAGCAGAGGACAGTAGTTTTACTCAGGAAAAAAATCCCCTGAAGTCTCCAGTCTCACAGTCTAGGTCTTACTGTACTGGTTCAGAATGTATTCCTGCCCTGAATTCACTGACTTTCCAGGCAAGCAGTGCTGCTGCACCTCTCCCAGTTTGTAAGACAAGACCATGTTCTAGAGTATGGAGGTCCAGATACACCCTTTTGGCATCAAACATGAAACCAGAGTTGTTTTGATGGCTCACTTCCTAAGCCAAAATAATGAGTAGTAACTCCAAGGCAAAGTGGGAGGGAGGGGGGAAAAGTGAATTAAGCGGTATATAAAAAACACAGCCTTACTTGTTCTTTATCCATTCACATTTAAGAAATAATAAATGTTAGCACTTTCAGAGACCTTTACAACCCTGTGAAAGATTAACTAAACTAAGTTTAATTGAAGTAGTTTTTAAACTCTGCTTATGACATAAATACGTACTGATAATGGTATCTTTAGTGTTTATCTTAAGTACTCTTCAGGCTTTATAGCAATGAAATGATGTAATCAGGTTTTAATTTGGTTGTCTGTTTTCTTTGGTGATAGAAAATAAGTATTTCAAAACAGGAGTTGGATTTTTTATTTTTTTTAATGGAAAAAGGAAATTACCACCTTACACTCAATGGAACTGGGATATTTGTTTTAATAATAATATGAAGTTGAGACTCTAAATGGGTACACATTTCTTTTGTAATTCTTGCGCTTTCACTGAGCTGCATTTAGCTGCTATCACTGTGTTGTCGATGTGATGAAATAGCCAATATCTATTATACATGCAGTGCTATATGAATAATGAAAGCTTTATTATTAATGCACTGGTTATGGATCTCAGTTTTTGCTTTATCTCCTTCAATCTATCTTGTTATTATTGCATGAATTCTTTTTAATTAGCCTCACATACAAACACTGCCTCTTTCCCAGCTGTGACTGGATACATCTTTGGGTTAAGTCTGGGTGTATGATGCTGACCTCTCTGTGGCATGCCTCACAATTACAAAGACATTTTTTTAGTACAACTCATCTCAAATTTGCTTTGTGGCAGCTCACTTCCTTCTCCACATCCTTTGTTTGTTTTAACATGCCTCCTTGTTTCATTAAATATCTTTTCTGTGTTGTACCAATATTTCAAGGCAGAAGTTTGCTAAGGTTGGAATAAACTGGAAGTGAAACTGTGAATATGCTTAAGCAGGAATTACATGTCTTATATGTGTAGTGCAGGGGTGGGAAGAACAGGATTTCTTTCCCATAGTGCAAAAAACATGCAGTTGCATGGTTGTTCTGCTTAATGAATGATTTTGACATTCTATTTCAGCATGACTTGAAATAAACACTTCCCAGTTCCAAAGTCTTCATCTCCTTGGTAGGACTATGTAGACCTGTAGACTCTGAAAGCTCATATCAAGGGCAAGCCACGTGTTGTGGGGAATCTGGTAGATCATGCCTGATGCTGGATGCCTGCGGAACTCAGGAAGTAAAGCCTTCTGCAGAAGTATAGGTTGATGCAATCAGTCAAAATTCTTCAGCATTTAAACACAATAAAACATTACGCATAATTATTCCAAGGACTTTAAATTACAGCAAAGATTACTAACCCCCATCGTGCATCTCTGCTTGATTAGCTTCTCAGAGGTGGTTTGGCTGGGTTCACAGAGGTGAGGTTGCCAGTAATCTTTGATAGAAAGATAATAAACAAAATAATGGTGTGGATTCCACTCTGGTTTTATCTACCCAGTCCTATGCTACCCTCCTTATGGAAAGGCTCTGACCTTGCACAAAGATAAGCATTGTTCCTTCTTCCCCAGACAGACTGTCTTCTCTGCAAGAAAGGCAACATTTCACCCTTACATTCAAACCTGGTTCTTCAAAACTTCACTTTGATTCAATTTTTTCTCCTGTTTAAAAACAATCCCTCAAATGTTCACATTTTATTTTGCAGACAAGCACTGAAATTTGTCCAATTGAATCTTTGTTTTGCTGAGGGGAAACCCAGCAGTGATTTTTTTTTTTTTTTTAACTTTTCAAAACTCCTATTTCTAGGAAACTTCCCTGACCCATTTTATAGCACAACAGTAGTGCAGTGGGTAGAACTCATACTCAGGATGATTAGACAACCACTACCATAAGGCACTACTGAATTTCTCAACCCTACGGGCAACAGAAATGGCAGAGCAGATTTTAGGAAAATTTTACACATTAGTACATAAACAGTCTGTCAAGAAATCACACCCTTCAGATGTCTGCCTCTGACAGTCTTCAAAGACATTAAGAAAATCATAAATGTGATTTGCAATAGAGACATTTACTAGCCTTAATATACAGAGACTGTCATCACTGAGCAAACCCAGGAGTGTCAAGTGAAGATTATTAGAGCCTGAGATGCCGATGCAGCAGGAAGGAATGTGTGGATGTGTGTTACCCAAAAGATTGTGAACTCCCCTACTTGGTGGCTGATTTGAGCTTTAGACCCCTGTAACTGTGGCCCTACATGCTTTGACAACGTGCAGACATAACTGTAAAAAGGAAACGTGGAGGTCTCTGAAAGGGGTCAGTAAAATAAGAAAACTGGAGCTTTATGGAGCTGAACATGAAATATTAAAAGGAAGGAAATGTTGGCAAGGAGAAGAAGCGGAGCTGAAAGGCTAGGAAAGGAGAGAAACTGGAATAGAATAAAAGGCCTGAACAAGAATGAAGAATCTGGACTCACACCAGCGAGTTTAGCTTCAGTGCATATTTTGACTGATATGTAACTCCATGGAGTTTTGTATTTGGGTCAGTACATCTAAAAGATGGGCAGAGGTTTCAGTGTCTGTGGACAGACATTTAAATTACAAGGGTTCCAGGATGAAGCAAGAAATAGCATGGAGATTGAGCCTAAATCACATGTCCAGATGTAGAGATGTTCTGTCTCTTGGCTGTGCGCTTGCACTAGTTGCCTTGGAATCAGCATATCTGGGGCTGACTCCCAGGTCTCGGGAGCCGCTGTTATCAAATTGGTACCTTTCAGGTCATTACAGTCAATAATTCCTTTTTAAGTATCAAAAAGAAAAGAAAACAAAGTGAGATGATTAAAAAGCCAATTAGTAGATCAAAGTATGAGAAGCCGAGTCCTGGAGGGGAAAAAGAATGCATGTATGGTAATTTAGGCAGTAAGGAAAATAATTAGAACAGGATAGCGATAATGGGATAAGCCAGGGATCAAAAACTGTAGAGTTGATTGGCAAAAAAATGGAGAAGGAAATTAAGCAAAATTTTAATGACTCTTTGCCTGAAACAATTAACCACATAAATATTAGAATGAAAAATTTTCTAGAAACCACCCTGACCTCTTTATAAGGAGAACAGTGATCCACAATTCATAAGACACCCTGTTGTTCTAACTCTTCTTCCTCAAAAAGTATTTCATTCTTTCTGATGTAAACAGCTTTGGGGATGGCGAGGAGGAAGACATTGGTGAAGTAGCCAATGGAGCTGACAGATGCAGAGGCAGACTTCCCCACCTCACCTCTCCTCTGGATCCTTTTATCTCCCACTTCAGTGAAAGCCTCAGCAGAGTTTTGGTGTTAAACTCTGAGTCCTGATTTCCTTTCTAAACTTTGTTTCCATTGACTTCCTTCCAAATTCTTTCTTCCTCTCCAGTTCTCGCAGCTCTAATGAGGTTTGATCTTGGCCAGAATCTCCTTTGGCCTTTCTTCCCCGTGTTGTGAGCACATGCACCCCTCCCCCAGCCCCATGCTTGCTTGAACTCTTTATCTTATCCCTCTTGTTGTCCATTTGATCTAAATGTGCTATTCGGGGACACAGTGCAGATGGGGCAAGAATGAGGGGAAACAGAAAACTTTATTATTTTGTGAGGTTTCCAAAAAAGACCACCCCGGAGCTTTGGCTCCGACTGCCTCACAGCATTTTGAGCCCAGGGATTTCTGTGTTCTCCTTCACAAAGTCCTGAGAGCCTTTAAACAGAAAGGCCCTAGCAGTTTGCTCCCCGTGGCTCTGTCAAAGAAACAACATGCTTACATAAATATTGTTCGGCTCTAACCCGTTCCATGTGCCTTATACTACAGGAAGTTCACTTTCTTCTAAAAAGCCTGATTGTGAGTGGGGGTAAGGATGAGTCTGAGCCTGTGAAGTATGAAGGACCCTTTTAGAGACAACTGGGACTCAAGAAAGAACGAAGGGTTTGCAGTTTAGCAAGAACAGGAAGGAACAGAGCTTTGGAGAAAAAGAAGTAAATCAGAGGCATAAGTCGAAGAATGAACACCTCCTTTCTGTTACCTAAGGGGTTTCCTAAATAGTTTCAGCAAAGCAGAACATCAGTCACAGGACAAAGAAGGTGGTCATTAATGCCAGCACTGTGTCTTGTCAGCCATATAGAAAAAGAAAGGATCTTCTCTGAAGATTCTGTGATTCTCTGAAGAGCGAACAGCAAAGATCAAATAACATTCAACAGAAGATTGTCCTGAATGAGTAACATTGTACAATTCCTCTCTGGAGTGCTCCCTCATTGCTTCAGTCATAAACAGAGATGAAAAGTGAAGGTGCTACACCTCTATGGTCTTAAGAAGCTCTGAATGGCAGCTCCCTATTTTCTTGCAAGTAGAGTTTCAAGGAGAGGAAATGGGAAGTATAACTCTGTGTTTTATTTAGAGTATCTCTTACCTCCTGACTGGTAACTCACTTCAGGGAATGGAAGACAACAGCGGGACCAGAAAGAGATAAAGGCATAATTTCAGCTCAAATTCTTCCTGCCTTTTCAAGGTATAGTAGCTATGCTCAAGAAGATTGTATCACTGACCCATGTCTTCCATTTCTTGCTGGTGACAACTCTCATCAGCTTTTCTCCTTTTGGAGGGCTGAGTGGGAGACATATTTCTGATGGGAAGGGGAAGGGGGAGGGAGAGGGAGAGGGAGAGGGAAAGGGAAAGGGAAAGGGAAAGGGAAAGGGAAAGGGAAAGGGAAAGGGAAAGGGAAAGGATCTTTAGGCTAATCCACTCACCTAGGCCCCTTTTCTGGGAGGAGAGCAAGGCAGATCCAAGGGTGGCTCATCCTACCTATCACATATCTGTCTTATCAAAAACAGTCATTGCATGGAACTTAATAGTTGTATCCTGTAGCAACATTATTCTGTTCCTCTGAGATCAACATGACCAGAATTTCTCTAGCTTTCTCAGTATGTTCCTTGAAGAAAAAATTAGTATCTTTGTCTGACAACTGCATTAATCTAATATAATTTCCTTTTGTCAGATTGGAATGCTGACTTTCTTGGTTTATATTCTTATTTTGAGAAATCTTGAAACCCATCACTAATAAATGAAAACTGCCTGTTTTTTGTTTTGTTTGTTTGGGTTTTTTTCAGAAGGTTCTGGTGGCTTGACTTGTCCCCTCCACAAGATTGTATTTCCTTCATGCAGATTCTGCAATCCTGTGCCATTCCCTCTGAGATCTCTTAGGGAAAATAGGTTATGGCAGATGTTGAACACACCCCATGCCCCCCTCCAGTTTGGTTTGTCTAACACAGGCAGTGTGCATGTGCTGAGTGAAAAGCTCAAGCACTTGGAAAACAGGAGATACAGAGTTAAGCTGAAAGCTCAGCTCGGAGGTTTTTTTGCCTGCTGTGAGGGGGCTTTATTTGATTACTTTGTGCATTTATTTTTGGAGAGTGATGAGCTGTCCATTGTTTTACTCCATTATGAAAACTGAACTATTGTTGAGGAGCCCTAGAGTGAAGGATGGGCTCTTATTTAGTTTCCTAAAAGAAAAACAAAATTAATTAAACCATAACTCTTTCTCCTTAGTTTATGGCTTAAAAGATAGTGCTTTTTTATTGTTATGCATTCTTTAGTAATTATTACCACTTGTAGCACACTGCAGACTAGAAACCCTGCCTCTAATAGAGTGGAGATGTTCAGTTCATGTTCCTCAGTAATTATATCTCTCTATTGTAGCAAGGCTATGATCTAAGTTCCCTTGGCATAACTCACAGACACATCACAAACAATACCTTAAAAGTGGAACAGCACAATTCAGCTTTGCTTAACAGCAGCAGGACATACATTACCATTTTGTTTTGTTTTGCAGCCCTGGATGCATGGGGCTGTGTTAAAGCTCACATTGCTCAAATGAAGCCAGCTCTTCAGCTGGTCTGAGTCAGTCCCTACATCTGATTACTGCACTGGAAGACCCTGTGGAAACTGTGTTAAAGGTTGACAAAGTTTTTTGGTTGGTGGTTTGGGTTTTTTTTGTTTTGGTTTGGTTTGTTTTGGGTTTTTTTAGATTTTTTTCCTTTTTTTTTTCCTTTTTTCTTTATGAGGCCTGGTGGCATAGAAAATTACTGATTTTACTAGGACATTTGGAGCTGTGGTTCTGGAAATTGCAGGTGCCAGGGCTGGCCCTAGCTCTGCCCATCAGTATGGTTCAGCTAAACACACCTCTTTTTTCTCAGTGTGTTTTCTGAAGTCCTTTATGTTAACCTGTCTTAGATTTTCATCTTAATTTCAGTTAATACTGTTTTTCTTTGCAGTTATTCTTTGTTCTCATGTCTGGTAATGAAACACTGAGAACAACCCCTCATGCAAAGCCTTTAAATTGGTACTTGCAAATCTGACTGAGCAGATTATAGCACCAAAAGGTGAAACTTGCCTGCATTTAAAAGTGCACAAGCCTAAGTTTAATCTGAAGAGTAATGAGTTGCCAGTTGGGTTTTGTACAACTTGAAGCTACATAGCTCTTCAGGCTACCCTAGGACTGAGGAGGATGATGGTTCGGTGCAGAAAGGGCTTCTCAAGCGTGAAGACCACTTAGCCATAGAGGTTAGTTCTCTGTTCTGTCCACTGCTGACAGCAGTGAGCAGAAGGAAAAGGCTTTGGATCAAAGAGCAGCTGGAAGCGAGAGACACTGCCTTCAAAAATAGATCTATCCTAACTTTGAGATACAAACACGCAAGCAGTAAGCTGAGCAGTGTGCAATGACAGTGTTAAAACTGCTGAGGATTTGAAAGTAATTGCTGGGAGAAGTGGAATACTCTGATTCAACACTACCAAAGCCCCAGAGAGACATCAAACTTTAAAGTGTTTGATTCAGGCCCTGTGCTTGCTGTGAAATGGCTAAAATTTACATGAGGTCAGATTCACTGCTTCTGTAGCTGACTCCTGTGAACTGTAATATAGGATTGCATGCAACTGCTGATCTACAGGAACAAGTGCCACTTTCCTGCTACATCAGTGCTTAGGAAATATTTCATATATTTACAATTTTAAACATTAAAATAAAGAAAAAAACTCTTAAGATATTGCTCTGAAATGCTTTACTTTTTGCAATTATTAAATTATCATTGCACCTGGAAGATGTTTTTTAAGAACTGACATTACACTACTGTATTTTTAGCATTGAACTAGTTTAATACAACATTGTCCTTGTTGTCCTGGCTTCATTAGACAACCCTAGGCCAGCCATGGTCTGCAGGCATTCTGAGTGAGCCAGGAGAGCTGGTTCCAGTTGGCTACAGATGTATCCCAGACCTTCAACATCACACCCAGGATAAAGGGAAGTTTGCTAGGGAGAGAAGAGTCTTTTGTTTGGTCTCTTGGAGGTTGTCTTCCCATTTAGTGTGTGACTGCTGCACTTTGGCCTGGCTGAGTATAACTTATATATTCCATACTGAAGTTGGGATAAGTGTTGTTGTTTCACTCATTCTGTTTTCATTTCAATTAGTGAGTGTTCTCTCCCTCTTCTTTGCTCAGGAGGCATTGTTGGGTGACAGAGCAAATGCTAGAGTTCAATTTCATGTATGGACTGAACACAGACACCATTTTTTAACCAGATTATAAATAGGTGCTACATTTATTTTTCTTGAATGTATTGCCCTTGCTGTCCAAGTCTTGTAGAGTGTAATAAAAATTTTAATAGAGAATGGATGCTTAAAATTTCATCTAAGATTTGCTTACAACTTTCAAATTGCTTTTAAGAAGACTAATGATTGTATGATAGCATAAATTATTAGATAACTGTGTTGATGAAGTCTTGGAACATGCTTAATGAGAGATTCTGGCAGGGGAGGAATCTCAAAAGACCTAACAAGACCTTGTTTACTAAAGCTGCAGAAATCATAGAATCATAGAGTTATAGAATGGTTTAGATTGGAAGGGACCTCAAAGCTCATCCAGTTCCAACCGCCTGCCATAGGCAGGGACACCTCTCACTGGAACAGGTCTCTCAAGGCCTCATCCAGCCTGGTCCTGAACACTTCCAGGGAGGTTGTGAAGCACAGAAGCACAGAATGTGATCTTCGATCACATTGGGTGATTCTGTGCTCCATAACCTCCCTGGGCAACCTGTGCCAGTGTCTCACCACCCTCACTGCAGACAACTTCCTCCTAACATCCAGCTTCAATCTCCCCTCTGACAGTTCAAATCCATTCCTTCTCCTCCTGTCATTGCAAGACCTTGTCAATAATCCCTCCTCAGCCTTCCTGTAGCCCCCTTCAGATCCTGGAAGGCTATTCTAAGGTCTCCTGGAAGCCTTCTCTTCTCCAGGCTGCACAGCCCCAACTCTCTCAGCCTGTCCTCACAGCAGAACTGCTGCAGCACTCTGAGCATCTTTGTGGCCTCCTCTGGACCTGCTCCAACAATTCAATGTCCTTCCTGTACTGGGGACTCCAGAACTGCACACAGGACTGCAGTGGGGTCTGAGGAGAGCAGAGCAAAGGGGCAGAATCCCCTCCCTTGGCCTGCTGCCCACACTGCTCTTGCTGCAGCCCAGCACACAGTTGCTGTCTGGGCTGCACTCCCACTGCAGGTTCATGTTGAGCTTTTCATCACCCCAGACCCCCAGGTCCTGTTCTTCAGGGCTGCTCTCAACCATTCACCACCCAGTCTGGATTTGTGCTTGGGATTGTGCCTACTCAGGTGCAGGACCTTACACTTGGCCTTGTTGGGTATCATGAGGTTTGCCTGAGCACACCTCTGCAGCCCATCCAGGTTCCTCTGGATGGATCCTGCCCTCTAGCAAGTCGACTGTGCCACACAGCTTGGTGTCATCTGCAAACTTGCTGAGGGTGCACTCGATTGCTCTGTCCATGTTGCTGACAGTATTTTAATGATTCTGGACAAGATCATGGATTGCCTAGGAAGGCTGTAAATCTGTCTTGCACACATAAATGTAAATGCATTTATTTAAAAAGCAAAAAACCATGCAAAATGGATATACCTGAACTTTCCTCTGATCAGAAAGCACAAGTACTGTCCCTGACTTAGCAGATGGGAATTTCATTATCAGTTTTAATGGAACTTTATGACAAGGAAAGGGTGGCAATTCCTTAACCGTGGGTTGCCACTGAAGAGTCTCTATGGGTGCTTTGTGGAAATCTTTCATAATATCTTTTGATGGGGGCAGTCTTTTATGGTTTGGGTGCCTGCGGTTATTTCTTGATGTAGTGATGCTTCAGTTAGCTCATTCTGTTAAATTTATGGCAGCTGCAGCAGACCCTGCATAGCTAAATAGTCCAGCAACTTCTGATCAAGCTTGCACATGGCATTGCACGTGGAAAATTGTTTTGGATTTCACTGCAATAACATGGTATAATTACAGTGGAGTTTGTTTCATGAAGATGTTGGATTTGAAGCCTTAAGAGTTTTTGGGTTTTTTTTTTAACCTCAAAAAGGAATTCTGAAATGCCTGAATTAATTTTTTTTTAATTCCTTAGTGTTATGCTGTGCCCCTCCATGTGGTTCTGAGTCATCTCTATTTCAAGAGTATTTGTACAGTTAATTTGTTTTTATCTATGACCTTCTTTACAAGTTATAGCAATCTAAATGCTGAAAAATGGCTTCTAAATTCTACCTGGCTCATGCCATTTGGTTTTGCACTCTCCTGATATTTTTCACTTTCTCAAAACAAGACCTGTTTCATCCAGTCTCAGTCAAATGATCTCTCAGCTAAAGGCACTGCCAAACTTCCTTCTTGTGTTTAGAAAACCCTTTCATGGTGTCCCTGTTAATTTTCTGGGTTGTTTCTTTAAGAAGAGTGTTGAGATATTTTTATTGATGGGTGGGTTTTGTCTCTCTCTCTCTCTCTTTTTTTTTTTTTTCCCTCTCTAAAAATTGATTTTAATGTGGAGTCCTACTTAAAAATCAATGACACAACCTGACTCAGAGTTTGAAGCTGAAAAATCTATACTAGTCTCAGTGGACATGAGATTCATAAGCCTAACGTCTAAAGACACTTTATACATCAGGCAAAAATTTTCCCCTGGGGTAAAGTGCCAACTAAGTGATAGTGCATCTTAACAAATCAGCCTAATTGGCACTTTTCCAATACAGAAGGTGCTCACATCCAGGTAAAATACATACATAAGTGTGTGAGCCTTGGAAACACTACCTGCACAATCCCCCCAAAATTAGCTTTTACACCTGAGACTCAATTTATCTGTGACACATCACTCCCCAGTGTTGTCTCATGGTGACACAAGAAATATATGGAAGTTCACAAAACAGACTGATGAGCTACAATTCATTAAAAATAGGATTTCATTAAGAGAAGGTTGTGTAGGTGATCTGAGAGAGAAATTTTGAGAAGACAGCTTTTCGGTTCCTTGGGATCCTGGATCCAGCTCCAGGTAGAAGTAGCTGGGGTAGGGGAAAAGGGAAATAGTCTTGAAAAGATTATGATGAAACCTTGATCAGTTTGTGCAAAATCTCAAGTGATGACTCAAAATTCCTTTCTACATTACATTTCTATATCTTCCTCCTGAGCCCTGCACAAGACCAATGACATTTAAAAGACATTTAAAGGTATCTCAGTGATATTTAAAAGTATGACATTCAAAAGCAACAAAAGCTTATAGTTTTTTCTGGTTTGTGTGCACTTGGTTTCAAGGAACTGTTGCCAAACCCATACCAGAAGATTTATGCTAAGTATGCTAAGTAACAAGGCCAAGTGTAAGGTCCTGCACCTGGATAGGCACAATCCCAAGCACAAATCCAGGCTGGGTCAGGAATGGCTGAGAGCAGCCCTGAGGAACAGGACCTGGGGGTCTGGGGTGATGAAAATCATAGAATGGTAAGGTTGAAAGGGACCTCAAGGATCATCTAGTTTCAACCCCCTGCCATAGGCAGGGACACCTCCCACTCAACATGAGCCTGCAGTGTGAGTGCAGCCCAGACAGCAACCAAGTGCTGGGTTGCAGCAAGAGCAATGTGGGCAGCAGGGCAAGGGAGGGGATTCTGCCCCTTTACTCTCCTCAGACCCCAACTGTGTGTAGTTCTGGAGCCCCCAGCACAGGAAGGACATGGAACTGCTGGAGCCAGTCCAGAGGAGGCCATGAGGCTCAAAGTGCTGCAGCAGCTCTGCTCTGAGGACAGGCTGAGAGAGTTGGGGCTGTGCAGCCTGGAGAAGAGAAGACTTCCAGGAGATCTTAGAGTAGCCTTCCAGTATCTGAAGGGGGCTACAGGAAGGCTGAGAAGGGACTATTGACAAGGTCTTGCAACGCCAGGGCAAGGGGCAATGGGCTTGAACTGGCAGAGGGGATATTGAAACTGTATGTTAGGAAGAAGTTCTTTACAGTGAGGGTGGTGAGACACTGGCACAGGCTGCCCAGAGAAGCTGTGGCTGCTCCCTCCCTGGAGTTGTTCAAGGCCAGGTTGGACGAGGCCTTGAGTGACCTGTACTAGTGGGAGGTGTCCCTGCCTATGGTAGGGGGTTGGAACTGGATGATCTTTGAGGTCTCTTCCAACCTCACCATTCTAAATGGCATGGATCATCCAGAAAACTAATCAAAACATAAAACCTTTTGCTTGTTCCTCACGATTAAATGGACTTCTCTGTTGGATCTTTGCTGTTTGTTGTGATAGGCCTAAGTAGGCCAAAATAGGCTCACATGTGTCCTAGCTTGTCCAGAGATGTTTTTCTGCTCCCCCTCCTTCTGTTTAGGGGGAGAAGCAACTGCAGGTAAGAAAACAAAGAACCTGGAGCCACCGAGTCTGGGGACTGTGACTTGCCCAGACTTGTTTTGAAACCTGCGGTAAACAAGGTACACAGCTTGCCTTGTGCAAGGCTGTGCGCTGGCCACATTTGGGTAAAGCAATCCTATGGCTTCACCTAATGTTGTCAGGCTTGGCTAACTGCCATTCTGATTGGCTATTCTGTGTCCAAAGGCACATTAGTCTCGGTGTGTATGGATAAAAGGTGATGAGCAGGGAGCACAACCTGTGCTCTGCCATTCTACCTGCTCTCCGCCATTGCATCTGTGCTCCGCCATTGTATTCATGCTGCCTTATATCCTGAACTGCCTGGAAACCACATTCCAGTTTACCTGGAACAGGCTCTAAAAGCCTCCACACATTTAGCCTGCCAGCCAGCATGACACCGTGCTGAGATTGCACATGGCATTGCATCCTGCCTGCACCTGAAAGCCTCCTGCCAAGATGGGAAGTCTTGGAGATAACAGAGATCATCCAGGGAGTCAGAACCAGGTCAGAGCTTGTTTGTCTCCTATCTCCAGCACCCAGAAGCCTGGGAAACTCCAAANCTCCAGCACCCAGAAGCCTGCGAAACTCCAAAACCTCTAACCGCTTTGAGACCACTGGCAGCAACCCTGCCACGTGCTTTGGGTACTGTCTGATAATATTTTGTGAGTAAATACTTAAAGCCTCTTGTAATCACTAATTGCCTTCTGCCATGAGCATAGAGGAGCTTCCTGTGTCCATTCAGTGGCTAAGTAAGATCATGAACTTCTAAAACCTTCTCTTCCACTAAGAATGTTTGCCTTTGCTGGGTACCTCTTGCAGTGTTCCAGTTTTGCCTGTTCTCTGTATGCATAAATTTCCAAACTCTGCATTTCAAACCTTGTAACTAAGTTTTCTGGTGAGATTTAATGTGAATAAACAATTTGCATAGTTATTAACAATCTCTGCCTTGATATAAACATTAATATTCGTTATTAATTTTTCATTTATTTGTAGCACTGTCCTGAGGTTTTATTGAGAAAGCTTTCAAAGGCAAAACCTTTGGTAGATCAGGAAGGTCCAATAAGTCCAAGGCTCCCATGACTTGTTGTGAAAACAACTGCATTTTCATGGAGACAATAGTGATGAACAGAAACATCCAGCTCATAGCCAGTGCAGAGAATGGAGAGCTCAGGTTCTTGTGTCCTCTCCTTGAACCAAGTTTTTGGTCAGGTCACTTTAGGTTGACTTTTACAATTTTCTCCCTTTATGAAAGAGATTTTTATTTTCTACTTCAACAAGCATTTTGAGATTGTATCAAATTATGCCTCTGAGGTAATTTGTAATGTTTGAGTGGAGGTAGGAACATCAAAAAACCCCACCAAAACCCATGATGTCATTAAGCAGAAGGTGATAAATAGATATCAAAATTGAAATGGCAATCTGCTAATATTTTATTGTTTACATCAGTATTTTGAAAATGTTATTTAAAATATTTATTGTATGCAGGAGATGTCATTCTTCAGGAAGGGGAAAAAAAAAAGACAATAAAAAGTTAGAAGAAATGGTTGAACCACAATAAAAAATGAGGAAAATGACAAGAAGAGCATCATTTATGAGAGAACAGAAGAATGAATCACGGTAGTGCATATAAATATGGTGCAACTGTGATTTTGACTCTTTATCACAGCTCTGATAGCAAGCATTGAATAAAATAAAGGACGTGGGACCAAAGATAAGTCAGTTTACATCATGCTGTTAATGAAGAATAAGGAACAGTGTGGAAACAGACAAATCTTGGAGGATAGGAGAATGACAACTTTGGGCTCATCTTTAATAATGTGAAAGATTTATCACTCCCTTTGCCTGATGAAGCTGCAGGCAGTTTTTCTGTCGTCTGTCTGGTAGCTTGAGTTATTGCACAAAGAAAACCCAGCAGATACGCAGCAAAGATGGAACTGAGGAGGAGAATGAAGGGAGAATATCCCAGAGACAACCACTGTGACCATGTCAGTTCAATTGTGCCAGCCCTTGTGATTCTGGCAGCCATTTGCTCAAAGATTATTTGGGCTTGTCTAAAATAAGCACTGATAATAGTTTTGTCCCCACTAGCAAAGTTCATTCTCAAGAGTCTATTCACATATTTTTCTGGTAAGTTGTTGTGTGTTTCTTGTGCTTGCACAAGGCAGCACACATTTTTGTGAGTTCCATCAATGACTTTTGGATGGTAGTTGAGACTGAAGTTGGGTGTGCAGATGCAGTTTGCTGTCATGGGAGCATCTCTCTAAATTGTTTATTTGATGGTTGTCTGTTTATTCCTCTTATGAGGGCTTTTTTAAAAAAATTATTTCTTTGTGGTGATGACCTGAAGGTGATCAGAAGACAGCTGCTATGCAGCTCAAATACTACTCAAAAGGACTACTACCCAACCTCTTCTGCTCTATCAGCTGGTCGAGGCTTGGTAGTTCTTCACTACTAGTCTTAGTACAGTTTTTCACTCTGCTTATCCGTTAGAAAAAGAATCAGATTCTTTTTTCTCCAAAATTACTTCTAGACATATTAATCTAACTATGTTCTAGTTGTTTAGTTGTTTAGTTATTTAGTTGTTTAGTTGTTTAGTTATTTAGTTGTTTAGTTGTTTAACCCAATGAATGCATACACAATGGCTATAGAAGGTGCTCGGTCAACAGACACTCAAAGTTAGTCTTCAAAATTCAATCTGTGAATTCTGAGGTGCATTCACAGCTAAGATGTGAAGGAAAAAACGGAGCACATGAAGTGATGAATTTTATTAACTCTGCAGTGACTTCCAAACACTGCTACAAACTTGGAAGGCAGCACACAATGATATAGAACAGCAGGGTCCCAAGTCTCTGGTCTAACCATCCAGAGGTTTAGCCAGAATACTGCTGAGTAAATGAGGTAATGTGGTCTCACTCTCACCAACATCTATCACTTAATAGAAATATCTATGGAAACAAACTTCTGCAAAAGTAAATGCATCCTTGATGGATTTGTGTGCCCTGACAGAGGTAGAAGATCCCTGTTTTCCCAAGACTGTGTGGTACTTAGGCTCCCTTTGCTGTCCCTGGATTCAGAAGTTCTTTGATTACTTGACAAAATCAGAGAGAAGGTAAAGATGGATCAGTGCTCCAGGGTGTCTGTGGAATCTGTTACCAGAGAGCTTCAAATACGACTGGACAAGGTCTTGGGCTGCAAGCTCCAGCTGTGATGCTGGTCATGCTGCAAGGAGGAATGAGGACATGGTGCTCTCTAGTGAGGAGGATATAGGACATGGTGATCTCTAGAGGTGGCCACAGATTTCTATCTCACTGTAAGACTAACATCCACATTTTGAATACTGGCAGTTGTCTGCTCTCATTCCTGCTGCGTTCAGCTGTGAAGGTCCTACAAATTCAGTGGCCATACTTTGTGTCGCATTAGCAGAGTCCCACCCTGTGTCCTTGCAGAGAGCCACTGGAGACTCTTCCCTGCTACCCAAGAGGAAGAAAAGCATGAAGTTGTGCACAGTTCCAGTGCCAGAACAGAAAACCACACCGAGCTGCTTTTTTTGTCTCCCACTGGAAGCAAATCTGAGCTGTTCTGCTGAATTAATTTTTGATGGGAACTCAGACTGAGCTGGAACAATTTGGGCCCCAGCTTAGCAGAGAAACATCTGGTTACAGTCCCTATCTGCAGGACCAAAGAGGCCTGAAGACTTCCAGAGTAGTTAGAAACAGGAGGTTATTAAAGGGAAATTTTTCTGATATGCTTCCTCAATAATCCATGCATGGATGAAGAGAGGTTTGTGGGGGTTGCTGTAAGTGTAATTTGATCGACTGTCTGGGACTGCTGTAGCACATACAAAAAAATCTTTTCTCATTTAAAAACCCACTCACGGCACTGTTTGAAATTCTCCCTTTTCCCTGTTCACCTCCTGCAATCCGTATTTTCACAGGCAGCACAGAGGTGCTCGCAATCCGTGTAGCCTTTCATTCATGCCTGCCCCTCCCTTTGCTCCGTGGCCCACTTTTCTAAAAGTGCAAGGAGAATCATTTCCTTTATCCCAAGATAAAATGATTTATAATCAATTAATAAGCATTGCTGAGGCTTTTGTTTGCCCGAAGCATCATTTCCTATTCAGTTTTTGCATCTGAACTATTCAGCGTCGCCTTTTGGTTCTCTCTGAAAATACTCTTGAGAAGCCAGGCTTATCAGCCAAGAAGCACCCACCAACAAAGCATGTGCATTTATAAAGAGACTGTCACTTTTGTGCTAACTTTGATTGCCAGCTTCTACACTTAAAATGAAAATGAAGCTGGTGGCAAAGCCACACTGCTAGATATCTGAATTCATTACACTGAATTATACGAATCTTCTTCTTTCTTTCCTTCAATTCCCTCAAGTGGCACAGATTAATTTACAGAGTGTGTGTGTTTTTAACATCTGCAAAGTTCTCCTGCGAGTTGATGTACTCATAATAAAGCTTGAAGCAGCCATGATGAGGGTAGTGCAAACGTTTATTCCTCTCGATGCTTTTTGCACACCAGTGTTTTTTGAATATCATTCTGGGGAAGCGGGAGTCGGATAGGGGCGATTAAAGAAGTTACCTTACTGACACCGTAGGAGATGGATAATTGCACAGGTCACAAAGGATAAAAAGTGTTGCATATGAGGAGCCATTTTTTTTTCCAAAGAGCCCTTTTTGAAACCACAAAATTTGCCCTCTACATTGAAACAACTCTGAATACTTGTTCCTCAGAGCACCTGATTCGCATTAGCAATGGGTTACTTAGAGGCACAGGCACTGTGGTTTCTATCCAAAAGCTGGGGTTTGTACACAGATTTTCCTCATTAAAATGGGAGTTACATGTTTTGAAATGTTAGTCCTGAAGTGCCTATAACCAAAATCCAACGTTTTTGAAAGCACATTTTATACACCCCACTCTGATCACTGCGTCATTTCTTGATGTCTTTAAATAGACTGAGAGCAAGGTAATGGTTTATTCCTTTCACCCTTTGATCACCTGTCAAAATGATAGCAACACCAACCTGTGTAATGATTTCTGGCTATCACCAACTTAACCAGAAGCAAACACCGTGTTCTGTAGACCACACTGAGATTTAACTTCACATTCTTCAAATCTCCCAATCTATTTTTCAGATGGTTAAAATTAGAGAGAAAGAGCTTGTTCTCTGGGCATGTTTCTGCAGAGTTCAAAGAGAAGCCTTTTAAAAATTGGTAGTGATTCTCAGAATAATTGAGGTTGGAAGGTACCTCTGGAGGTCAGCTTGTCTCACCTCCTCCTTATAGCAGGGTTGACGACAAAGTTGGGTCAGGTTGCTCAAGAAACTGTCTGGTCAAGTTTTGGAAATCTCCAGGGACATCTCCATCACCTCCCTGGGCAGCCTGTCCCTTTGCTTAAGCATTATTGTTATGGAAAGGGTCATTTTTTTCCCCTCCAAAAAGTGCAACTGTTGCTTCATGCCTTCTGCTGTGTGCCCCTGAGGAAAGTCTGCCTTCCTTTTCTCTGTAAACACCCATTAGGTAGTGGAAGATGGTAATTAGAGCCATACTTTGCCCTAGTTTCCCTAGACCAAACAAATCCTCAGCATCTCCTCACATACCATGTGCTCCAGCCTCCAGCCATCTTACTGATGCTCTGCTTGACTCATTTTATTGAACTTTCTTGTACTTCAAGGTTCAAGACTAGATACAGTACTTCTGGCACTAGAGAGGTCTACTAATGCAGCTCAGGATGTGACAATACTCCACTGCCTCAAGGGTTCATTACTGATTTGCATTCAGCCTGTTGCCCACCAAGGCTCTTTCTCTGTAGATCTGTTGCCTAATCATGTAACCCCCAGCATGGACCATTGCAGGGGTTATTCCATCCCAGAAGGATGAGTTTTCCTTTGGGTTTACTGAAGGTGAGTTCTTCATCACCCACTGTTCATATTTTTAACTCTCACCCAGTTTAAGGTTGACCACAAACTTGATGGATATCATCAAAGGCAATGAAAATGGTGTTGGAACACTATCAGCACCAGTATCAAATCCCATTGCAGGTGTCTGCATGTTAGCCTCTGAACTCTCAGCAAAGACACTCTTGTCCTGCTCTTTTTGTCTCTCTATAGTAATCTCTGTTCCTTGAAGAGATGGGCTGTTGGAAAGCTGAACCAAAGCTCTGCCTCTGACACCAGTGGTGAAGCCAGGTAATAATCCATAGCTTGGCTTTGCTCCCATCCAAAGTATTTCTCTTTGACTGACATGACTGAGTCCTTGTTCCTGTCCCTTGTTCCTGTCCCATTTGCTCCTCTAGAGACTTGTACTCATCAAGAGTGTCTCTCGTGGCAGTACTCCTTAGTTCTGGATCCCTTAGATCCAGTAATTCTAATCTTTCTGAAGGGTCAGGCACTCCAGGTACACCATCTGTAATTTTTCTTCTTAACAAAGGTCTCTTTAACACACTCAGATGCTGTCTTAAGAGAAGCTAGTTAGTGTAATAATTGCTTCTACCTATACAGTTCAATGGAGTACCAAATGCATATTATTTTATGAAGTTTTTAAAGTCTTTTCTGGGTACTTTACTCACAGTTTAACAACAGTAGTAACACCTTAAATAAGTAATTAGATAGAAGAATGTTTCATTATAACTATAAAATGAAGCAAATACCCTTTCAGGATCAAAAGTCTCATGTAAAAATCACTGGGTTGGTAGACTTCTTTGTTTAAAACCAAACCAGGGCTAACTGCTCTGCTTGGTACAACACTGAGGAGCACACTGAAAACAACCAGCCCTGCCCTGACCAAAGAAATGGACCTTTGTTGATTGATATCTGCATTTCTCTGTGTTACTGTGAAATTACTTCTAGATAGATCAGACTTCTCAGATTCTTGGCCTCTACATTCCCAAAGTCATGCAGCAGGCTTTTAGATTTGGAAGAAGTGCTTTAGTTTGTGCATCACTGAATGTGTCCAGGGCTGGAAATACTGCTTAATATTGCTTCTTTCCAAAGAGCAAAAACCAAACACTGACAGTGCAGTTTGCCCAGGCTTACCTGGGCTACATTGGCTTGGGAGATCTGCTCAATGACTCTCCCCATCCTTCCAGTGACTCCAGGTGCACAGGGGCTCTGTCCTGCATGTGGTCGTTGATGTCCCTGGATGTCCCTCCTCATCTCAAGGCATGCAAGCAAACAGAGGTGGTTGGATGGTGAGGGGGTTACAGCGGCTGTGAGCTGGTGGTGCCTGCTGTGCAGGGCTGTGGGCAGCCACTGTGAGTTCACCACCTTGCTTCCTGCCCAAGCCTTTTCCAAGGGAAAAGTGGGGATTTGGAAACACCACGGAAATTTTCAGGAGAAACACCCTAGTTTTTAACCAGACTTAGTTCTCCTTTCCTAACTCATTAGAGTCACCTGCACCAGTGCTGGGACCACTTAAAAGGACACCATTCTGATCTAACAGCACCTTTGCAATTGTTCTCTGTGGCTGTGAATGACAGACCACAGCATCTTCCTCTCACAAGATTTGACTCAAAATTCATAGAATGATAGAACCATAGAATGGTAATGTTGGAAGGGACCTCAAAGATCGTCTAGTTCCAACCGCCTGCCATAGGCAGGGACACCTCCCGCTAGTACAGGTCACTCAAAGCCTTGTCCAAGCTGGCCTTGAACACCTCCAGGGAGGTTGTGAAGCACAGAATCACCCAATGTGATCTTTTATCTTTGATCACATTGGGTGATCCTGTGCTCCACAACCTCCCTGGGCAACCTGTGCCAGTGTCTCACCACCCTCACTGCAAACAACTTCCTCCTAACATCCAGTTTCAATCTCCCCTCTGACAGTTCAAACCCATTGCCCCTCATCCTGGCATTGCAAGACCTTGTCAATAGTCCTTCCCCAACCTTGCTGTAGGCCCCCTTTAGATCCTAGAAGGCTACTTTAAGGTGTTCTGGAAGCCTTCTCTTCTGCAGGCTGCAGAGCCCAAACTCTCTCAGTCTGTCCTCACAGCAGAGCTGCTGCAGCCCTCTGAGCATCTTTGTGGCCTCCTCTGAACCCACTCCAACACTTCCATGTCCTTCCTGTGCTGGGGTTTCCAGAACTGCACACAGATGATTGTATTCATCTATCTTATATCAGCTGTTCAGTTTACCTCAAGATTTAAAACCTGCATGGGCACTCCTGCCATTTAACCACATCAAATTATTGTCCCTAGATTTGGAGCAAGAGCTTGTTTTAAACTCATGCAAAATGAAAAACAAGAAAAACCTCTCCAGACTTTAAATTTGACTTTCTGTAGTTAAAATCTGTTCTCTAAACTTCAATAAATAAATACCATGTACCTAACAACCTGAATGCAAATAGAAAAAGCTCTTCTCCTGTATTGAACTTGGGTGGTTAATTTATCTCATTATTCAGAATCTAGACCTTATTAAAGAGTTTAGGGAGGCTCATTTAGACTGTTCCTTTACAAATATTTTTTACTCTTTCAGTCATCTGGCTTTTCTTTTCTTTTTTTTTTTTTCTCTGTTCTATCTTGATTTAATATACCATAATAATTATTCTCTCAATCTTTCAAGTAACACTATGTATCAAATAATTATCTAAGAGTCTTCATGCTGCCTTTAGAAGTATTCATAATTCAGAAGTGCTTTAATGGTTTTCTTTCCTTGCTGTGGCTATGCAACCCTGCCAGTGTGTAACATGTTATGTGGATATAGGTGGGCTGTCCAGAGAGGTGGTTGAGTCATCAAGCCTGGATGTGTTTGAAAGTTGTTTGGATGCTTAGGGATGTGGTTTAAGAGTGAACTTTGTGGAGTAAGTATTACTGTTGGACTTGGTGACCTTGAGGGTCTTTTCCAACTGGAATATTCTGTGATTCTGTAGTAGCTGGCTGTGGGCACCTTGATGATGAGTGGGATTGATAGAACTGTTTCTGTTACTTTTTAAAAAATCCACTGAATGAAACACTGGAAAAGCTGTACACACATATTGATCCTGTGTATGGAGCTACCTAGGCTAACTGAGGAGCACCACAGCTCTCCCTTCTGTTTGTTTTTCTCAGCCCACCAAACTTCTCTTTACTTCCTGTGAAGCAGCAGAGTTGCAGCAGAGCGATGGTCTCACCTTCCACGACTGAAAGGCATCAGTAATGCTTATGCTGAGGCTGACCTCTCTCCTCTGGGCTCTCTGCTGAAGCCTGGGACAAATGGCAAGGAAAATTATACTTCTTCCACCAAGGTAGCTGAGAGCCAAATCTCCTGAGAATGCTTTAAGGATGACTCATTTCTAGATCCAGTGAATGCAGAATGGAAGAGATGAATGCCTATTTGGCACTATCAAGGGTTGAGAGTTCTTAACTTCTCTTGGGACACATTCAGACAAATCTAAAGACAAATTAGAGATTTTATAGAGGCTCTAGTCTTCCTAGGAATGAGCAGAAGTTGTGCAAAGGCTTTGAGGACAGCATTTTTATCATGTTTAGGGAAGTAGGTGTGATGTGAACACTGACCTTCACAGATTTAACTCTAGGTTCTTCTGGACAGGGTCTGAACCAACACTGAATCCATAGAGTCAAAGAAATTAAGATAAAAAAGAGAAAATCATCCTGTAAGTTCCTGCAATTAAAAGGGTTCCTATCACTCTCTTTAGGCTTTTAACTTCTCTATCTTAATAAAATCTTCCAGAACAGTTTCTGTGGGAGGAACTGAGATCTGTATCATGAGGCAGTGTTGAACAGATCTGAACTGATGCTCTTAAGCAGTTGTTCTTAAGTAGAAGTTTTTTAACATAGTCTTTCCTTTTTCTTTTCTCATCAGGGACATCTGCAATGAAGAACAGATACTGAAAAACAATGATTCATTCAAGGTAGACCAGGAACACACATCTTTTCTGTTCCCTCACTTACACAGTTTTAAGGGCATCTTCTGCCCTTGTCTTTCCACCTTCGGTCTCCCACCGTTTATGCGTCACTGCAGGTAAAGTGGTAGATTGGCACTTGAAATATGAAAAAAATCAGAAAAGGGGCAAGAGAGACACCAATGAAAGGCAGGCCGGCAGCACACTCTTCTCTCTGTCCTTTCCTGACAAGCAGCACTTCCATTTGTGTTGGGGTACCAGCTCTATCAAACTTCTGTCTTGTATCAATTTTTAGCAGCATGGATAATTTATTGCATCTAGGATGATAGAAAACCAGCTTTATACATCATTCAGCTTGCAAAAGATGTGTAGCTTCAGTTCCTTAATGGTGTCATTTTGGCTGAATGCTATTAACAGATTACCCCTGCCTAGGGCAGTGGAGCATGTGCAGCAGAAAGATAACCTTGTGTTCGTAATTTAATATTAACTGTTTTCTCCATAGTACCTCTTTCCAGTACATTAACAACAACCCAATATGGCCTTGTCCCCTGCGGTCGTATTCTTCAGCAAAAAATGGATTACACGATAGCAAGTTCCTGAAGATTTCCAATGAAGTATTACAAATCACTCAACGCCTGCTCTGCAGAAATGAAAAATAAACAGGCTTAGATTCCATCAAATTTAATTCCTCCCATTTAGCTTTACCGCACTTCAAAGGGTGCTCTTATTAATGTCTGGGTTGGGAAAAAAAAAACCAAACAAACCCTAACAATAATTTTTTCCCCCTTTCTTATACTGAAAGCCTCCAGTTGTGTTCAACATAGAGTGAGATCAAGAAAATGTGGTGGGTTTTTTTTTTTGTGTGTGTGTGTGTGTGTGTGAATACTCTGACACAGTTTGATATAAAAGTGTAAGCCATTTACAGAAAACTCTTTATGGAATTTTTATCCTATTCCATTCCCGGGAGCTAAATTTATATCCTGCATTAGCTATCATAGCACTAGAGTATTAGTCTTCTTGCAAGCAGTTCAGGGCAGTCTGAGGGCCCTATCACTCTCAGCCACTCACATACACAGGCATTATGGGTTTATCTCATCTTCTGCAGCAAGTGCTGGGCCCAATTCATTCCTTTAGGCTACTTTACTAATAACCTATTCCTTATCAGGGCCTCTCCACCTCAGCTTGTGATCAAAGACCCAATTAATGGAATGGAGAAAGGTGAAGCATTCAAATAATGGAGACAGCTGTTTTTCTCTGTTAGAGAAAATCCATTTGTATTGTTATCACAGGCTCTAAGTTCTGCAGCTCCTGTTTAATTCAGTCTCCCTCCGTTTCTGCTGATGATAAAAAAAGTCACAATGAACTCAGAAGAGAATGGCAGAAATATCGCCGTGTTTCAACTCGGCCTGGGTGTTATCAACTTGAAAGTGAAAATACAAGCAGATAAGGAGAGGAAATGTCCAACAAAGACCATATCAAATTTTCAGAAAATGTACTTTCATGCTGCATTCTCTAGTCACCTTTCTGAACGTTTTCCAGATCCTGATATACACTCCCTACGTCACCTGCCTGCATCGAGAGGAGCAGAGGGTGATCGTATCGTGGGTCGCACCTCAACTGAAAAGTAATTAAAGAGGGAGAACAATCATAATTGCCTGGCACAAATGTCACCAGGGAGCTGCAGTTTGGGTGTCCAGGAGCCCCCAGCTCAGCTGGGTGCTTACATCACCACCACCAGTGGGTGAGGTTTGTTCCTGTACCTGATAGCAAAGGGGTTGTGCCACTCTTGCACCTGGTGTTGAACCTTCTCCTTGCCAGGCTCTCAGGTGTAAATCTACTCCTGCATCTGAAATCCCACTCGCTCTATGTGACTGCAGCTCTTTCCAGGCCACACTGCCGTTCTCTTCCTTTGTAATCTCGCTGCTGCACCGTCACACACAGGAATAAATGTGGGCAGGACACTGTGATCACAGCTAATTGAGCTACAGACGACTTGCAGGGCTGAAAACCAATTATGCATTCTTCAAACTTGTGCAAAAGGAGGAAGGAGTATTCATCCACCAGATAGGGTGTGAACAATGTAGCCTGTGAGTCTGCAAGGCAAAACCCTGCTCCTGCTGCAGAATTTGTTGCTTCTCTTCTTGTATGCAAAGCAAGTGTTATTTAAAGATGATGAGACTATTCTCCTGCCCCTCTGCTCTGCCCTGCTGAGGCTGCATCTGGAGTACTGAGTTCAGTTCTGGGCTCCCCAGTTCAAGGGGGACATAGAACGGCTTAAGAGAGTCTAGCACAGAGCCACAAAGATGATGAAGGGAATGGAACAGCTCTGTTGGGAGGAGAGCCTGATTGAGCTGAGGCTGTGCTACTGGGACAAGAGGAGCCTGAAAGATGGCCTCAGCAATAGGTATCAATATGTGCAGGGTGAGTGCCAAGAGGCTAGAGCCACTCTGCTGGGTGATGCCCAGTGACAGGACAGGGTGATGGTGGAAGCTGAGTCATAGAAAGCTTCATTTAAGAATCAGGAGGAATTTTTTCAGTGCGAGGGTGACAGAACACTGGAACAGGCTGCCCAGGGGGATTGTGGAGTCTCCCTCTCAGGAGATATTCGAAACCTGCCTGGATGTGTTCCTGTGTGATCCGGTCTAGGTGATCCTGCTCTGGCAGGGGGATGAGCTTTCAAGGTCTCTTCCAGCCCCTGACATTGTGTGATTCTGTGAGTGACACACTGAGGGGATACAATCCCAAGCACAAATACAGGCTGGGTGGTGAATGGCTGGAGAGCAGCCCTGAGGAAAAGGACCTTGGAGTCTGGGTTGATGAAAAGCTCAACATGAGCCTGTAGTGTGCACATGCAGCCCAGACAGCAACCGAGTCCTAGGCTGCATCAAGAGAAGCGTGGCCAGCAGGGCAAGGGAGGTGATTCTGCCCCTTTACTCTGCTCTCGTCAGACCCCACCTGGAGTACTGTGTGCAGTTCTGGAACCCTCAGCACAGGAAGGACATGGAAGTGTTGGAGCGGGTCCAGAGGAGGGCCACAAAGATGATCAGAGGGTTGGAGCAGCTCTCCTATGAGGACAGGCTGAGAGAGTTGGGGTTCTTCAGCCTGGAGAAGAGAAGGCTTCGAGGAGACCTGATAGTAGTCTTCCAGTATCTGAAGGGGGCCTACAGGAAGGCTGGGGAGGGACTATTTACAAGGTCTTGCAACAACAGGGCAAGGGGCAATGGGTTTAAACTGGCAGAGGAGAGATTTAGACTGGATGTTAGGAGGAAGTTCTTTCCAGTGAGGGTGGTGAGAAACTGGCACAGGTTGCCCAGGGAGGTTGTGGCTGTTCCCTCCCTGGAGGGGTTGAAGGCCAGGTTGGACGAGGCCTTGAGTAACCTGTACTAGTGGGAGGTGTCCCTGCCTATGGCAGGGGGTTGGAACTAGATGATCCTTGAGGTCCCTTCTAACCTTACTATTCTATGATTCTATGATTCTATAGTTTGGAACTTTTTTGTTTTCTTGGGAAACCCTTGGATGTGGTGCTTAAGAAGCAAGGACTGACAAATCCTGCATTTCAGTTCTCTGCTGAGCATGAAAAATGGGCAAAACAAGCAGGCACAAAGCTGTAATGTATGCAATGAGTTAAGATAGCAAAGCCTTTCCCAGGGTGATTGTTCACAGGGGATCACAGAATCTGTGTTAGGCTGAATAAGGAGAAATGCATTATGCATTTGCATGTATGATGAACATTTAAAAGAGAACTGTGTGGAAACAAAGAATAATTCATAATAAACACGGAATGGCGAACACTTCAGACCCAGCTGTAGTTTTTGAATCTTCACAGACACCAAATATTACCATTTTAACACAGAAGTTTCACAATTCATATCAAGTAGGACAGCTGAATAATATTATTTGTTTGTACATCAGGCGTTTCCTTATCCTCCCACCCTGTTATTAAACCCACATTCAATAAATAAAGAAAATAAAAAGCTGCACTCGGAACAGTATCACGAGCAGAAATCTATGACTATCAATAATTTCCCATTGGAACAGTAAAATGTGTGAATTCAAACATAATTTTATGTGTGCCTATGAAATGGAAAACACAAAGAATGGTGAAAACCAACATTAGAGGCTTTCATCGGCAGTAAATCCATAATTCTACTCCACCTGTAGTCACCAATATAATGTATCAAAAGGGAATGCAGCTGCAAACTCTTTTTTTTTCTTTTTTTCCCTCTACTTCAACAGCCTCTGTACAACAGAAGCAGTCTTGAGGGTCTGAAAAAAAAAATTCTTAATGAAGGTATACTTCTAATAAAGGTAAACCAGAATCATATTTAGTATGTACTGGGCAAACTTAGGGTGGTCTTGTATGATGGTAAGTGACTTAAGGGTGGTCTTCTACATTGGTTTCTGTAGATAACAACAACTTGATGTTGTTATCTACCATGTTGTTATCAGCCATGATGACAACCCATGGTGCTGAATGGCACAACTGTAAATAACAATTCTGCAAAGCTGCCTGTAGCTCCCACCCCATCTTCCTAAAGCCAAATAAGCTCAGTGATGGGACAACCCTACCAAAAAAAGTTTGAGGGGACTAAAAGGTCTGAATAATTTTCCAATAGCCAAATACACTGGATTCTGGTTTCTGTGAAAGGGATAATTTTATTGTTCCCAAGGATTAGAACAGGCATGAATAAACCTTCCTGTGCACTCAGGTGTAGCACTGCATCTGTGGGAGTCTGAATGGATACGTCCCATGGAGGCATAGGAGTTCCATGGTGACATTTTCTCTCTACCTTGAACATCTACAAATATTTGTGTAGCCTTAATGCATGTTTTCTAGTTTGACCAAAGGATTGCACTACTTAGCCAATTTCTTTAAAGAGCTGTTAGCAGAGGATAATAATTAATTTTAATGCTAGTCAGTGGATTTTTATGTACCCATCTTTAATCAGTCTTTTTTTTTTTTTCCCCCCTCTGTGCTGCTATGGCACAGTGTGGCAGTGAAGTGTGGCTCGAGCAGTTTAAGAGGATGTCCAGTCTCCTTTTCTGTCATTGCTCAGACAGGCTAAGCTGAAAGATTGCCACACTGAGATGTACCAGATAAATAAAGATGTTCTCTCTCTTCCAAGGGAGTCTGGACTTAATGTGCCCAAGTTTATGGACTTACGCTTAATATCCAACTAATAGCAAGAGAAGACATAAGCCCAGGGTTATATTCACAGATTGGGCAGCCTAGAAGCTGAAGTACAAGCTTCATGAAAACTTCTGATGGGAATTTGTTTTCCAAATGCCCATTCTCAGTTTTATAGCAACAACTTTGTCTGGTTTCTGCTCCCATTTCTATTCCTGCAGCTGCAGCAGCCTCTGTGTGAGCACAGAGTACAATGTGACCTCTGTGTTTTCAAGAATTTGGCCGCAAAAGTTGTGCAGCTGCAAAGGGATCCAGGTGCTGGGGCTGGCAGCCAGTAGCAGCTTGGACATGGATGGAAGTGGCAGCCTTCACACCTGATCAGCTGAGCTCTCGGGGTCTCTGTGGCAAAGTAAACTGCCTCTACCCTGCTACTCTCTTCTGACCTCCATGTTTTAGCACTCACTGAGCTTGGGGCATTTTATTTCACTAGCATTGTCCTTCCCTTTAATTCTGTGTATTACTTTCAGTGATTTTTATGGGCTGAATTAAGACAAGAAGAACCATAGCAGAGCTTATGTTGAAGAGTATTCCTTGATATTTTAAGCTGCTGCTGTTCTTAAATCCAACTTATCTGCACTGTTAGGACAATACCAGTCTGCAGATTGTGAAACAGAGTAGCTGCCACAATAAAACCCCTGTGCTTCATAAACATTGTACAGTGTCATTGGCTTGCTGATTGCCACTGCATTTGATCTTCTGCAGGCAAAAAATTGTGCAGAGACCTGATACTGTGCTTGGATTAGACTTGGCACTTTTGAGCCCCCTTCTAATTGAACAAATGAAATTAAATCCTAAAACCCACACATGAAAAACTAGAATATTCATAATTTATGAAGTTCTTTATGAACCGTGCTCAGACACAGCCTTTTCTGTAGGTTCCAAGAAAGTTTAATCAAAAAGCCAAGAGTGAACAAAAAGGTTGTGTTATTGCTAAGTTATAGGTGTACTGAGCTGTTTTAATAGCAAATTTCAAACTGCTGTAAGAATTATAGGGGACAGGCTTGATAAATGAAGAGTGTTCAGGGGTCTACAGCTGGTTTCTTCCCTGTTCATTTGTATTGCTGTTACACCTAGTCTGTGAGGAACAAAAGTAAGGCAGATTTTAAAATATTAATGCAAGCTTAAAATACCAACTCTTGGAACAGTATTTAGTTCCATTCTACCTCTTCGCAACTTAATTCTCTACTTCAAAAATTCTGCAAGTCTTTACAGTTGAATGGCCATTTGTCAAGATTTTGGTATTTAGGTACCTGTTTCCTAGGTTTTCTAATAAAACATCATCCATCTTTCTTGACTTTGCATAAAGACTCACTCCTGGAAGGCAGAAATCATCCTGCAGGAAGCAAGTGGTCTTAGTCCCTGTTTACCCAGTTACAGTGGAGGGCTGGTTGGTCTCATACCCTCCTGCATTAAGATCTCTGCCTTAGAAATGCTGTGCCTCTTCCAATACCATCATCTTCCTTATGTCTGTGATCACAGTCTGAAGGCTATCTTGACTCTGAAGAATCTGGTTCTATACTCTTTTGTAACAGAAGCCTTAGAGATCTTTGCTTCCTGTCCGCTGTGGCATGACAGAAAAATGAGGTTAAAGAGGAGCAAGACTTTGCCAGCCCAAGTCTACTTTCATAATCTGCTTTCTCCACGAGGAATTGAAAAGATGGAGTCTAAGGAGAGGAAAAGGCTATACCTGAAACAAGGGCTATAGAGTGGGAATTCTGTAGCATTTATCAAACACCTGACATGCAAAATTGATAATGTTTCAGGTTGGCTTTTGAATCCATCCCTATGCCTGTCTTCATTCATCAGCACCTTCTCATCAAGAAGTTTTATGAAATATTCCATTTTTTCCTTCTTTGGGTAATCTTTTTGACTTGTGCTTTTAATATTTAATAATTACCCACACATGATTTAACCCTGCCACAAATGAGATTTCAAGTCAGCATCTGCTCTAACTTCATGTTACTCAGAGAATTCGAGTTCCTGATGACATACATATGTGACTTGTTTTGCCAAGTCTGCGCGCTCCACTAGTATGGCTTCAGGAGATCCTTCAGTTCCCTCCCTCTTCTCTCCTTCTCACATGCATTTGTTCACAATGCATTCTGTCAGTTCTTTTCCTATTTCTTTTTCCTGTTTGGGAACCAAAAAATACCTTTTTTTCCCTTGATAAGAACTTTTACATCAAGCCTGTTGTACAGTTTTGAGATGGACTCTGCTCTTGTCAGACCCCACCTGGAGTACTGTGTGCAGTTCTGGAGCTCTCAGCACAGGAAGGACATGGAAATGTTGGAGCGGGTCCAGAGGAGGGCCACAAAGATGATCAGAGGGCTGGAGCAGCTCTCCTATGAGGACAGGCTGAGAGAGTTGGGGCTCTGCAGCCTGGAGAAGAGGAGACTTTGAGGAGACCTGATAGTAGCCTTCCAGTATCTGAAGGGGGCCTACAGGAAGGCTGGGGAAGGATTATTGACAAGGTCCTGCAACGACAGGACAAGGGGCAATGGGTTTAACCTGGCAGAGGGAAGATTTAGACTAGATGTTAGGAGGAAGTCCTTTACAGTGAGGGTGGTGAGGCACTGGAACAGGTTGCCCAGGGAGGTCGTGGCTGCTCCCTCCCTGGAGGTGTTCAAGGCCAGATTGGATGAGGCCTTGAGTAACCTGTACTAGTGGGAGGTGTCCCTACCTATGGCAGGGGGTTGGAACTAGATGATCCTTGAGGTCCCTTCCAACCTTACCATTCTATGATTCTATGGGGTTTTTTTTAAATTTATTATTATTACTGGTGTCTGAACACCTGAATGTAAGATGAATGCCTTCTTCACACCAAATACTGGATAAAATTCTCATCTCATTGGCATCACTGGGGAGTCTCAGCACTGACTTCAGTTAGGACAAACATTCCTCACCATCTTCGTCACTGGCTGTACAAGGCTGGGTCCTGATTTTCCAAAAATAACCTTGGTTGTTTCCCTGTTGTGTCCTAGCCAAAGCAAGCTATTAAAACAACTCAGCGGGAAGCCCCAAGTCACAGGGACAATGAGAAGTGAATCTATCTTTACTGGTAAGAGGAATTTCCCTTGCGCTGCCCATTCATTGTACAAGCTTTAGGTGAATCAGCCTCTCCCATACTTTGCTTGACTGGTGATACAGGCCATAAAATCAATAAACCAAGATTTTTTTTGTGATTTATTCCTTTTAAGCCTCTTTTCTATCTTCTTCCACAGAAAGAAAAAGCAAACTCAAGAATAAAAACTGTTATCGCACTCTGGTCATCCAAAAATATCTCCCAAAACACAAGATGTGTCAAGTGGTTAATGTCTTTTGAACTTTCCTTTCCTCTGCAGTTAGGACCCTCTGAGTCTGCAATGCAGCAGCTGACAGTGATTAAGGTTTTGTATGCACACACGGTTCAAACTGCACTTAGAAAAGCCACATTTGGTCATTGTTTACTTAAGTTTGCGGCAACAAATACAGATGCACGGAGCCGAATGTACACCTGGCATTAATCAGCTGCTGCTGCTGCTAGTTCACAGCTGCCTCCAAGCAAAGCGAAATGCTGGAGTGGAAATAGGATTTCAGAACCATCAGAAATCTTTCAGGGACCTACAGAGAGGATGGGGACGTCCCTAACAACATTTGCTTCCAGTTTGCTTCAGCCTTCAGAGATTTTTTTTTTTT
>VWZE01025060.1:177414-204349 GCA_013396675.1 Eubucco bourcierii | reverse complement strand
AGATTTTTTTTTTTTTTTTGATGTTAAATCCTTCCTTAGATAAAAGGGATCTAGAGTTTTTTTCCGCTGAAACCTGTGTGTATATGAGAGCATATGTATCTGTATATGTATATATATTATGTATATGCCTGTGTGTATGTATGTGTTGATGTCTATGTCGATGTCTATGTATATGTATACATATATATATACGTGTATGTATATGTCTATGTCTATGTTGATATATATGTATATGTACATATGTATGTATATGTATATGTGTGTGTACATGTACATGTGTATGTATATGCATATGTATATACACACTGGATATTTGAAAGGGCACTTGTCTCACCCAGGGACCAAAAAGACCTGCAGAGACCTTATCAGTAATATTGTAGTGGTGTCCACCTTTTCTAAGCCATTTTGAGAGACTTCGCTTCTAGAGGTTCAATTCTGCCTTTGTCAATCAGCTCCAGGTTTAATAGACCTGAGGGGGTGAAAACGACCCAGTTCTGATTCTTAACATAATCTTGCTTTATCTAATTGCATAGAATCATAGAATGATTTGGGTTGAAAGGGACATATAAAAGTCCTGTAGCCCAACCCCCCCTGCAATAAGCAGGGACCTCAGAGCCCCATCCAACCTGACCTTGAATGTTTCCAGGGCTGCCTCTTAGGCCAACTTGTTCCAAGAATTTAATCCCATTTCTTCCTGTCACTGCAGGACAGAGGGCAACTGATTCAGATGCCAGGAGGACAGAGCTGCCAGGAGAGGCAGCCCCAGCTGCTCCGGGAGGTGGAGCAGGCAGCCTGCTGCCCTGCACAAGGCCATCCATCACCTGCCCCCGCAGCACTGCGTCAAGCGCCAGCACAGCGGGCTGCCGCCGAAGTGGGTCACTTGTTGCAGACACATGCTATCTGGGCTTCCAGCATCTTCACAGCCTGCCCACCACTGCCAGATGGAGTTTAGGATGTTGGGCTTTCAGCTGCCAGCTCCAGTGGGGATTTCCCACCTTGGTAACATCTTTCTCTCTCAGCCATGAAATATTCCGGTGCTGAGTTCAGCAGAAGCACTCAGGCTGAGAAGGTCCTTCCTCCAGGACAAAGCCTTCCTTCTAGACAATCTTTTTCCTCAGGAATAAAATAGTCAGTCTGTTTGGGTTTTATGTTTTCAAAAGTGTTACAACACCAGGCAGTGCTGAAGATTCAGGCTCATTAAGCGGCAGCAGTTGATCATCAGCTGCATGAGGTGTGGTGGGATGTAAGAGAAGGGACAACAGGCATTCACCAGTAACAGTTTTTGTTAACAAGGCCTGACATATGTGTTTATCCATTCTTTAGTTAGACAGTGAGCAATGTGTGAGTTTTGATGAATTTATAGCATTTTTGACAATAGCTAGGAAATGAAAACTGAAATTAAAAAGAGAGTAAAAGCAAGAAACATAACCCAGCTCCTGGAGGTATCTGGTATAGGTGATCCTGCTCTGGTAGGGGGGTTGGAGTAGGTGGTCTTCTGAGATCTCTTCCAGCCCCTAACATTCTATGATTCTGTGGAGGTCTTCAGTCTGAAGTTGATGAGGATGAATCCAAGTCAAACTTACCCAAGAATGTAGGCTATTTGCCTGGTCCTCTTCATCTAGGTTATAACCTGGATTGATTGCATCTTCTAGATAGACAAAGATGGATGCTGATTCTTTGTACTTCTGTCTGTTATCATTCTATACTGCCATTATTTATTTTTGTGTGCTAGAAAAACTCAGAACTTTCTGAAGTGGGAGCAATATCTGCATAGACAACTGAACCCTAGTGAAAATCCCCCATTCCTCTTTGCCTCTCAGAGGGTGCCTGCTCTGCTGGCGCAAAACAGGCTGCGGTATAGAGTAGATCAATGCAAGACTGTTGTCAGCTGCTAAGTGTGGCCCTAAGACACAATGCAAGGAGCATTGCTAGTCCTGACCTCTGCTCTGCATGGCTGCAGATGGAGTGTCATTTAAAGCCCTGTCGCTCAGGTCTGTGAGGCACTGCAGGCATTCTTACCCTGGCTGAACTCATAACCTTGAATCTAGGTGACTGGGACTCTGGCTGGGGAGAGAAAGTCGGGATCCATCAGTGAGCTCTTCTCACTGAAAATGTACAGTACCTGTGGGGATGCACATGACAAACAGACTGGGCAGGTTCTCATCCTAGCTGAGCAGCTTCTGGTGTGCCACAGAAGGACAGGGTCTCAGCTATAGAGGTGGCAGACGCTGGTATGGTCACCATCCTGGCCACCCTGCAGCCTTACCTGCCTCTTCATTGCACTAGGGATTAACCAGCCTTTTCCTGGCTCAAGAAGGGCCGGGAGCTCATTAAAGCATAGCCTGATAGCAGGCTGACCCCTATGAAGTTGTTTCCCAGGAACCACATTCTCCAGGGTAGGCATCCTCCCATGGAAGCAGACAAGGTTGACAATGGGGCCACCATTTACTCTTACCAAGATCATCTTCCCTCTTTGTCTTCAAAGTCAGAAGTCTTTGTCTCTTTGTCTTCAAAGTCTCTCTAACAAAGAAGAGTCAGAAACTTCAGTGTAATGGCAGCAGTGAATCACTGGAGTATGCTGAGTATACAAGGTGGGTGTGAACGCAGCCATTTACTACAGAGTGCAGATGAATTTCTCTGCCATCTTCTGATTACCGGCATGAAAGGAAAAACACATGTGTGTGTGTCTGCACACATCTCCTCTCTTTATGATGGACTTGAGACAAAGAGGTGACAAACAGACTACAAGAAGTTTATTGGTACAAGGGGAGAGCAGCTCCTCTACAATGCTGTGGGGCACTGCTCATCATGTGCCCTGCATTTTGGAAAGGTAAATACACATCAGACATGGCTACTTATCTTCACAAAGACCTCTGTTCTGCAGGGTCCTGTCTGCATCAGGAGGTGTGGGATTCTGCATTGCCTCAAAACAAATCATGTAAGTCTGAAACTAAGACATTTGAATTCTCTTTAGGGTGACTTTTAAATTACTTTCTTTCACCAAGAGAGACCATCTTCCCTGTTTCATGGAGATTGAAGATGTCCCTCACAAAGAGGCCAAACTTCTGTTTGGAGGTCAGTGGGATATTTGAGCTTTACAGCTGAGGCAAGCCCTATCTTCCTCCTGCATATTTCTATAGATGACTCTGTGCTCATCCATGTGTGGAAGTGCTAGCTGGAATTTAAAGCTTGCTCCACAGGTTCAGAATCATAAAATCATACAATGGTAGGGGTTGGAAGGGACCTCAAAGATCATCCAGTTCCAGCCGCCTGCCATAGGCAGGGTCACCTCCCACTAGAACAGGTCACTCAAGGCCTGTTCTAGGGTCACTCACTCACTCTGACCTAATGTGATTGAAGATCACATTGGATGATTCTGTGCTCCACAACCTTCCTGGGCAACCTGTGCCTGTGTCTCACCACTCTCACTGTAAACAACTTCCTCCTAATATCCAGTTTCAATCTCCCCTCTGCCACTTCAAACCCATTGCCCCTTGTCCTGGCATTGCAAGACCTTGGCAATAATCCCTCCCCAACCTTCCTGTAGCCCCCTTCAGAATCCGGAAGGCTACTCTAAGGTGTCCTGGAACCCTTCTCTTCTGCAGACTACAGAGCCCCAACTCTCTCAACCTGTCCTCATAGCAGAGCTGCTGCAACCCTCTGAGCATCTTCGTGGCCTCCTCTGGACCAGCTCCAACAGTTCTATGTCCTTCTAGGTCTTGTCACACTTCATTGATACAACAGTTTGTTCATTATTAGTATTTTCAACGTTGAAATTCACAGACAACACCAATTTAATAATTCCACAGTTCTTTGTAAGCATTAAGGCAACTACTTTTTCATCTTAGCTGAGTGGATACATAATTGATCTAAGCATCTCTTTGTTTTTATTTAGACAGGAAAGTTATCTCAGTATTTAGGTGGTTTACTATAATGGAAGAAAACTTTGGGAAAATAAACAATTTTAAGCATGAGCTTAAAAGAATTTACCACTTGCACATAGATTGTGGAATAAGTGTTAGTTTCATGTTGAAAAAATTAAGATGGAAAAGACAGCGTAGAATCATAGAATGGTTTGGGTTGGAAGTGACCTCCAAAGGTCATCCAGCCCAATCCTCTCTGCAGTCAGCAGGGACATCCTCAACCAGATTATGTTGCCCAGAGCCCTGTCAAGCCTTAGCTTGAATACCTCCAGGGATGCAGCCTCAATTACCTCCCTGGGCAACCTATTCCAGTGCTTCACCATCCTCAGGTAACTTCAGGCTTCTGGAACAGAGGTGCCACCATCTGAGCTGGTCATGCCAAGATCCCTTTTATGGTCAGTGGAGGGGAAGTGCATCTTGGGAGTTTAACAAATTTGATTTTCTCTAGACATATAATAATCTACATTAAAAGTGCATGTTTCTCTCTGCTAGCCTGAAAAGCAAGTCTAGGCAAGCAGCTCAAGCCCAAGCATTTCCACTGCGAAAGTTTCCTGTTGGCCAGAGAAATACACAATGGGCTCAGAGTATAATGGCTGAGAAAGCACCTCTGTGTTTTCTGACTGTTTAGTGCTTTGTGCAGAAGTGAGCACACTGACGACAACTTTGCTGTCATGTTTTTGGAAGTCACCTTTCCTGGTGCAGCCACTCACACTCACATGGAGCAGGATCCGTCTTTGCCACTGTGTGGAACTTTTTCTTAACACTTAATGTTTATGCCTCACCCAAAGAATTTCAGGCTTGCAAGAAGGTCAGGGCCTTGTCTGGGGTCATAGAATCATAGAATGGTAAGGTTGGAAGGGACCTCAAAGCTCATCGAGTTGATCATCCCTTGCCGTAGGCAGGGACACCTCCCACTAGTACAGGTCAGCGAAGGCAGCGTATTTTTAAATGCACCTACTCGGATAGGTTCACCGAAGAGCTTCAGCACATCATTTTGGAATCACATATCTCCAAAATAATTTATACAATCAATTAAAGAGCATTATCAAGGGATGATTTGACAACTGTTGCCATGCCAACCGGTGAAGCGGAAAGCTCCTTGGCGTTTAAAGGCTGCACCTGGTGATAGATACAGCAGATTTCGAGGACTCCAACGGAATCGCAGATGTCCAAAGGTGTGGAGGGAACATGATTTAAAGCTTGGTGCCTTTCCCTTCTCACTGGCGAGAGGGTGTTGATGGCATGTTGTTCACTTCCTCATTAACATTCTGTCATTTTTCACAAAGTGTTCTGCATTCAGGGCTGAAGATTGAAGTGAGAATGCACTTTACAGACTGATAAAATATGATAGCAAAATGGATGATGTTCATTTGCAGGCTGAATTAATTTAAAAAAAAAATGAAGAAGAAAGAAATGAAGGGGGAAAAAAAGAAGAGTTTGTGTCAGTGCATTTATGAAAAGCCTGTTAATCAGACACAACTTTACCAGCCTTAATGGACACATCTTAAACTCTCTTGCATAAATATTTAAAATTCCAGTTAGTAAATGGCTCCTAGTGCCTTGAGCTAAAAAGTAATTAGAATAGGTAATTTCAAGAATAAAGCAGTGCAAGCTGAAAGAAACTTTTTCTCTTGGCAACAACAGGTTGGGTGTTTGCTGCTCAGTCCTCATGGTTGTGTTTATGTCTTTAGCTATACAGTAGTTCTGTTCTTAATGAGAGAATTACTACTGCAAAAGAAAAGTGTCTTTCTATGCCACTTTGCACATCCTTGTAGCCATGGGAATCAGGGTATAAACTTCTGGCCCCTGTTAGCTTGGAGGTTTAGCCACTCCCTTTTTCAGACTTACATTATTATGTGTATGGATTTCAGAATAGCAGTTCTGGGCACGCAGAAGGTCACTGTAGCTCAGGGTACTGCAGCTCTTCGGAGACAATTTCAGAGGATCTCAAGATGTTAGAGGGGGCTGGAAGGGACCTCTCAAGATCTTTGAGTCCAATCCCCATTGTGATGAATTTGTGGTTTTGAAACATGGGATCACTTATCTTGGTTTGGGTCCTTTGTAACGAGAATAAAGTCACTGGTGTCCAATTGGAGCCCCCAGGGCTCTGACTGCAGTTTGTAGATGTAAGTTCAAGTGGTGTACCAAAGCTCTGGCCAAGCAGTGAGTACCCAGCAATTTGGGATGTGGATGTAGTGCTGGTGAAGTTTGTCTCTCTTGGGGATTAACTACACTTGCTCGTTTGGCTTACTAATATGACCCATCCTCTGTGCAGGGATTCACAGATGGAAACATAAAGGTAAATTTTCATTGTTTGTTTTTTTCCCAGGGATAATCTCACAGCTCTCTCCCATCTACCGGGTCTCAAATCTGCCCCTTATATACAGGCTTCAGTCCCAGGCCTTCCCCAAGGTTGCTCTAACATCAGTGGAAGCTTCAAGGAGAAAGCTTCCACATGGTCTATGGGCAGCAAATCCTCATTTTGCCTCTCTTTTTTGAGGGAAAACAAACAAACAACAAACATCTCACAATAATTCAGCTGCTATGAGATCTCCTTGGATATTCATTATTTCTGGCTCTGTATGAGGATTTAAGCCTTATAAACAGGTTCCAAGTTTCCCCAGGCCAGGCATGGGGAGGGTGGATGCCCTCCTCTCTGTGCAAATGGCACATTCCCCCATGCCCTCCACAGCCTGCTGAGCCTCCAGGGGCCTGGAGACAACCTCACCAGCACTAAAGTGTGGCTTATCTGCCTGCCTGTTGTGTACAAGGAGGAAAGCAGCTGGTCTCTTTTAGCATGATTAACTTTGATAGAAATTATTTCCAGTCTTCAAAGTTTGGTCTCTGGAGGTCTTGCAGGCTCTGTGCAAGCCTTTTTCCCTGTGTCAGGCAGAATGAGCCTCCCAGCCAGCTCCCTAGGGTGTGCAGTGGCTCTCTCCAGGTTGAAAGTATGTGCAGGTATCTTCTCATCCACATATAGGCTACAATCTATCTATAAATGGTGCTTACTAGCTCTCCTTCAGAGCTTTCACATTTATATACATACATATATACACACACACAGACATACACTCCTTTATGTACCCTTCTTCAAAACTCCATTTCTGCATCTCAAATCGAGTCACTTAAAATCTTTAGACCACACCTGTCTCCTGAGAGCTGCCTAAGCACCAGGCTGCACATTGCCTCAGCCATCCCAGAGAAACACAGCTTCTCTGCTGTGGGTGATATGGCTGCAGCACAAGAGCTGGAAAAGTTCCTCGGCACCGTTCTGTGGCTTACTATTTATGTGGTTTTCTCTCCAAGAGACAGCATCAAGTTTGTCCTCAAGCAGGCAGAAGAGGGAAATGAAGTCAGGTCCCTTCTGTCATAGTTGTCTGCCCTGTCTCCTTGGCCTGTTCTAGAGCAGAAGAGGGCTGCAAAGCCCAGGTGCCATGGTCATGGATAGTCAGAGTGGATGCCATGGCTTTTACAACAGGAACTCTAGGGCGGACATGAGGCGTGCTGCAAGAGTACTTAGTTGCCTACTTTTGTCTTCATTAATGCCTTGCTCCTGACTAGTTTGAAAGGTCAATGAGGCAGCCAGCTGCTCTAGTTTGACATTCAGAGAATGATCCACATGCAGAATTCCAAGCTTCTGTGAAGTATCTTGCCTAGAGCATCAGCTAGCAGCCCAGCATAGAATCACAGAATAGCTTAGATTGGAAGGCACCTCAGAGATCATCTACTCCAAGCAGTCTGCTCTGAGCAGGGACACCTCTCAACTAGACTTTGTTGCCCAGTCAGGCCTTGAACACTTCCAAGGAGAAAGCATCTCAGATTCTGGGGCTCAGCTTTAATTTTGTGTGTGTGTGTGTTTGTTTGTTATACACATGCCCTGCTTTACCAGCTCTGCATCCCTTTTACTGGCCCAACCCGGGAGTGCCACTTGCTGGAAGAAGCAGGCTTGGAGTCATCTACAAACATTTCCACGCTGTTTGATTTCAGGAGAATTTGGGAAACTAAACATTATATTCTCATTGTAAATCAGCACTCGGATTTAAAAGAAGCACCAACTTCCAAGATAATTTCCTGAAGCTCTTTTAGCTCATCTGCATTGTCTTTACGTTATGGTGGAGGAAATGCATCTGCATACTCACATCTCAGACCAGAGATGGTAACTGCTTGCATCATTCCAAATCTGTCACCATACCTAGCCATGCACCATATTATTCCTCCCTCTTTTTATGAACTACACACACCACATACAGACAGTTTTTGTCTAGGCCTCAGTTTTAAAAGGGTAACACTGTTTTTTCCCCAGAACAACTATTCTAGATACATAAAGTACTTTGGAGAACTTAATCTAACAAACAGTGTTGTCTTAAGATGTACACACGGGGTATCCTATTATTTATACTCTGTGACAAATTAAGCCAAATGAGATAATAGTCAGCTACCAAATGCCTTCAAATCTCCAACCTGGCATAATATGCATAACAGCAAATCTCAGAAAAGTTCCTATCCTGGGCTGGTTTTGTATTTAAAAGCATGTATATGAAAGAAATCAATTAGAGTGCTTATATCTCATCAGTTTCTGATAATTAATATGAGCTCTAAGGGCTTTCTGGATTGTTGGTTTGATAATTCACTGGCAGCAGAAGTAATAGAGGTTATGATGGAAAGATGGCCTCAGAGCTGCCTTGTGGAGTGTACTAAATGATTGAACCCAAAGAATAATAGGGATGGAAATTGCTGTGTTCATTCATGGGTAATATATGACAAGAAGAAGGCAAGCAGCAAGTTAGCAGACGACTCAGCCAAGCATCTATGACTGAACAAAGTGTGATTCTAACCTTCTGTCACTGAAAATATATTTAATGGAAACATTATCATTCTGATATATTGCTTGCTAAGATAAGACTTGTTTATAGCACAGTTTCCTTATGACGCTGCTATAGGACTCTATTTTGGCACACTTGCTCTTGCTGAGCAGTACTTCACCTCAGAATTAATCTACTCCTGGAGCAAGAGACTATCCAAAAAGAGCAAGCGAGCCAGAATCTGGTCTGAAGTGGCTGTATCCAAATATCAACAGAGAAATGTAAAGGAGCCTATTAATTTCCAATACTCAAAGAGGAAGGCCTCTATAAATGCTGGGCACCACATGTGAGGTGCTTCCTTTGTTATGACTTTTTCAGCCCAAAACTAGAGTGCTGGACAACATAACTCATTTTTTAAATTAACAAATAGGAAGAGCCACATGCCCCAGATGCAGATCAAAGAAGGGGGATGCTGAAGGCATCTGCCTCTTCCCTGCATCTGGGAGAACTCCATTTGTGACATTGTTATTGATAGGAGCACTCAGGTGTTCAGCAGCAGAACAGAGCACAAAGTCTGGAGTGTTGTATTAAAGTGAAACTTGCTGAAGGGAGGAGAAGGAGGATAAAAATGAAGCAAGATAATCTCTAGAGCACATTATACATGTATGCTGGTCAGGGATGGCTTGCAGCAACTCTGCAGTACTGTGCAGCAGTACCCTGCCAACAGAATTCATGCTGAAAACATATGTTCCTTTGCTCAAACCAGCCTTGCCTGCATCTGGAAACCAAGAGTCAGAGGGGGAGGGAAAAATAAGGCAGCAGCATATGTAATGCTCTTCTAAGAGGAACCATTCATTTGTTCATGAAAGAAATCTTTCTACTCGCATCGCCAGCAGAAATTCTCACCAAGTCAAAGGTAGGGGCAGGGAGTGTAGGTAATGGCAGACATTTATGGCTCTTTTTGTTTGGGTTTTTTGTTTGGTTTTGTTTTTGGTTTTTTTGTTTTTGTTTTTGTTTTTTTTTTTTTCCCCTGAAGTAAAGTCACATCTTGGTATCAAGAGCAAATTTATTTAGCAAAAAGTGGAAATGTTGGCCAAAAAAAGCTCTTTTAAATGACTGCAAGAGTTGTTAAAAAAAAACCAAAATAACTCTGTTGTGCTGTCAAAAGCCTGGGAAACAGAAAGCAGATGTTTCACCCGGCCTCACTTAACCAGTCAGAGCCCTGCCAGGCAGCAGCTGTACCACAGTCTCTCCTGAGGGAGCAGCAGTGCTTTGCTTTGGCATTCCTGTGCCCTGCTCGCTGTCCAGCCACACACTAGGACCAAGTGCAGGCAGCTTCTGTCAACCTCCCTGTTATCCAAGTGGGCAATATCTCTGCAGGACTGAGTAGTCCCACGTTGAGAAAAAAAACAAGCATTGGGTAAAGATGTTGGCCAGCCTTGGTTCCTGGGGAGACTGACGGGGCCACAGGAGTCAGGCAGCACTGCTGGCTGCAAGGGGTGGTGGCAGCAGCACTCGGGGTTCACACCCTGCACAATGCAGACATTGTCACAGCTGTGGGCAGCTGTAACGACAGAGCCTTGAGACTGCAGCTGGAGAATGCCCCGAGAGGGGGGTGCCGATGGGGGAAGGCATGGTGACTAACGGGAGAACCACTTGGGCAGAGCCTGAACACTCCCTGCTTCCTTGTTCAAGGAGGGGGGGCTGAGACCCCCAAATCTGACATTCTGGAGAATTTTAAGACATTATGTTGCCTTCTCCATCCTCCACAGAGCTGCTGCCTCACCCTGGAGGCAAGTGATCACGCCAGCTCAGTGGTTTGGGATGTCCAGCTTACTGGTCAGGGCACAAACCTGTGTTGGCAGAGGTGGATGTTTACCTTGGATTCATCTCCTTCTCTCCTGAATCCTCTAACAAGCAGAATGTTGCCTTGCACCTGGGCACCTGTGAGTACTGTTCCCAGACACGAGGTTTGGTCTTGGGAGAGAAGTCTTAGAATCTGTCCCTAAAAATCTACAGAGTGAAACACTAAGTGAGGTTGCATCTGCAGCCTGAGGTTCTTCTGTTACATGTCCACCGTGAAGTTTCCTTTGCTGGACAACTGATGCTCATGTTTCAGTAGATCAAGTATAACACTGTTACTGTTACTTTGAAACTGAGATGGAAATTTTAACATATAATCAGGAAAATGCCACTGTCACCATAGCAAACAAGAGGCTGGTTATCTGAAATGATCTGAACATTAATGCAATTTATAAATCATTCTGGACACACAGGCATGCAGAAGGGAGTCTCTACTGCTTGATGTACCCTCAGCTCCTGAATTCACTATGAGGTAGAGGGAATCAGACCTCTGAAAGTCTGTTAAAATGATTAAAGAAGAAAAGAAGGAGGCTCTCCACCTTGCAGTGAAAGGGGAGGTCTCTAAAGCAGATCAGATTAGCCAGACACTCTTAGAAGCTTTTATTAACAGAATACTGTTAAGGAAGATTTGGGAATAGTGAAGGATTTTAGCTATACAAAAGGGAAATAATACACCAAGACCTAGACTGTGCAGCCACTCCTTGGAAGGCAAGTTGTTTGATAAGGAAGATGAAACAGTAAACTCTTTTTCTAGTTTTGATCCTAACCAATAGAGAAGGAAGGGTTGAGAATATAAAGGTAGAAAGGCAATTTGTATGAGAGTGAAGATGAAATGACAAAGTTTATGATCTTCATAAAGAAAAATTTAAGAAATGAAGAAGGAAGAAGGCAAACTTCAGTAACTGTGAAGGATTGATAGGCAAAGTCTTGTGGAAGGTGCCTTAAGGAAGAGATGAAACAAGCTGACAGCTTCTCAAAGACTCAGAGAAAGAAATCAGCTACAGAGTGTTCCAAACGTAACAGAATTGTGAGTTTCAAGAGAAAAGGTAGGAAGCGAACACTAAGATTCCTAAAGGTGAATATAAAAGAATAACTAAAGTATGTAAGAACAGAGGCATCAAGGACAAGAAGAAACCATTCTACAAGTACCTCTCTAGCAAGGAAAAAACTGGTAGCAAGGAAAATACTATAAATGAAGGTTGAAACATTTAATGTGAGGGGTTTTTTTCCCCCCATCTCTTTTCCCTATAGCAGGGATCAGGTGGTTAACACTGTTAATTCAAAAGAAAACATGCTGTAGCCGGGGAAAAACAAGCCAGACTGGAATTGGGTAGGACTGCATTTTTTAATTAGCTGAGATTCCTCATTTGACACGAGGATATCTCTGTCTTGTCAGCAGTTATCACTGAGGCCTTGCAGGGAGCACATGGATTACCAGGAGTCTGGAAAAGGTCAGGGGAAAGGAAGGGGCAATTAAAAAACAAAACAAAACAGAGAAAGTAAGTAGACTCAGGGATCTTCCCAAATAAGAAAACAAACCTCTTGGAAGGAACTGGGAGGTGAAAAGATTACCAAACAGATTGGATCTACCAAGCACAAATGATTTGCCATAGAGGGGAGAAGCAATGGCTAGCAGCTATCTTTGCTTTCATCAGGCTTTGACAGCTGCACACAGCTCGCAGTCCCACAGCCACCACTGCAGTCTATAGGCTGTTGGCAAGCTGCTACAGTCCCTGGACCCACAGAGCAGTGGCCAGGGTTTACTCTCCAAGTGCAAATACGCCTTGGATGGAAGGATGTGAGATGCTAGAGTCAGTTTTGCCCAGTGCTGTCACTATCAGGACAATGGGAAGGGAGCTGTGCTAAATGATACAGCAAAGGATTCTGCTGAGAGGAGCTGCAGGTACATTGTAGGAGTGCATTGGAATTGAAGTGCCCTTGGGTAACCGGGGAGATGGTGTGGGAAACAGAGGGAAAATTTCCAGGGGGGGATTGTAAGGTGCTGCACTTTGACAGGACTCATCACAAGTCTGAGGTCGGTGAGGACAAAATGGACCTGCAAAACCATGTCATGAAAGAGACAAAGGTTCTGTGGGGTGTATAAAAAGCAGTGTCGTGAAGAGACATTTGGAGAAATACTACTTGTCTGCTCCTCAGCTGGCTGTGGCTGTCACTTGAGATGGGTCTAGGTAAATCTGAGAATGTCCAAAGGAAAGCAACGAGAGGTCTAAAAAAAGCATGACCTTGGAGGAAATAGTGAAGGAATTACCTTGGTGTGGTCACAAGAAAAATAGACAGGGGGAGGGGATGGTAGCAGCCTTTTAGTACCTAAAGGCTGCTGTGAAGAGGAAATGCATAACCTGCCCTCTGCATCCACAGGGGATAGGTCAAGCAGTGCTGGAGTTCAACTGCTGCAAAGGAAGTGTATAAAAATTTTCTGAGGCATTAGGGAAAACTTTCTAATGGCACAATTAGGGAAGCACTAGAATAGATTGCCTGGGGAAGTCGTGGAGTCTCCACCACTGGCAGTCTCAACAATTTAGGCTAACATCTGTCAGGAACAACACACATATAACCAAACTGGCTGGAGGCCAGGGAAGTGACTACATGACCTCCTGAAGTCCCTTCCAGAACTGTTTTCCTCTGGTTCTAATCACTCAAGACCCTTCCTCCTTGACAATGTTATGCACTTTTGATTTGAACCATTTGACATGCTGCTTCATTGCTATTCTGATTTCTTTGCAGTCTCAGACATTAAACCCTGTGCTTCAAGACAACTCCTTGCCTGCCTGAAAGGTGACTGGTGCTTTATCTAACATTTTCCAGGAAATGTTAGAATTGCTTCTGCTGTAACATTTTTTCTCCGTCTTTTCAGAAGCTGAGATTTAAGATGTTCTTCAGGACAGCCCCAGATCTTAAACCTAGTGGCATGGGAGAGGCTGGAACTGAAGCCGTATGAAGAAACCAAGCAGCAGAATGACAGGTTGGCATGCTGCTGTGCAACACGTGGAGGGAAGAGGGCAGGCTGAGCTCATGTCCTTCCTCCTCTTCCCCTGAAAGACAGAAATGTCTAATTTCCCACTGTCAAGGGGGAACTAGAGGATCAAGATACAGATCCAGCTTCTCTCCCCAGCCCACCGTGATGCCAGTGCTCAAAGCTGCTGTTCAGAGCAGGCAGATGTTACCTGGTTACAGTCTGAGCCACTGAGATCTGTAAGGTTGGTTCTACGCACTGCTTCTTCTTGGGCACATACAGCTGAGAGAATCTAACCAAAACCAGAGGGGCAATGTAAGGAATAAGTAAAGAAGAATCCTTTATAGTGATCTCTTGACTTGTATGATCTCAAATTCAGATTACCAGACTTTCCCTGTATCCTTGTGTGACATACCAAACAGCAATGACATCTCCAAAATGATCAGTTTTTAAAGTGCTTTGGAAATACCTGGCCCTTCGACAGAATGGAGACATATTAAGAGAACCATTTGCCTTACTGTGCTATTTTCAGCTGAGATGAAAGTACTTTGCTGAAGTGAACAGGGTCAGAAACCTCTCTGTATCAGTATTCCTCTTGTGTGATGTGGAGTGAACATGCCCATTCTCAGACCTTTCCCAGAAAGCTCAGCACTGAGCTTAACTTGTGCTTCATATGGCTTTGAATGGAAGCTTGGACCTAAAGGAAGGGAGAGGAGGTGTTCACATACATGCGAACTATAGCTCAGATGTCCTTGGAGAGCCAGGGGCTCTGCAAACCGCATAAACCCAGGGGGAAAGAGAACAGGTGGCTTACAGCTGTTAAACTGATCAACTCTCCTAGGATTTTACTTTCCCACTATGTGTTCATTTTGCTTTCATGCCAGCTGACCCATTCTGCCAGTTCTTGTGGTGGCTCCAAACTACTCATTCTTTATTCCTCAGCAGTCTTTTCCCTGTTGGCCTCTGCTCACAGCAAGTATTGGCAGTTGCCAGCTCACTGAAAGAAAAACTCCAGCTTTCTGAATGTCTCAGTGTCCTCAGAACACGAAATTCCAAAATAATGCCATCTGCCTTCTCAGACACAGAATCTTGGTTGAGAAAGGCTGTGATAAATTATATTTATGTGCAGCTGGCTCTGAACTGGTTTGGAGGTCAGTCATGCATGACTCCTACTCCAGTAAAGCTTTAATTTGTTTAATAGATGAGTGAGTCTGTCTGGACATGGTCCTGGGCAACTGGCTTTAGGTGGCCAGATCACCACCAGATCACCTTCAGAGATGCCTTCCAACCTCAACAATTCTGTAATTCAGCGCAGTTCTGTGGCTCCTTTAACTCCCAAGCCTCCTGAATTAGTCAGTTTCTTTCTTGACTAGAAGTGGAAGTGCTGCTCTCCAGTCTGCTGCATTAGACATGGCAAATAATGAGCAGTGGACTGCAAGCCCCAGTGAAACCATGCAGCCCCAAAGCAGGTTTTCTCAGCTGGCCTGCAGAGGTTGTTACATGGAACTGCTTTTTCAAACCTCCCTAAATGCTTCTCTGTGGTCCTGCCCCACATCCCCACAAGGCACATCCAGTTTCACAGTTTGCATGGAGTTGGAAGGGACCCTCAAAGGGCATTTTGCACGACCTGCCCCTGGAGTGAGCAGCCACACCTCAACAAGATCAGGCTGCCCAGGGCCACATCAAGGCTGATCTTGAATGTCAACCACATCCCTGGGCAACCTGAATTGGGGATAAGCAAAGTAATTTTAGGAAATTTACAGCATTTAGAAGAGCAGAGCATTAAATTGCTGAGGGTTTTCAGTCCTGTTGACAGCACAGCCTGCCAGCCCTGCTACCATCCCATCCATGCAGCTATGCATTACAGAGAGAGAGAGCAGCCACATAGAAAGCGGTGCCTGTGCCTTACTCCAAACCTGCTGTTCTCCTGGTGGCATCAGTGCCATATTTAGGTCACTTTTTTTAAAGGAATAAATTAAGCCTCAGGGTAGAACTGGAACCTTTGACTCTGTAGCCAGATTCTGTTCTCATTTTGGAGTGAATAAATGGCTTTAGTTTGTTGAAGAAAAAAAGAGACATTCAGGGCACTTGAGTTTTTTACGATGGAAAGCAAGATTTGATCTTTTAATAGAAAGAATAATCAGAAGTCTTCACACTGTTTCCTCAAGTTTCATTAGCAGAAAAAAACAAACAAAACCCAAAACAAACAGTAAATAGTAATTTTTTTTTTCCTTATTCCACAGATCTGCTCCCAAAGCTCTCTACCAGGTGATTCTTCAGTAAAGAGAAACTTTAAATTTGCACTGAAATCTTTTTGGTACCATTAAAAGGAATCTGTTACAGAATTCAATGCAGTACCACAAACTGTTTCAATTAGCAAAACTTCCTCAGGGAGAGAAGTTTGTTAGAAACTTGACCAGACAGCATATAAGTGGAGCTATGTCAAATTCTACCTACACACCACCAGTTAATTGAGATATGCAAATACAGTTATCCTTCCCCGAGCCCCTTGATTTTGTTGGCTTTTTTTTTCCTTCCCCCATCTGTGTGGTTTAATCACAGCTTTAAGGAGCTTTAGGTTCCTGTTTCTAGGTCATACCTTCCAGCATACAGCTCCACTTGTCAAAAGGAGCAACATACAACACCTCAGGCAGCTGAAATGGTCATCCTGCCATAGAAGGTCTGGGTAACTTGGTGCTCCTCAGAGTACTGTCAGAAAACACTGCCAAAACCATTAGCCATGGGAAGAGGATTTCAAACAATATGTCTTGAAGGTGATCTTTCTTAAACAGCCCTTGCAAACCCTCATGGTAAACCCTAACAACGCTGGTAAAAAACCTCTATTGAGCCAGTGGCAAAACTTTGTGGTTGGATGGACTGTTTAGACACAAGACCAACATGAGTTCTCTTGCAAACATGTATAAAGGACACAAAAACTCTGAAAATTTTTGTTATGCATTGTCCACCACTCACAAAGTCCCTTTTTTTCCAAGGACAGCACACACACCAATGCCGGAGCTCCCTTTAGCGAACCCCAGCTGGGTATCTCCTTTTAATCTTACTTTAAATACTTACACTGGAAATTTTTCTTCACCTTGGAAGGAAGGAATTTACTTGCCTTTAGGAAATGTACCCTGGAAGACTCTGATTTTTTCACAGTAACAACCTTTTTTATCTCTCAGTCTGGATCTGTGTCCTGTGAGTGGGCTCCAGCAAGCCTGAGAGCAGAGAGCTGCTCTTCTAGCACGTCAGCAGCATATGCACCTGTCACTCCGTGTCACGTAGGAAATGAGGTCACAGCAGTTTCCAGACAGCAGCTCCTGTGATTTTCAGTTTGCATATTGACAAGAAAAAAATAAGATTCCTTGGGAAGTTTATGTCCTGAAGAGTGACAAATACTATTGATGACCACAGACGTGGTTCCCAGATGGTCTCTACTGCAGCACAGCTCTCCAGGCACGTGGCTTGCATCAGGCAAAACAGACTGGGGACGGGTGGAAGGGAAAACGACTGGAAAGAAAAGGAATAAAGTTCTTCCCAAGTAGCCTGCTGAGAGGAAACCTCTGCCTTCTACTGAGAAGTTTCCAAGTGGATGTCGTCCAAGAATGATTTGGTCCCCTGGTGAGGTCTGTATCCTGGTTTAAAGGTATGAGGAGTGCCCATGCCTGCTAACAGCTGTCCTCCAGTTTGGCTCCATCTGCCACCCCTCTGGAGTCTGCTCCACTCCTGCTGCATCCAACAGCTCCCTACTCATGGCACCTCATCCCACCTACTCACAAGCTTGTCTAAAACATATCTGCAGGAGTGTGACACCAGTGCACCACTAGTTCACAGTGCAGTAGCTTGCTTACCATCTTCAACCAACACTGAGGCTCCAAGCAGACCTTAGAACACCCTTCCAGTACCTGAAGCCTATGAGAAAACCAGGAAGGAACTTTTTCCAAGGCCTTGTAGTGCTAGGATGAGAGGGAATGGATTGAAGTTTGAGAAAGGCAGATTTAGACTGGAGATTAGGAAGACATTCTTTACAGCGAGGGTGGTGAGACACTGGCACAGGTTGCCCAGGGAGGTCATGGATGCCCCCTTCCTGGAGGTGTTCGAGGCCAGACTGGCTTTGAGCAACTTTGTGTAGTGGAAGCTGTCTCTGCTCATGGCAGGGGGGTTAGAACTTCCCTTCCAACTTTCCGTATGTTACCCCTTCCAACATAAAGCATTCCATGAATCCAGGAGTCTATGAAAACTGGAAGTCAGCTGCTAGACAGAACCCCTACTGCCAACACAGCACACATGGCCAACACAAAGGCAGACTTAGGTAAGCAGAGGCAGCCCAGCCAGCATCCCATCTTATGTTAGGCTATGCTGCACACCTGAAAAATACTCTGAGTGACACATCTGGGGTTTCACCACTTCATAATAAGAGGAGAAAGCTTTGAGAAGACCTTAGAGTAGCCTTCCAGTATCTGAAGGGGGCTACAGAAAGGCTGGGGAGAGACTATTAACAAGGTCTTGTAATGACAGGACAAGGGGTAATGGGTTTGAACGTGAGTGTTCTATTAGTGAGGGATCACTTGGGTCCTGCTCAGCCTGCTTACGTGGGCTTCTTTGGTGGCAGACAGCAGTTTTACCAGCACTCAGAGTTCAGCTGGGAGAAGCATTCTGACTTTATCAAAATCTGGATGGCAAATCTTCTCAGGAGAGACATTCAGCAGATTTGTGGTGAAGTGCAGGGTGGGATGGTCAGAAACACCTGAGATGAGCCTCCTGGTGTTCTCTGCCTTTGGAAGGAGATACCAGAGAATTTAATAACCATAATTCAGACTTCTCAGTATTTAAGATTTTTAAAGCCAGGCTGGATTGGGCTCTGAACAACCTGACCTAGTGGCAGGAGACTTAGAACTAGATGATCCTTGAGGTCCCTTCCAGCCCTAACAGTCCTACAATTTTATATACGAGTAACCATCAAGCCTATCCCTAGCTAACCGGGGGGCCACCAGGCCCCCCGGCCTTAGATCCCCACCACCAGTCACCCAGTGTGCACCATGGGCACTCACCTGTGATGCCAGGAGGAGGATCCCTCTGCCCAGTTGGGCAAGCTTAGGGTTACTGCCTTTCCTGGGGCCCATTATAAAGGGGAGTGGGCAGGCAGGGTAAAGTGGCCACACCTGGGGTGGGAGGAGACTCCAACAGAGCCCAGGTGCTCTGGGTTTGGAGGAGGAAAAGGGCAAAATTGGGCGGGTAGGGTGGAAAAAATGATTAGATGATCAAAGGGCTGCAGCAGCTCTGCTCTGAGGACAGGCTGAGAGAGTTGGGGCACTTTTTGCTGTCATTTCAAATGTGCTTCGGCAGTGAGAAGAGCCTCAACTTCCTTAATTTATTACTTCTGTTTGTGAAATAAGGGTTTTGGGCCAACTTCACTTACTCTAAGTGAATTGGTGCAAATGCAATCACTTTTGGACATCCACTGTATAAAATGAGCATGTTCAGATGATCAAATAAGTGTTCCCATATGCACATTGGCAGGCATTTTGTGCTGGTGCAGTGTTTTGTTTTTCTTATGTGGTGTCCTTCATCTTTTTTCTTTCCTTTCCTGACTGTCCTTGGTCAGTCATTCAGGGGGAGAAAAAACTTGCTCATACCTTAAAAGAAATACTGTTTATTCAGCATATGGCATTTGTAGATCATCAGAAATTCTTTCAGGAGGAGTGCTTCAGATTAGTGCTCTCTCTCCTTTGGGGATGGCTTTAATTTGTTAGCACTTTAGATCTGTAGTCCTGAGGTAGGTCCTTTTTCAGTCAATAAAATGGTTAGCAAAGCGAGGGTAAAATATTATAACTGTGTTCTTCAAATCAGATTTTTATGTGGGTTTTGGGTTTTGTTGGGTTTTGTTTTGTTGTTTTTGTTTTGTTGGGTTTTTTCCCCTCTTGGTATGTAAATCTGTCATTTGGAGAGGATTTTTTCTTTTTTTTAAATGTATTTCTTTATTTAATTTTTCAGTGCATGTACCAAGAAGAATGATTTTAACCATGAATTACCACAGTGACTCAAAGCCAAACTGCTGGGAGGCTGCTACCCTGGGATGAAAAGGGAGTCAACAGCAGCTGGCTTTGACTCCACAGTTTCCAACCAAGTCTGCCTTCCTGTCTAGGGCTCTCACCTCTGCTCATGACACATCTCCTCCTCAGTACCACATGCACAACCCCAGGCTCCAAGCTGGCCAGATGAATAAAGACAAACACCTTCCTGCAAAGCAACAGCTGAGGTGTCCCTAGGGTGTCTCCTCCGCTTGTCCACCTTCACTCCTCACTGGTGCATGGCCTCACCTGTGATGGTATGTGGAAGGACTTGAAGGTTGTACCAATGCCACAAACACCCGGGCAGCCAGCTGTGGCAACACCATCATGGAAATGACTGAAGAAGGAGCCAACAAGAGGTCTCTCGTCTGCCATGGGTACATATTAAAGTTTTTGTCCGAAAGAAACTCTTCAAAGCAGCATTGTGTGTACAAAGCAAATGAGAAGTGCAATGCAGGCTGACACTGTGGTTTACTGCAGTCACCAGGAAAGCAGGAGCCTTCAAAACTTACAGACTCATCCAGTCCATCCCAGCCTCAAGGCAGAATCCATGATATCTAGTCAGTCAGGCAGATATCTCATCATCTCTTGGCACACGGATTTCACACCCTCCCAGACAATCTTTTCTCCAACATCCTTCCCAGGGAAAAAAGCTTTTCCCAACACTTAACCTAAAGCATCACTACGATTTCAGCCCATCATGTCCTTTCCTCTCACCCACAGACATGCAGAACAGATTATTCTCCTTGTTCTGCAGCAGCTTTTTGCGCATTACAACCATGTTTGCCCATCAGATTTCCCTTCCCTCACACTGTAACATGTGGGCATTGCTGGTGCCTGCCTTCCTCAGTCGATTTACAGCAGGCTTTGACCTCTGTGTGAAGACCAGTCTACATGGTCAACTTGTTGACACGGAGGCAACCTCCAACTTGACAGACAGACCATAACAATAGTGCAGGTATGGATGGCCAAAGAGGCTGCTGAAAGGCAGTCTGAGGTGCCTTAGGTGAGCAACATGCCAGAACATTCTGTCATAGTCTTTGTACCTATATGTGTGCCTGGATGGTTTGGGCCTGGGCTTTTTGGTTATACAAATGGTTAATTCTTCTTTGCATCAGACAGTAGAGTCAGTGGTAAAATGCTTTATAACATGATGGTTGTGATTTAGAAATCAACAAATTACCTAGCGGTGTCCAGGCCCCACCAGAGATTGGTGGCACAAAACCACCTGCAGAGGAGCTCAAAGGAGAGAGATGCTTGTCCTACCCACAGCTAATCAGAAGCATGTCCCAGGACAAGGGCTTGTGATTTGGATGTCCTTGTTACTCCTTGGAGCGTCTAAGCCTGTTGCAAGAGGATGCGTTGCAAGATATATAACATCTCATATGAGCAAAGTGAAAAGCACCATGCTGAGTACATCACGAACGTGCCAAAAAACACAGTAATGAAGGAAAGCAAACACACAAAGTCAAACAGCTGCTTTCTCTTGAAAACCTACAGTGAGCCTTAGGAAAGCAGAGCTATGATTTTNTTTTTTAAAAAAAAAAAAAAAAAAAAAAAAAAAAAGCTTCTGTTTGAAGTTAAAACGATTATTAACATTCTTATGTAACCAAACCAAACCAAAAAATCCCATATTAGAGAGACTGGTATTTTACATGGCATATAGAGAAAGTTTCCTCCCTATCACAGGATCATGCAATGACTTAGATTGGAAGTGATCTCAGACATCATCTACTCCAACCTCCCTGGGGATAGCTCTCAGATAGACCTGGCCTGGAACACCTCCAGGGAGGGGGCATCCACAACATTCATGTGCGACCCCTTCCAGAGTCTCAGCACACTCATAATGAAGAATTTTGTCCTAAGATCCAGTCTAGAACTGCTCTTCCACGGTTTAAAATCATTTCCTCTTGTCCTGTCTCTAGAGACTACCACAAAAAGTCCCTCTGCTGCCTTCCTGTAGGCGTTAGGTATTAGAATGCAGCTGTAATGTCCTCCTGGAGTCTTCTCTAGGCTGAACAATCCAGGCTGAACTACACTTGACAGGAACACAACAGGCTGGAATCAAAGGAACGTGTTAACAACTCAGTATCATCTCCCTTTTTGGAACTAGTATTAGTCTGTCATATCCCTAAAAAATAATCAATCTCTGCAGAAGGCAGCAGTTGCTTTCATAGACCTGCAGCNGCCTTCCTGGTACTTTTGGAAAAGGAAAAAAAAAAAAAAAAAAAAAAAGGCAACATATTCCACATTAGATTGTTAAAACACCTACAGCCGAGTTCATTTTCATCTGTTGTCCATATGAAAGCCCTTAGCAACAGCCAGGCACTTGAAACCTCTGTCATTCTGTGTGTGTGTGTGTGTGAGAGAGAGAAAAGGTGAACATGGAGCCCTGTAGGTTTATTCTGCTATTTCCGAGCCGAAAGCACTGCAAAAAACCAACTGGCATGAAAATAATGAAACTGGATAAACAAATTAATAGATAGAATAGCAAGTTTTCACATCTTAAAATTCCTGAAAAGTTTTTAGTTTTATCAACCCTCTTCCACACCCACCAGAGCATATGGCCCTCTGTTTGTGCAAATCAGCAGTCTTTGCTTAAAGTGGATGTTTCTATTAGCACTGTGACTAATTACTGAAAACAAACATGTGTAAGTATGATCTCTGCTAACTGCCTCTGTCAACCCATCTTTTCCTTCTTGTTATTCATTCAAAGGGATTAAGATTGCTTGCAGAAGTACAGTAGACCTCTGCTTAGCCCCTTAACTGGCATGGATACACAGAGCCCAGCAACCACAACTGATAGTAGACTTCAAGGAAAGCTTTTTGCATTGGCTTCAAATTGAAACAAAACAAAGTTTAGAATAAATGTTAAAATGCCAAACGCAAAGGCCTTTAAAAGTGCACTTAAAGGGTTGCTTTGGGTACTGAGAGCAGAGCTGTGCAAACTGCAGTGAGGAGCTCAGATGGGCGGCAGACCGTTAGGCTAAGTGGCATGGTCTCAGTATGCAAGTCTGGACATACGTGCACACAGAAGGAGTATCCAGAGAAGCTTTCATGTTAGTCTTTCTTGTGGTTTCTCCCATACAGGGAGAAAAAAGGAAAAAAAAAAGACTGAAAGCATCCATTTGGTGTTTGTAAGATAGGAAGATGAAAATGCAAGCAGATTTTTCTTCCAAGTGTCCTACAGAAGCGGGATTTATCCACTGCCATGACAGCATCACAGAGGGGGACACAGCAGCCCGCTCAGCTACTCATTTTGTTGCCTACTTGGGAGTGGAAGAGAGTGCTGCTTTGGAAAACTTCTTGTCAGAGTCAAGAGAAGGGGAAAAAACATCTTCATGATGCAGCTGGACTGCATGTGCTCTTCGGGACCTCTACTTCTGAGCTAGCTGCAGCCCTGCAGAAGCTGTTGGGTTCGGAGCCACTGTGGCCAGCGGTGAAATTAGGTCTTGCTACACTTCTTTCTCACGCAGGCGCTGACTGCCCCTGAGAGGAACCAGCTCTACAGAAGAAAGATAGGATTAATAAATTGCCCACTCCACAGCCATGCTGCCTGACTCCCAAGCTGTGGGACAGGGTCTCAGTGCATTTTACCTCAAGTTGTACATAATGTAAAAACAAATTACATGCTAGAAAAATGCACAGGTCTACATCTGCTGATTTTTCTAAGCTTGCAGTATGGTTTGGAGCCAATTCCCTGTCATTTCTCATCTCTTGCACTTTACACAGGGTGTTTCCTTTATAAAACAACTTGCCTTTGGGTTTAATGATTTCTAAGGAAACATAACTCTGTCACTGCACTCTGCTGTTTAATTCTCCCGTTGTCATTAGTGTCTGCCCGCTGCAGCCCAGGGACGCCAGTGCGCTCACTGAACTGTGCATGCACTCTGTGTACTCTTGGGCTGGTGCCCATGCCTGGAAGCTGGTGTTTGATCTAGACTGAACAAGATGGCTTTAGCCTTCAAAACCAGTGTGTTTACATTCCCCTGATCTGTCTAGCAGTGTGCCCCCAGGATAGGTGTCTTGCTGTTAGAATAAATAGTTACCTTGTGCATCATGCTTTCCTCTGGTGGCCTCTGCATTATTTTGCAGAGGTAGAAGCACTGTAAACTCTGTAATAGGAAGTCCTTTCCCATTTGATTCAGTGCAATGTGAGAGGAAGCAGTCGGGGCAGACGTGCCATCCTGCCTACTCCTTGTGTGCCACCAGAAATTGGATGAGAAGGTCCTGGTGAACAAGACTGGTAGAAAGAATGTGCAGGGAAACTGGAGTGGGAGGAAAACTGAAAACTGGGGGCGAGTGGGAGCAGTGCTCAGCTCTGTCTCCCATCACACCACATCACTTTGGCTGTATGAAGAGGTCAGCAAAATCCACTGCAAGTGGTGTCTTGTTCAGAAATGGTCTCTTCCTGCCTGGAGCGGGCAAGGCGTGGCAGGGACAAGGGCTCTAGCTGGGTGCAGTGAGGATGGATGAACTCTGTCTCTTTTTGAGCTCCAGAGTGGAACCAACGTTGTGTGCTAAGCCTATAGCCAGGAAAAGGAAAATCTAGTGATTCAGTGGCTGCTCGTTTTACCTTCTGCTATGCCAAATTATCTATGAGAAAACTCAGCTCCAAATTTATCACATGAATCAACAGTCTGAGAGCTTGAATAGCCAGTGGTGAAATCTATGGGAGCTACAGGAACAGGAAAGCAGCTGCAGCAAGGTGTACAAAACTCACATTTTAACTCCTCCATCAGTTTGTAAACATGACCTAACCTTCCTGGGAACACCTTGGAAAAGAGGAGATGAAGCAGCAAACAAGGAACTTCCTGGCTTAAATATCATCAGGTTTCCTTCCCTTCTGGAGGATGCTTTAAATTTGCCACCACTTCCCTGAAGATCCCAAAAGAATACTTTAAACTTGCCGCCACTTCTCTGAAGACCCCAAAATAAGAATGAAGCCCTGGTTTTGGCAGACGCGTCTCACGTGGAGGCAGAGACGAGAAACGGTGTTATGAGTGCTGATGCTGCACCCTCGGTTTACTCCATAAACACTGCATCAGGCACTTTCAATCTCTGGGTTGCAGAATAAACCAAATGAGCAAAAAGCCTGCATCTTTCCTGCCCACAGCTTCCCTAGCTATGTACGGCAGTGTGACACCATACAAAGTCAATCTGAGGGCAGAACCTCTCAATCTTCACAGTTAGTGTTTCACCGTGCACGGCACAGGCTGACAGTATTTTCCGATCCCTGAAGCCTGGGGTTTGAAAACTGACAACTCTGAACTCAAATTCCCTTTTCACTCTAAATGCCACTTAATGGCAGTGTAACTGGAAGGGTCAAAAAATCAGCTCTCACTTGGCAATGGCCCCTTCCAGAGCCAAGGCCACCGCCCCTGCTGTGACACAAAAGAGCTCCTGATTTTAGCCCAGCTGTTCACAAACTCTGGGCTTTCTGAAGAACAGTTCTTACAGAAACTCTAACACCAAACTGCTTTCAAGATTGTACTGATGATAACAGAGATGAATCAGGTCAGTAGAAGGCAGGTAAGAGCCTTAAAAGAGGGCTTAGTTCAGTACTGGAGTTCTGACATGAAAAAAGTAGTAAAAACTCATTTCACGTGTCTTCATGATGCATTTATTTATGCCACTCTGTCTCCTCTTTACCTTACATCAACTTGCAAAATAAACAAGAAGTATCTCCCCTGTTTGCTTAAGGTGAAGAGCTGATGCTCTGCATCAGTCTCAGGGACATCTGATGACATCCACGATTCTTCTGCAAACCCAAACTAAAATAAGATCTTCCTAATTAAATAGGCTCACATTAAATCCATTAAATAGCACACACACTTCCCTTCCTCTTTTGAGGGGATACAGGGAGTGGGAAGTGATGTTACTTCCATTGTCAAATCCCAGTTTAAGTATCTTTGAGGCCAAGGTCATGATTTAATGTCTTTAAAAAATAGCATGCATCAACGAGCAGCAAGAGAATTACACAAGTCCAGGGAGGGTGGTTTACACTGGCAAAATGATGATGTGTGGATGGAGTCAGCAAGGTCTGCCTGCTTGCAGGAAATTCCTGGCAGCAGACTGTGGTACAGAGCTAAGGACCAAATGCTGGATATAAGTGGAATCATATGGATGGTATTCTCCTCCTGCTAAGGAGATCTTAATTTCTGTAACAATCATACTGTAGATTGATTGACTTCTGGAGATAGCATGATTAATTAAGTCTTCCATGTACCAGAGTGCTCCTGGGAACTGCACTATACAAAGGCTGTAAAAGTTACTGCTCAGTCTACACCTCCAGGAAGGTGCTTCCCCTTCTTAATGAGCTTTTCCATTAGGTTAAAACCAGAAATGGATGCCTTGGTGCAACATCTCAAGTGCAGAGGATCCATTAAAAACAGATATGGCTTATGACAGCCATTCATCTAGGCATTAGTTACGACTCTGAAGGCAAAGCACATCTCTGGTGTAAGTTGAGTACCAGCAATTTCGGAGGTTTTCTTATGAGGTCTCCCCCAGCCACAAATAAGAAACAGATCTGGACTAGCTGCATATGGTTATATTCTAACACTCAAGAGAGATTCCCCTCAAGAATCTGATATCCAGGCTGTTGTGTCTCATTCAGAAGCTGGAAGAAATGAGATGACATGATCCTGAGATCCATGGCAGCATTGCAAGTGACATTTGCCTGCACCAGGGCTGGTAATTGACAAAGTACCATTGACAGAGGGAACACCAAGAACCAAGTTCCAGGGAGAAGGTAGGAATACAGATTTTTTAACATTTTTATTACACAGTAAAGAATACAACAATACCTGAATCATACTTTAAAAGATTCACAGGTTGACAGACCATACATTACAGTCCAACTAAAGAAAAAACAAAAAAACAAAAAAAAGGAAAAAAAAAAAAAGGATAAACAAGAAACCACAGTTCAGACATAGTAGACTTAAAAGCTCAAGAGTATGCTGACAAAAGCACAATGCCTAGACCCCACCCCCCCTCAGTGTTAGTCTACCATTAACTTGTGGTACATGTCTGAATTCAGTATTGCACAACAACTTTTCTTTTTTTTTCTTTTTTTTCTTTTTTTTTTCTCTTTTTTTTTTTTCTTTTTTTTTTCTCGTTTTTTTTTTTCTATTTTTTTTTTCTTCACAATGTCGCAGAACCCAAAATAAACAAACAAACAAATGAAAAGCAAACAAAAAATAAAAACTAAGAAAGTACTTCAAATCTGCATTTCAACAGTCTCCATTTTTTTTTTCATTTTCTCTTTTTAAAATTTTTTTTAAATTTTCTTTTTTTTTT
>VWZE01025060.1:148286-173804 GCA_013396675.1 Eubucco bourcierii | reverse complement strand
AAAAAAAAAACAAACCAAACAGAGAAAGAAAGAAAAAGGGAAAAAAGAAAAAAAAAAAGGAACATCTGTGTCTCCTTCCAATCTGCTGCACATCTGCGCGTTTTGATGCGGGTCTTCAAAGTTCAGTCAGTAACCCACGGATGCCATTCATCTTCTTGTTAAAATGTCTACTGCTGTATCCAATGCTCATGACCTTGAGGGTTATTTTTTTTTTTTCTCTCTCTCTCTTTTTTTTTTTTTTCCTGGTTTTTTTTTTTTTTTTTTTTTTTTTTTTTTTTTTTTTTTTTTTTTTTTTTTTTTTTTTTTTTATTAATAACATGTTTTTTTTTTTTTTTTTTTNATAAAGAACGTCATGACTTTTAGTATTAGCGTTTTTGCTTTCAACAGCAATTAGCAATCTCTTGGTTTGCTGTTTGGTAAAGCATCTGTTAATGAGGTCATCTAGTTTAAAATCCCAGCTACTGGAAAATAACAGGGAGGAGGTCAAATCTATCATTTTGTGTATATTCTCTGCTCTCTTTTCAGTTTTCTAAAGAAAAGATATCTTTGTTATCCACAATAAGTCATTATGACCCGTTACTGGCCTTCTGTATTTTCTACCACCTCAAGATACCACAAGTTCTTTGTTATTGAAGTATTGAAATGTGACAGTTCGGTTAAAATCTTTGAGCATCTGAGGATGAGGAATTGGTTTCAATTTTCTGTTGTGTTTTGTTTTTGTTTTTCAGAGTTTCGAGTTCAGTTTTAACGAGGAGTTGCCTCTATGGTGGACGGGGTTCCTGGGGTGGTGGACCTAGGAGTGGCTGCTGGTGGAGTATCAATGGGGCTGCCCGCTCCGCTGCTGGGAGTCACAGAGGAGCTCACTGCTGGTGTCTCTCCTTGCTGTTGGGCTTGGAGGGTCTGTCCACAGATGTGATGATGCTTCTCCCAGTCCTTATGCTGGCAAAATGAGCCACAGTATCGCGCTGTGTTGCAACCACTGCAGGTTTCACTAGCTTTCCGGCCGCAGTTCCAGCAACTCTAAAAGCAAGAGGAGGGAGAGAAATGGCAGAAATTATCTGTTGTCCAAATTATCTAGTGTCCAAATTATCCAGTGACCAAAATTATCTAGTGCCATACATTTTGCATTAAAAACAGCCGGCAGGGAACTGCTAGTCAAGGCCCTGCCTAATGGTGGTTGAGGCAACCATGGTGATGCCTTGGTGGTAGCTGCAGTCACTGAGGGGACTCTGGCTTTCAGAAACTGGGTAAGAACAAAAGCAGCTATTTCCTAGTGCCAGTGATGTTTAATTCCTTGTGTCCAGCCACCAAAAGCATGCTGACTTGTAGAAAGTTCTAGTAGAACTTCAGCTAGCTCCTATGCCAGATTTACCCAAGACAAACGGAACCCACACAAAAATGTGCTTCTCCAAAAGTGGAGAGGAGCTAATGCAAGGTAAGAAAGGGAGAACAAGACCTAACATACAGGCAAGAATTGTTATTGTTACTCCAGGAAAACTTCAATTTTAATAATCTGAGTAATGCCATTGGACTCAATGGCACTTCTGGCAGGGAATAGTTAAGCTGGAGCCTAAGTCTTTGGCAGGATGAGGAAGCCACTGCAGAATATGTATGCTATTCATTTTCACACACTCTATAGTTATGCCAGCTGGGTGCTGGAACACTGCCAGGCTTTAAGTGATATTCCTCAACTACACAGAAAAAAAATCCCTATTTCAGAATCAAAGACCTAAATCCAAAACAATATTTTAAGGAAATTAGATATTTAATCGGAGTCAAGTGGCCTCTTTAGAAAATATCTGTGTGTTCGTTTCATCCTCCCCCCTCTTTTTGCTGGGGTGGTTTTGTTTCCTTGTGGGTTTTGTTAGTTGGTGTTTGGGGGTTGTGTTGTTGTGTGTGTGGGTTTTTTTTTTTTCCCTTGGCATAGGCATGTACTAGCAGATGGAGGAAGAGTATCTGTCCAGTGCTCAATTGCTCTGTGAGATTGAAATCAAAAGTACCTGGCATTCTCAATTCATAGTAATTTAACATGCAGACTAAACCAAATAATTAAAGATACATGTGTTGAGAACTTTTTTTTTTTTTTAAATTCATAAAATTGTTTTCATTTTTCTTTTTCTTTTTTTTTTTTTTTTTTAAATGTGGAATTACCAACACACAGAAACAGATGTTTCTGGTAGTTAAACGTTGGGAATTCAGACTCCTTGTCTGGCATCACCTGGTTTTGATTCAGCATTCATTGTTTCAGGTTTGTTTTGCTCAAACTCTGTCCAGTGCTGGAAAGGTAAAACCACCTTTGGAAACGGATAGCTGTGCTATTCGTGGAACACTTTTTCTTTAAAAAAACCCAACTTTTATCTCCACAATGAAAAATAACTATAAGCAATTTAGAACACTCCATGAACACTGCACACACATACATATTTAGGCATCCAAGCCAATGACCTGGCAAGTTTGCATTAGCATTTCAAAGAGATACAATGCCTCATCCCACCCACCAGAAAGAGAACAAATGCTGATGAATCTGAATTCTCCTTTTGCTATGCTAACATTTCTCAGCAGTCATACTGTACTTGTGGAACTTTCCTTTTGGTAGCTGGATGGTTGCATTGTGATTGGTAACTGTGGTTTAACTCTGCTGCCACACACTCATGTTTGCACAGAATTTCTTTGCCACACAACCTACTGCCATGCCTACTGACCTCCTAGTACTCTTTTCCATCCAAATTGCCAGCCCTAGGTTTGCACCCTATTTTTCTCCTTATCTGTACAAAACCTCCCCATGCAGAGCTGTCTGAAGAGACACTTCCCCATGGGGTATAATGCTGAAGGTAGCAAGCACCTGCCTAGGCACAGGAATCTCCTTGTGCAGATACAACTGCAACATTGAAGGGAATGCGTCAGCTGTGCTGAAACGACCACAAGAATGTCGATTTTTTTCAGTGCAGATGTCTGTTTAGTTAATACAGGTCAGCTTCTGAGGAAGCTTCATTTTTTGCTTTCCTTTTTCAGGGCAGGCCTATCTGTACAGGTGGGAGTATCTCCAAATGTGACCAGAGCCACTGTATGAGATTACAAGATCTTACCATAAGATCTATATTGATGTCAGAAAACAGTCACTTTATTTTAAGAGTATTGCTTCAACTTTCTTATTAAAATATCAGTTAACTACCATCCTGTACATCAAAAGTGGTACATAGAGGCAAGGTTTTAATGAAGTGACAAAGCTTTAAGCAGGCTCCTTGCATGATTACTTCATGTGTCCTACATCGTCTGTAGAGGATTTTGTCCACTGGACATATTTTTTTCCCACTTTACAAGTCATGACAGCTTTAGTGTAATTCTGAGAATAAAAGCACATGAAGTGCAAACATTTAGAAAAAAAAATTTACAGCTCACATGTATGCAACAGTTTACTCCATTTAGAAATTACTACAGTGCAAATTAGCATAAGGAAACACACAAGCCATGAGGAGCCTGCATTGCAGTAGTAGCTGGATTTGATGCGCAGGACTCCCTGCTCCTACGCAACCGCTGTGGCCACTCATTGCTCTCTCCTATGTGCAAGTAGTGAAAGACAGCAGGAAAGATCAGGTTTGGGCCCTGTAACCTTTGGCAACAGATGATTTCTGTTCACATTGCTGGCTGATAGCTCCAGAGCCCAAATTCTACCAAAGAAAAGTCAGGTTTGAGATGCCAGCTGACAGCCTGGGTTGTGCTTCATGTGATTCTGTTCATCTGTTTCCAGTGGATCTGGGTATCAGGGACAGGCCTTGAGCTCACTATGGGATTGAATATACTCAAGATATCTTCCCTTCTGGGAAGCTCTGGTAGGTACCAGAAGAATGGACCATCTGCTACAGGCAGCATCCTGGTTGACAGGAGACCACAATGTCATGTTGGTGACAAGGTGGCCATCATGATACAAGAGTGTAGAAGCAGGACTGTGGACTGCTTTCATACTCGATTTCAGGCTCTCCATCTCCTAACACTGGCAAGACCCAGGCTGGAGTGCTGTCGGGCTGGGACAAAATACTTTAAATATAGCAAATCAAGTAAGACCAATAAGACTTGGAAAGAACTCAGAGAAAGGCATCCAGAATAATTAAAAGTCAGACAAGCACAAGCCAAGAGAATAGGCTGATCAAACTCAAGACTGTTAAATCTAAGAAGAGATGGTCATTTGAGACAGTACAGTAGGATCCAAACATCTTGGAGACTATTGCAGTAAAACAATGACCATGTCTACATGGATGAACAGAAGTGACAAGACCAAACATCTGCAAGAAAAACTGGAAAGAGATGTTATGAGAAATCTTTGCAAGAACAGGGAGAAGTTGCCTAGAGATGCTGGAGAACCTCCATCAGGACAGCACAGGAAAAGCAGTGACCTCACAGGAATGATACAGCTAGAGTTTATCATACACTAGGAAAGGAGTAGCAGATCTCTCAAAGCCTCTGCTAGGCCATGTTCTATGTCCTTACATAGTGACCTACTACAACACACTTCCATATTGTGCTTTATAAAGTTTCAGGTGTAGCTAAATCTATGAGGAGGCCTAGATGATGGTTTAACTCTGCACTGGTTTTCCTATGAAAAAACGAGGTTATACGAAAGGCCAGATTCTCAGACTACATAATTCAATTTAACTACACTACCCTTAAAATGGATTAATTCAATGAAATTGGGCTAAATTGCACCAGATGGGAATCTCACTCTGGATTTATGCCACTGATCACATTTCATCCTCCTCTTTCAACTGACAAGGAACATCAGTCTTAGGTCAGAGCCTTATCTTAGGTCAGACTCTTAATTCTCATGCACTTAAGCTTCCATCTTCAAACAAAAGACCTCAGAAACTTCTGTTTACCATCATGAAAATTCTTTAAAATCAGTGAACTCCACTTCTGTGGTCTCCAGTAGGAGGATGCATACTTGACAATAATTTTGCTCATCCCATTGCTTTCATGTTTGAAATATTCAACCACAAGAGAGCATTTGCATTCCTCTGACCCCTACAGCTGACACTCAGGGTAGAGCTTGCTTAAAGAATTAAAAAACACCTAAATGCACTGTGACATGCCAAAGGGATGATGAACTCTGAAATGCTGTACTACAGTGTCAAAGACTGTTCTGTTACCTTTAAGAAAGTATGGATTTTCCCAGTTTACCAGGAAAGGAAATACAGATAGGAAGGAAGAATCCAGATTTTTCCTGGTTCTGCAATGCTCATGGCATTCAAAACTCTTATCACTGCTTACCACAAGGAAAAGAACATCTACAAATCACTGAAACTACAGTGGTGTAAATGAGAACTGAATAAGCCAATGAATTCCAACACAAAAACCAGCAAAATTGCTTATGAAAATTCAGTCCAAGACTGGGAAGCAAGAAAGGGAAGCACACTGGCACTTGGGAAATTCTCATGCTGCATCCAGATGCAGTGCTCCATAAAAAGAGATTCAGACTTTTAGATGTTTCTAGTAAAGTTACACCTATCACTGAACACTCCAGGCATGTCCAATGCACTGTTTATTGTGTGAAGTACATTTATGTTCATCCAGATCTGCAGGAGAGAAACTAAATCCTGAAAACGGAAGCGTGGAGAAACACACAGAAGAGATGTTCGGGTTTCGAGTAGCAGTCTGGGGTAGTGCCAACATTCACATCACACCTGGGCTGATCCTGCACAGAACAGAAGCCTCTGGTGCCTCTGGTACCACTGCAGGAGGTGATGTGATGCTTTCTAAGAGATGTGCAGTCAAAAAATATTTAAGCATTAGCTGGCACAGGCATTAGATTTAATACCAACCTAAAAACTAGGCTTGTCTCAATTTTTCAGGTCTGCTGGCACAGTGCTGGTCTCAGTGGATTGTTCAGCAGGGATTGAACCCAGCTGTCTACAAAATGTCAGGTAAGTGTGATATTCACACACAACATAAACTGCTGCAATATAAATAAGCCCTAACATTACACATCTCTTAAAAGCAGTGTTGGACCAGTTACATACTTGTTTTATCTAAACAGATGTCAGCATCTGCTTTAAGTAGAGAGAACCAAAACACTTGTGTTCCTTCCCTGACCCCAAGCCTTACACTACTCAAAAGTGAGGAAGAACACTGTCAGATTCTTCAGTGGCATTTTATACCAGAGCAGAAAGACAGATGTTTTGATGATTTTCACCACCCCCCTACAATCTGGGCAGCCATTCTCTTTGCTATGCTGTTCACCCTTACTATTAAAACTGATTTGCACAACAGAACACTTCAGCCAAAGCAAGCTCCAGAGTCATTAAAGAGTAGGCTGCTCACACATGTTTCTCTGCTTAGCCAAGTCAGCCTCTGATGAATGGGGCATCCCTCTGTCAAGCAACTGTAAGGAACTGGTAAAGAAATAATTTGTGGTTAAGAAACAGCCATGCTGACAGGTAGGCCATCTACTGTCCTTTTGCTTTCCAGCAGCAGTGTGCTCTGCTAGCTGGTCTGCAGCCAGTCTCCCATTCAAATAACAGAAAATCACAAATCCTAGTCAGTCACGAGGGCTTATGTTGAGAAACAATGAAATTCTGTAGAAAGTAAATGAACAGATACTGAAGCAGTGACACTGAACAATTCCAACATAAGGAAAGAACAAATTCAGCAAAGGATTGTGTCGAGGTCAGAAATCCAAACTGAAAAAAAATATGCAATGTAATGTGGTGATTCTCAAAACAGTGCAGCCCACTTCTTAAAAGTCAAGATGTTTCCAAATATTATCCCTCTCATTGTCCTCAGCTCCCTTTATTTTGCTCTTGTCAGCTCAACATCCCAAACTCCACAGCCATCTTGCAGATTTCACTGCAATCAGGGGTGCTACCTCTTCTGGTTTAAAAAACAAAGCAAATCAAAACTTTTAAAGGACCTAAAAATACCCTTAAAAAAAAAAAAAAAAGAGGAAAAAACCCTCACACCATAAAAAAATCCTAACCAAAAAAACCCCCAAAAAACAACAAACAAACAAAAAAACCCCCCACCCAAACAACAAAAAACCTCTATTACTCTTGGATAAGGAGACTACATATTATCTTTAAATTGTAGTAATTACAAAACTCTTGAGTCTTAGTGCTAGTTGTCAATTTGAGCTCTGGAGGAGACTGTAGTAAAAACCATGCCACAAAGTTCTCATGACAAAGCAGCTTAGCTAGGTCCAGGTTGCATTTTACTGAGTAAATGACAAATAGCTGTAAGGAAGAAACCTTGCCAACAGTGAGTGGCCAGATTAGATGAAAATTGTATCTGATACTTTAGAAATCCAGTGCCAAATTCCCATCTCCATTCATAGTTTCAGCAGCCAAAAGAACAAATGACACCCGTGGGAGACATATTCTCTGTCAGGAACTGCGTGGTAATGGTAGAGCAGCCCATCCTGTGATCTCTTGCAGGGCTCAATGCAATGTCCCTGCCAAGCAGAAGAAATGAGGAGTGATGCTCAGTCTTTCTCTAGGCCTGTAAGACTGGAAAGTCTGCTCTTCAGCATTCTGATATTTGGAACTGGAAAAACTCTGTGCCTTGGAAATATTACTCTAGTCCCTTTAGTTCACGGGAATCTGTGTTGTTGGAAGTGTTCTGATGAAAGTTATTGACGAGAGAGAAGCTTGTGGAAACTTAGGAGCAAGAAGGGATGTTCACAGAGAGATGAACATAAAAGCAAATGTGAAGTTCTACTCCTCAACCCCAATAAGCACAAGGTCTCATCTCTGAAGAAACACTTTTCAAGCGCTGCCAAACTGATCTCTTGTCCTCAAAGATGAAGGAAAAGATAGATCACAGAATTAAAGAACGGCTTAGGCTGGACCCTAGAGATCATCTACTCCAACCCCCTGCAATGGGCAAGGATGCCTCTCAACTAGACTCAGCTGCTCAAGGCCTCATCCAAGGCCTTGAACACCCCCAGGGAGGACGTATCCATAACCTTTCTGGGCAGCCTATTCCAGAGTCTCACCCTCCCTTATAAAAGGAGTGCCAGAGTTAACAGGTAAGCACTGCCCTATCCGTTTGGACTTAGGTACAATTAGAAGCCTAAGAGAATCCGGTTATAAAAGCTTAATGGAAGTCTAACTCTCTAACAAGTATCACTGTCATCTCTTCACCTCTAAACACAAAGTGAGAAAACTTGATTTAACTGCAGATTTACTAAGTCTTGCAGTCTTCACCTCAGAACAGCTACCCTGTTGTGTTACTCATGACCACAGAGGTGAAAGCTGCAGGATCAGAACACCAGACTTCATTTCTAGGTCCAGGCGGCTTGCAGCATCTCTGCGAATGCACAGCCCTGAGAGCCATATTTAATCAGAATGCATTTAACAGAATTATTTGCCCATTTTTAGAGTCCTGATTCCATGAATTGAGCAATCTCATAAGTGATTCTGTTGAAGAAGTAAAGCCTTCTATTGTTCTATAGCTTTTTCCAGAGCTAGAACTGCTCAGGAGTTAATTAGAGAAAGTCTCCATGCATTCCTCTGGATGCACATTTGTTTGTGGAAGAATGTGCTGTATGCACTGGCACATAACTGCTTCCTCTGTCCTGCCTATTCTGTATCAGTTCACTAAACAGATTTGTCATTTCCTCCAAAGGCATTTACCTTTGGAGTCTTAGTTTCAAAAATAAAAGTCTCTTGTACATACACACACAAAGTGACAACTCTTTCATGATACTAAGTCAGACAAATGCCCTTTCTATGAACACAGTGCAAGAAAAATGTCCTCGAGTATCTTAGCTACAAAATGCCACTAAACTGAATTTATGTCTCATTTAATCCACAATAGAACAGTTAGTACTTTCTTCCTGAGAAAGTTGCAGATGCTGAAAATCAATTCCTTTTGTCTCCTTTTTATTCAGCTGCTAGACATTAAGGAGAAACTCTGGGCATCCAGTGATCCCACAATGGTCTTTCATCTCCAGAGAAGCCTGGTACGAATTAAAATCTTAGGCTCCTTCAAATTATGGATGCATACTGCAGCATGCCACCGACTTATCTGCTCCTGATGGCTGCCAGTTTTCTCAGCATGCTAGCTAGCTCATCTGCATCTTTCAACTCAAGTGACTCTTCTACAATGCTGCCCATACAACCACTAGCATACCCAAATATACATCCCCATGCAAGAGGGACTGCTAGCTGCTCTTTTTCTTCCAACTCCCTGCCACTTACACATGATATTAAAAAGTAGGTTTATTACAGCCAAGATCTTGGTACAAGAACAATAAACACCTAATGGAAGTATTGGGTTTTTTTTCATGTCAGTGGCCTTGAGAGATAAAGATTATACACAAATAACTTCTAACTGACATCATTTCTTTGTCATGGTTGTCTGTAAGGGCAGTTTCAACTAATAACCTGACTTTTTATAACAGATATAAAATTTAATTGCCATCTAGACTGCTGCAGCACTGCTCACACACAGGCTGCTCTTTCACTTGGATGCCCTGTACCACAGTAACTCAAGGCTTCCACTCTCATGCCTGAAAGTAAACCAAGGCTTAACATACTTCTTGTTTTACTCTTTGTTGCTCTTTCAGTCTCTTTTTCCTCCACTGAAATGCTGTTTACCCACTCCCCAACTCAAAAATACACCCTGAAGCCAAAGCCACACATTCAAAACAGGAAGTCACTTGCATTCACTTTCTGTTCTACAGAAAACATCATTTGCTACTCATTCCTGCACCCATCGCTTTCCACGGAGAAGCTTTTAGCCACCTTGCTTTACAATTTCCTAAATAAATAATTTCTTTGTTTACATGAAGTATTTCCCACCAAGTAATCTTGTGATCTATTCAATATGGTAGTGTGAAGAGCTTTAAAAGAAAGCTACTGAAAAGCTAAATTGGACAAGAAATGAGTGCATTATATTCAGCCTTCAACAGAAAACAAAAGGTAAGAAGACAGCTCAAGAGAAGGGTCCTGGGAGACCTAATTGCCACCTTCCAATACATGAAGGGGGCCTGCACAAAGGCTGCAGAGGGACTCTTCGTGAATGCCTGCAGGGATAGGATGAGGAGCTATGGTTTAAAATTAGAGAAGAGTAGATTTAGGCTGGATGTTAGGAAGAAATTCTTTATCATGAGGGTGGTTGAGCACTAGAACACGTTGCCTGGAGAGGTGGTTGAGGCCCCATCCCTGGACATATTCAAGGTGAGGCTTGGTGGGGCTCTGGGTGAGCTGATCTAGTCGAGGATGTCCCTGCCCACTGCAGGGGCGGTTGGACTGGATGACCTTTAGTGGTCTCTTCCAGCTTGGGCTGTTTTGGACTCAGACTGCCACGTTGCCAAAAGCCCTGGGAGCTCAGCATGTGCCTGAATTACGTGTCCAAAGGACCTGCAAACAGTTAACAGTGGGCACTGAGCTCCCACGCCACACAAGTGCCAGATCGAAGCAGCTCAGACACAGCCAGAGGTGATGCATGGCCAGCAAAGAGGACCTTACCTCACTGGAGTCCTCCTGCTGATTGATAACAGCCAGGGCGTCCTCTGCGGCCTGCCGCTTGGCCTCGGCCACCGTGCGCTCCATCTTGGCTCTCTCCGAAGTGATCATGTCGTGAGCCTTGCGCTCGGCCTCCGACACTGCCTTCTGCAGCTCCGCCATTGCCTGCCGCTTGACTTCGTTGACAGCTTCCTCTGCACAGTAGGGAAGAGAGCCTCATCAGCACAGAGAGTCTGGCACGGGGCTGAGACACAAAAGGCAGCAGACACTCTACTGCACTGAGAGACTTCATTTTGAGGAGAAGGATGCAAAGGAACCATTTTCCTCAAGACTCTCCAAGACTATCCAGGTGTTTCTTTTACTTCCCCATCACCAAAGTCTCTCTCCCTTATGGTGATCCTTGCTATTCTGATTCACAGTAAGTGCTTAACTGCAGGCATTTAAAGCTCTAGTGTGTTATTTCTGCAGCCTTTGAACGTTTTATTTGGAGAGTTAGCTTTGCACACACCAAGATTTATGAATACCTTTGGCAAGAATTATTATTAGGACATAATATTACAGGCTTTTTCCACAATGTATCTGGAAATTAAGACAGGGTTTATAGGCATTAACTTTTTTTTTTGGCCATGTTAACAAATAAATAAATAATGTTTTTAAAAAACCCTCAAGAGTTTATTTAAAAAAATTACATCACCACTCTAATATCTCTTTCCCTAGACACAGGCCCCTTGGATCCAAAGGAGGCCACAAAGATGCTCAGAGGGCTGCAGCAGCTCTGCTGTGAGGACAGGCTGAGAGAGTTGGGGCTCTGCAGCCTGGAGAAGAGAAGACTTCCAGGAGACCTTAGAGTAGCTTTCCAGGACCTGAAGGGGGCTACAGGAAGGCTGGGGAGGGACTATTGACAAGGTCTTGTAATGACAGGACAAGGGGCAATGGGTTTAAACTGGTAGAGAGGAGATTGAAACCAGATGTTAGAAGGAAGTTGTTTGGAGTGATGAGGGTGGTGAGACACTGGCACAGTTTGGCCAAGGAGGTTGTGGAACACAGAATCACTCAATGTGATTCTGTGCTCCACAACCTCCCTGGAGGTGTGGAGGTGTTCAAGGCTAGGTTGGACGAGGCCTTGAGTGACCTGTACTAGCGGGAGGTGACCCTGCCTATGGCAGGGGGTTGGAACCAGATGATCTTTGCGGTCCCTTCCAACCTTACCATTCTATGATTCTATGATTTCATGAGCCCAGATTGAAATTTGTTTATGACCATTCATTTGACCTCTTGGTCTCTCCTTCAAACCCAAGTTTACACTGGGAAGGCTCCGCTTCCTGGCTGCGGCAAGCTCTGCAGCACACCCCAGCCAGCAGGGCTTCAGTGCACAATTAACACCGAGCAAGGGGCACATTGCTTCCTTAAACAAATCCCTCCACACCTCTGCTGAAAGAACTAAGTCAGCACAAGCTAAGCCTTCAGCAGGCACCAGTGTCACAGCTTTTATTCTGGGGAACATGGATTGTCACAAATTAGTTATTTGGGTTTTGATGCAAGAAAGGTGCAAAGATTTTACTAATGAACAGTCTTTCAATCAACAACTAAAACAAGTAATTTCGTTTTTCTTTCCTTTTTTTTTTTCTTATTTTTAATTAACTGCTCTAATTAACAAGGAAACCACCCTCCCCCTGAATTAGTTTATCTAATTTTCATCTTTATTCAAAGCAAAATGACAATGATTAATTGAAAATTTAATAAGCAGTAATTATTAACTTGGCAAACCTAGTACCAATTAACACTCTATTAAAACTAATTATGACATGTTTCATTCAAGTGTTTGCACTTAATTGTTTCATCCATTAAAAAACCACCTTAATTAAATGTTCTGTTTAATTAAAAACATAGATTTCTAATAGAACTGCTTTACTTTAGATTAAAATCTTAGTATTACAATTGTGTTACAGGTTTGGGGTTCAGCCCATATATCTGTTTGTCTGTATGCACGTAGAGCTAGCTCTTATGTGCAGATGCCAAGTGCAGATACTCTTCAATTGTCTCATGGCTCTCACTTGTTATTTTAAAAAAAACCCAAAACATAAAGCCTCCATTTTCAGTTATTAAGGAAATTACAACAAAAGCTTAACTTTAAGCCACAGACTTACTAAAATGGAATTAATTAAAAATGAAAGAAGAGTTCTCTTACTCTCTTTGTGTGCGTGCTCTACGCTTGTGCGCGTCTGCAGGAGACATTTCAACTGAAGTTTTTCAGGAGGGGGAGGGAATTTAGAGATAAAACCCTATGCCTTTATTTTTATGAGGCTGAAAATATGCCCTTATATTACCCTACCATAAATGTTGTTTAGGGGGAAGCCTCAGGAGAGGGAAAAAAAATCATACCCTTCAACCATACAGCCAAGGCTTAATTTACTTTGAATATTCAAGGTGAATTAAAATTCTATCTAAGTGGCAATACAGGACAATAATTTTTGCTTACGATCAAAGCTGCAGCTAGACTAATTGTATATGCAAATCAGGCAATTTATATTTAAATTATGCATTCCTATTCTAGTCCCACAGGCGCACGCAGATCAGCAAAGGGAACTGGTAGGACATTTGCAAGGTGCTTGAATATTTATTACCAACTGCAAACATTCACTGATCGTGAGAAACAAAATATACACAGGCAAACATACAGATGCAATTTTATTACCATTTTCATAAAAATGAGGCAACTTAAATACAGACATTTTGTTTCTATGAACTGCAGTTGCTAATAAAGTGGGTTTCTTTGAGAAAAATCTGCATTCTTGCTGGTATTTGCTAGAAGAGAAATTATCTTTGCATAGCATGATGCACTTTCATTACATCATATAAATTTGATTTTACTTTGAGGTGTTTGCAGTAGTTAGAAATGTGAGTTTAAGCTCTGGGAGCACAATACTCCCAAATTTTACAGATACTTCCAATTTTGCCAGGTTTTTAATCTGTATAACCTACTTCTCCTCAGTCCAAATACAGAAATCGATCCTTCTATTCTAACCTCTGTATTGCATAAGCTTTGCACAAAGCTTCTGAGAACATTAAGTTGCTGAAAAGGTTTACAAGGCCATATGCACGGCTGGTACTTTTTAACTGGCATAAACTATGTATTTTTGCATTATAAAATACATTTATGTATTATAAAATACATAAATTTAGTAGTTGGGACTTTTGTATTTCCATTAACTTTGACAATGAAATCTGTGTTGTGCTATACTAAGTGTGAAAATGATTAGTTAAGATACTGAGGAGGGAGGTTTGGTTGCAATGCAGCATGTTTCAATATCTTATGAACTCATGAACACCCAAATCAACTAAACACACTGTCATCTAATTTCTGCACTTCTCAAAATCAATGTTTCCACTACCTACAAGTATTTTATAGATATAGAATGCAGGCCTCATAGTTTCAGATGACAATAAAAGCTGTAATATCTGTGCAGGAAAAGTTATGGGTGACAGTGAAGGAGATTTTATTTGCCTTGATAATGCTGAGCTATGAAGATCATGAATGATACCAGCACTCTTCCTGCATTTTCATTTGTGATTCCATTATCAGAAAACATAAATCTGAAAGTTTTCAAACCCAAGTGTCTGCATCTTTCATTCTCCAACTAATGCTGAGCATTTTTGGCAGCAATCCATTCTGTCATTTTAGGAATGCAGTTGAAACCTTCCTTCCCTTTGAGTAGCATTAACTGGAGAGAAAGAGCTAAGAGCCTGCATGGGACAGGCATTACTCAGCACAATCAGAGGTCCTTGCAACTGACTCAGGAGAGGTACTCAACTCATCATTCACTGCTCTGCATAACGCAGGTGAACTCCCTCACATCATGCGCATGCTCAGTCCACAGAATGAGGGAGGAAAGGTGTTAGCAGGGGTGCAGCTCTGTGCCACCATGACATTTTGAATCATTTCACTCTTAGGCTGATCCTGGCAAAGAAGGCCACTGGCAGTTGGTGATATATCTCTGCTTCATACCCCAAAATGCATTGTCTCTTTCTCTGGACTACCCTGGAAAATGTGCAGGGGCTATATTCCCTTTTTATGATCAAGTATGGTCATTCCACACTTAGTTTGGTAACTCCTGAGTTTCCATTTGGGCTGCCATGGGTAGCAGGCCTTGATAAATGACAGGGGATGGCTGGAAGACAAGTTTCTTCACAATACAGAAAGCCACCAAGGCAGCAGCCCACAGTGGGTCTGAGATCCCCTTACTATTTAAAAAAGAGAAAGAGGTATCTCCAGGGAGTGACTGAAGCAATCTACCATCTGGACTGATCCTCTTCTCTTGTCTGCCTCTCTCAACTCCTGAAGGACACTAAGAACTTGGCTTGGACTCTTCATATACATATCTGTAATCCACTTTTCTCTGATAATGACAAAAGCACACACTTAACATGGTGTATTTCAAGAACTGCTCTGGAGTCTCCCAATCTCTAGAAGTTTAAACCAAATCCCTTGTTCACATACTTTTGAGCTTACTTAATTTACTGATTTTAGGCCAAATTCTTCCAGTTCAAGGAACTCAGCATCCCCATCAGACTTCTATACTTGATTCAGCTGCCTACGAATTGGCCTTTACAGATATCTGAAATGCCAAGATATCTACACCAAGCCATTCGAAATTACTCATGAGAGATTTGTAGCCTTCTTGAGCGGCAGTTGCAGTCCAGATAGGAAACTATGGAGCATCTCAAGTGGCACTACAGACCAATTCTTACAGATGAATTTGGCTTTTACTGCCTTGAGTGGATTATGGAATTGTGGAGAGCTCCAAGCACGTTGCACTCTCCTGAAACTGAAGGCCTGTGATTTATGACAAGCAGTATGATTTCTGATGTTTGACTAGGTAACAGACACAGACATATGTCCTATAGAGAGTCAAACTTTTTTTATTCTCCTATTCACAGGCATGTTCCATTAAGACAAGCAACCTGATTTAAACCTACATCGACTTGGAAGCAGTGATTGGAAATTGGACCAAAGGAAAAACTTTGTTTCTAAGGGATTGATGAAATACATGTTCACAAGGTGACACATCACATCTCCTCTACTCTATCATCTGTGGGTATCTGCAGCATGCATGCACATCCAATGTTCTAACTCAAGCCACATGTTTCCATTAACTTGTATTGCCAACTTATAAAGAAACTTTTTTTTTTTTCTTTAACGTTCTTGTGCAGCATCCGTAAGTCATAAAGACCTGATATGCCAAATGACATCAAAACCTGGATACTGCAAGAGGAATAAAGTTCTTGAAATTCAACCAAATAATGCACCTCTTAGGGGGAGTTCCTGATGCTGCCTTTTTTTTTTCCCCCCCCCCTTATTTTTTCATGTCATAAGGTAAAAAAAACTGCATAAATACTTCTGGGCATTGAGTTACAAAGGCTACCCTTCCCTTGGACAAAAGAAAAATATGCATATTACTTCTTTTTCACAGAAAATCCAATAGTTCCCAAAATATTAATTATCATATTAGCAATGTTTAAGTTTCAGATGACAAACTCACACAAAAACTGCAGCTTCCTGCCAAGGCAATGATCTGCCAGTGTGACATTGTTACAGAACACCCAAAAGCAGCAAGCAGTTACAGGCCATTTGACCAGAAAGCATCCAAATTGCTGTATATTTGCTATTTAATCATTAACTCCTGTTCAGACAGCTGCTGTAGACTTGCTGGTGATACAGGTGTTCAAAAGAAGTAGGGGTGGTGTTTGAGTGGGTATATAGAGGCTCCACTACCTCACTGGAGTTCAAGAGCTACCTCCTGGCCCCTCTGGAAACAAGAAAGCTCTGATATCAGTGTCAAAAGAGTAAAGATTTAGCTTCAGCACAGCAATGGAATCCTTGCCAGGAAACTCCTGTGCTCAGGCAGAGTCTCAAAGTGCTGACGAAACCTCTGCCCAACCACGTTGCTGTCAGTGACTGTGCAACCACCCAGAGCAGCTGCAGACATGCGATTGTGCTAAGCTCATTGAAAACTCTGCAGGTTTGTGGGCACAGACTTCACTGGGGGCTGACAGGCACAAAAGCTTTTGTAAATTAGGAATGGTTAACCTGGCAGAGCTGAAGGTTTTGCTTTAATGGGTAAACTTGGGTTTTCTTCCCTCCTTTGGGAATTCTTACCTTAGTTAGGTAAGAACCCTGATGCTTAAACAAAAAAAAAAACAACCCCAAAAACTCCCAAACAAACAAACAAACAAAAAAGAGTACAAATCCCACACAAACTTTGCTGCTTTTAAATTGCTAACAGACTGAAACTTTAAGCATATCAAGTTTCAGCCTGAAACCATTATAACCCCTAAAAAGAGATCCTTAATAGAAGTACTGATATCCCCCTAACTACAGCAGCAGATGCTTCTATTAAAAAGGATTACTTCATGTCCTGATCAGTTGCAGTTTANTGTGTTTTTAAACAGTTCTTACCAGCTTTCTTCCAGATCTCCTCTGGCACATATCCAGAAGCAGGCCTGTGAAGGAATTCCCGATGCGATTCTGCAGGAGGAGAGGGTGTGGAGAGAAAAAGAGAAAGCATCATAAGCAATGCAGCCTTGTTAAGAACGAGGCTCAGAAAAGTAACTTTTCACTTATCATTCAGACAAAAAAAAAAATCATGTGAAGTTTTCCCTTTGTTCAAAATAAAAGATGTCACAGGCATGGCTCACGAATGTCATCCAGCCCAGAGCAGCGTTTAGGACTCTAATGTCTCCTCTTAAGCCAAGATCAGAAGAGTTTGCTTTATTTTTATTTTACAACTCAACTCTCTATGACAGTTTCCACACTTTTAAGGTTGACTTTGTGAGACCAACCCAGGGAGTGATGTGCTTCATCCTTTGTTATTATGTTTATGAAAAGGAAGAAGAAAGAGGGCAACAATCCAGTTTGGCACTTCTGCTCTGTGAAACAGAATGGCTGCTGACGAGCAGAGATAAAAGCCAAGATGATCAAACAAGCTGTCCAAAGAAAAAGGAAGGGGTGTTCCTCTATGTTCAGAGCTGTGTTTCCCTACATCTGAGCCCATTTGGCAACTGTGGCCTCATGAGTTTGAAACCCAGAACCTTTAACTTTAGGTTAAAGTCCCCTAAAAACATATGCTGCCAAACAACCTCACTGGAGCTGAAGCTCATAACTCACTCATATATTTCAATCACATTTTGACAGCTCTTTCGCCCTCTTCTCTTTTTCAGAAGGTTTTAACCTCTGGGCCTGAGCCTAAGAGCTCTGAAATCACTAAGATCCCTTCCATGCAGACTTCAAAGACATGAGATCAGACATTACAGAAAGAAAATTCACTTTGTCCTGAAGTTCAGCACGCAGATTCTCAGCAGATGACAAGCTGCTCTTTTCAAATACAATTTAAAAAGTGATTAACTATTTTTCAAAGTAATAGAGAAGACATTAGGGGGGAAAAAAAAAATCAAACATATACAAGTAAGCTCGTTGCCACAATTCCTATTGCCTGTGTGGCAGAATTCAATTGTCAAAACAAAGTAACTTGGTTTATCACATTGGAGATAAGGTTTGCATTTTTTTAGAGATGCTGTTAGGTATTAAACATCCTGTTTGATCTTTGAAATGTAGCAAAAAATACACATGCTCTTCTTGAAACTCATTTTAATTAAAAATATATATATATATATATAAAAAAAAAATCTTAAAGTTATTCTTCGCTAACTTGGTCAAAATGTAGCATTTTTAAGAAAATGGCCGAATCATTACTTTTGCAAATCTTCCTTTTACACCATCATGCATATGCAGCAGGCTTCAGAACCTTAAATATATTTAAAAAGATGACATTTAATATGGCAGACAGCTAACACAGATGGAAACGCTGGGGTCTGTGTCATCTACACAGAGGGCAGGGAATCCCAGTCCCTGTGCACTGCTCCACAGATGCAGCTCCTAGCAGATGAATCTGCAGACGCCAATGGGGCAGACTGAATCTTCCCATCTGACAAGCAGCTGAGTGGGTTTCCCCAGCTCTTCTGTTTGTCACTAAAGTATGGGATGGGAGTAAAATGGGTTTTCGTAGGCAGAATTTCACACCTCTCAAGCATCAAATGAAGGGTGGGTGTGTGCAAGATTCTGCAAAACAGTTAACTATTTACTTGGGTTTAATTGACTTGATTGAGAACTTCAGACCTGATGTTGAAAATAGGAAAACTCTCAGTATCACTTGGCTCATGTGATTCTAGAACTGACAAGTATCATTGTGTACACTTATCCCATCCCTTGGAGGCTTTCAGACTTCCAGGCACAGTGCCAGTTCAGTGAGGGACAGAGGTGGCAGCAGAAAACACTGCTTGAAAGCTCAGGGAAACTGAAGGCAAAACATCAAAACACTCTTATCTGCATTTCCTGCAATATCTGCAGCAAAAGACACGACCGGACTCCAAATGTGGCAAAACAAGGGAGTTTCTTGCATTTGTGTCTCGTGCATTCTACTGAGTTCTCCTATCTCCTACTAAAGGTACCTGCAAGGAGATCATAACCTTGATTTAAGCCTTTTAGCTTGCTACTTACAATGAAAACCAAAGAGTTGTGGAGCTGACTTTTAGGTACACATGACTTTCCAAAAAAGGAATCTGATGACATAAATGACCATATTGCAAGCTAATTGTTAACATTTCCAAAACATAAACATGGATCAAGCTCTTATTCTAACCACAAATTCTTTACATGAGGAATGAGATCCTCTGCAAGAAGAATTAAATCAAGAGCTTATGAGAGCCTTTCCCATAGTTTGGAATGGTGCACACAAAAAAAAAGACAAGAAGCACTTATGAAGACAATAAAAATCATATTTTCCAAGCAAGACAAATATTATTAACATTGCTATTGTTTAGTCAGTAGTGATGAGTCCATGAAAACAACCTTCTTTTCAGGGCTAAACTACAAGACATGAACAGAGGATGTGAGTCTTATGTTACTATCACAGAACATTAGGGATTGGAAGGGACCTCGAAAGATCACCCAGTCCAAGCCCCCTGCCAGAGCAGGATCACCTAGAGCAGGTCACAAGGAATGCATCCAGGCAGGTTTTGAATGTCTGCAGAGAAGGAGACTCCACAACCTCTCTGGGCAGTCTGTTCCAGAGCTCTGTCACTCTTGCAGTGAATTTTTGTTCCTTGTGAACCTCCTCTGCTTCAGCTTGCACCCATTGCCCCTTGTCCTATCACTGGACATCACTAAGCAGAACCTGGCCCCGTCCTCCTTGCACTTGCCCTTCATATCTTGCTAAACACACATGAGGTCACTCCTATTCTTCTCCTCTCCAAGCTGAAGAGCCCCAGATCTCAGTCTTTCCTCACAAGGGAGATGTTCCACTGTCTTCCTCATCTTTGTGGCTCTGCACTGGACTTTTTCAAGCAGTTCCCTGAGGTCCTTCTTGAACTGAGGGGCCCAGAACTGGACACAATATTCCACATGTGGTCTCACCAGGGCAGAGCAGAGGGGGAAGAGAACCTCTCTCAACCTACTAACCACATTCCAGGATGCCATTGGCTTTCAGCCACAAGGGCATGTTGGTGGCTCATCCTTCTGTCCACCAGCACCTCCAGGTGAACTGTGTTAAAAGCATGACTGTATTCTCATTTGAAGAGAGTAAGAAAAAGAAAACCACCAAGGTACTGAATTAGCCTTAGCCTAGACCCAAGTCATACCCAAACACTAAGCACACAAGCGCAGAATGTTTGTGCCATTGTCGCCCCGTCTAACAGTGTCCAATGCAGTGCACCACAACCCAGCCTGACCCTCCTGTGCAGGCAGGGGATTCAGAGCAATACTTAACAGCATCATTGGCCAGCATTATAGGGCCTTTACACCCTTGAATTACAGGCTATAAATTATCCTGTGTTGAGAACTTCATGCACATCACAGTAATGGTGATTATGTGCAAAGAGCATCATAAAGTTGTTTCAGTTGGAAGAGGCCTTTAATGTCGAGTCCAGCTGTCAACCCACCACCACCACACCTACTAACCATGTCCCCAGGTGCCATGTATACATGCCACTTTAACACCTCCAGGGATGGTGACTCCACCACGTTCCTGGGTAGCCTGTACTAATGCTTGACCACTCTTTCGGTAAAGACATTTTTGCTAATATCCAGTCTAAACCTCTCTTGGTGCAACTTGAGGCCATTTCCTCACATCCTACTGACCAACCCCCACCTCACTACGATCTTCTTTCAGGTAGCTGTAGAAGAATAACAGCAGCATGAATAGAGAGGTTCTGATGGGAATGTCCTGGCTAATGCTCTAAGTATGAGGGCAAAGGACCTTTGATAAAAAATAAACTAGCTCTGAAGGGGTTGACATTTAAAAATGTCTCAAGCAATGGCTAACCTCTGTGTTTTTGACAAATTCATACACTTCTGAGAATCCTGGTATCCTGGGGCACATCCTGCAGGTATTGGCACCCTTCAGCTGGGAGCTTTCAAACATTGTTTTGTAAGATTTCCATTCAGATAAATTCAACAGACACAAAACATCAGCATCACTGCAGACCTTCTGATGTGTGCCTGCACCACTTATCTAGAGCCACAGCTGCACTCAATAAGGTTATAGATCTTGTTTATAACCCACAATGTTGAGGAACCCTCATCTTTAATTTATGTGGCTGTGTATTTCAGTATACAATGTCTGATATGTGCAATTATTCACTATTAGGATGAGAGTTGCAGTCCTGCTGCAGTGTGTAGTACTGAAATTCTTCAGCAGAAATGAAGGAGTCAGATGATGTATTATTCACTTCATAGACCATCACAGTTCATCAAGTGAATATATATAAAGTCTGAGTCATTTTTAGACTTTCATAAACATGTATTATTCAGACTGAGAAGAATGGACTCATCTTACCTTCAACACTCTCAGAGAATAATGAAAGCTTGTAAGCTGCTGTAGCTGGCTAATGCATGTATTGGATTACACTGCATTAAAATGAATGATCAAATACTTAATTTGATTCCTTAATTAAAAATATCAACAGGAAAATATTGATCAGATACTGCAAACTGCCAAGCTCAAAATGATTTACAGGGATGTCAATTTAGAAGAAGCACAAAAATCTATGGCAGGGGAAAAAAAAAAAAAACAACTCTGACTGGCTGAAAATGGCAACCTGAATTCTCTCCAGTTTGCTTTGGACTCAAACCACCTGTGATGAATTTCAGCTCAGAGCTTTCTAGTGAGAGCTGTCTATGAAGACTGTGGCATAATGCCCATACGAAGAACTTATCACTTCAGTGATGATATTTTCATCAGAAAGAAAAAGAAACAAAGGCAGAAAATCACAGAATATTCTTATTGGAAGAGACCTCAAAGATCATCCAGTCCAACTCTTGACCTATCAGCCATATGGGCCCCATTATTTTTCCCTCTTGCTAGTGGAGATGACAAGACGGATTTAAAGGGTGGCTTACCTTGTTTTCTAAAAATAAAAAAAGTACAAAGGGGAATCATTGATATTTAGAATCCCTGAACCCTGATGTGGTATTTCAATTAAAATATTGGGGGAATTTTACAATCTCTTGTCCTCATTTCAAAACTAAAACACAAAGCCCTAAACAAAAGAGCATCTCAAGGCTCACAGACCCTGTTTCAGTTTTATTATTATACCTCTGAATGTTACCAGTTTTCATTTTTGTTAACTAGATTACTACCAGATTTGAGGAAATAGGAGGATTACTTTTCCATACACTCCAAAGTAAGTATTTTCTGCCTTACATGTCAAACATAAAAGAACTTCCGATCAATATTTACGGTTGACATCGATGTTATATCACTGAAGCAATCCCAATTTCATGTCCATAAATCTCATAAGTAGGTTTTAAAGCCAAATAACCAAAACGCGTGTTAGAATTGAAATGGACTGTCTCCAACCAGTTCAGACCCTTGATGCTGCAGAGGTGAAAGGCTGCACCACCCAATGTCTTTGTAAGCAAACAGACTTTGCTGTTTCCAAGTATTCATCTTGACAAAGCCCCGAGGAAAAGGACCTGGGGGTCTGGAGTGATGAAAAGTTCAACATGAGCCTGCAGTGTGAGGGCAGCCCAGACAGCAACCAAGTCCTGGGCTGCAGCAAGAGCAGTGTGGGAAGCAGGGTAAGGGAGGGGATTCTGCCCCTTTGCTCTCATCAGACCTCACCTGGAGTCCTGTGTGCAGTTCTGGAGCCTCCAGCACAAGAAGGACATGGAAGTGTTGGAGCAGGTCCAGAGGAGGCCACCAAGATGCTCAGAGGGCAGCAGCGGCTCTGCTCTGAGGACAGGCTGAGAGAGTTGTGGCTGTGCAGCCTGGAGAAGAGAAGGCTTCCAGGAGACCTTGGAGAAGCCTTCTGGTATCTGAAGGGGGCCTACAAGAAGGCTGAGTAGGGACTATTGACAAGGTCTTGCAATGACAGGACAAGGGGCAATGAGATTAAACTGGAAAAGAGGAGATGGAAACTGGATGTTAAGAAGAAATTGCAGTGAGCGTGGTGAGACACTGGCACAGGTTGCCCGGGGAGGTTGTGGAGCACAGAATGACCCAAGGTGATCTTTGAGGGCTGCTCCCTCCTTCGAGGTGTTCACAGCCAGGTTGGATGAGGTCTTGAGTGAGCTGTTCTAGTGGGAGGTGTCCCTGTCCATCGTGGGGGGTTGGAACTGGATGATCTTTGAGGTCACTTCCAACCCTACCATTCTATGACAAGACATAAATAAAATAGGATCTACTCGTATGTTGGATCTTTGTCTTCTATTATGTTGTTCTGGTTATTATTTTTCTTGGACTGCACTATTATCTATAAAGTCTTGATTAATGTCTTGAGTTCCAGTTTTTTGGGGGGAAACTACAAAAACTCCATTTCCTTTCAGATTTCTTTGCCTATATATACAAGCACCATGGCCTGGCTCTCTTTGCATCACAGCTCTACTACACAAGATCACCACTTCTTTGGATCCAGAGGTTTCCTCAAAAGCGGTATTGGTGAAGGTGAAGCTGCAGATGAGATCAACATTTCAGATGCCCTATTTATGAGTCTTTCTTTATGTTACATTTAACACTCCTGGTTACAAGCAATGCTCCTTTCTGAGAAGGGCTCCTCTAGGGACTAGACTTCATTAGTGAAGTTGGGAACGGCATTTCCACAACCCTTCCTTTCACTGATTGAAGATCATTTGTAGAGCTACCGGCTCAGACCTTTTCGCACGCACACACAAGGTTGGTTTGTTATGAAGAAGCACTAAATGTTACAGTGACAACTCTAGAGATTTACCAAGAGGAAGATGAAAAGGGTATTGGATTTGTTTTTTTATGTTTTCCTATTTGCAATTAAATTAGTTTTACATTTAGTAAGTTATTGAGGAGAAAAGAAAAACACAGGTTTAAATTAACAGAGTTGCAAAATAACTTAGACATGCAGTTCTATTAATGACCACAGTATCTAGTATTTGATATGGACAATTTCTTTTCTTAAAGATAAATATTAGACACAGCTTTCTATTCTCCACAAAAGTGCAGAGAATAATAAAAAGGCATCGCTGAGATGTGTGAGCTGGAGCAGCTCTCCTATGAGGACAGGCTGAGAGAGTTGGGGTTCTTCAGCCTGGAGAAGAGAAGGCTTCGAGGGGACCTGATAGTAGCCTTCCAGTATCTGAAGGGGGCCTACAGGAAGGCTGGGGAAGGATTATTTACAAGGTCCTGCAATGACAGGACAAGGGGCAATGGGTTTAAACTGGCAGAGGGGAGATTTAGACTAGATGTTAGGAGGAAGTTCTTTACAGTGAGGGTGGTGAGGCACTGGAACAGGTTGCCCAGGGAGGTTGTGGATGCTCCCTCCCTGGATGTGTTCAAGGCCAGATTGGATGAGGCCTTGAGTAACCTGTACTAGTGGGAGGTGTCCCTGCCTATGGCAGGGGGTTGGAACTAGATGATCCTTGAGGTCCCTTCCAACCTTACCATTCTATGATTCTGTGATTCTATGATTCTGTTTCTTTGCCATGTCTGCCACAGAAGTGAGAGGATGGGGTAGAAACAGACCAGCATATGAATAAATTATAGAAAGCCCACAAATGAAAGCTTGTTTTAACGCAGTCGTCTTAGAGTAGTTGTGTGAATTACCATGTGAGTGTGACTGTGAAGGTCTGAAGTGGGTAGAAGTCCAACTGCTTGATCTGCTCCTCACAAGTAGCTCTGCAGCTTTAGCCAAACTCTGAGTGGCTCTATTTACACAGTGAGCAGCACCCAAACTAACTCAAGACACACCTCTGTAGGTTGCATTGCTGGACACAGACCTAGGAGGATCATGTGAGCATTGCTGTGGGCATCCCAAATGTTGTTTCTTTTTCATGCGGAAACCAAGTACAGCTAAGTATTTTTGACCTTTACATTTCCATTTAAATATTCCCATCTCTTTATATTTCCTTTCATTTCCTTAGAAACACAACTTCCAAGTTAGGGGATCTGAGAAGGTGAAATCTTCATAGTGCTAAACAACCCAGGAACACTCACAGACTTCCTTAATCCTGCAGACAAGGGAGAGAGATGGAAGGGATGGGGAGTTACTGCTCTACCATCCCTACATGACAGTCTGTCCTTCTACCACACCACTTCTAGACACTGTTGAATGAAATGCAAATTACCAAGTTACCAAATCACCCAAAACCCCAAGCCACTGCACACGTAAACGTGACTATTGGAGCCTAAGAGCTCTACTTAATTCAGTGGTCAGCAGAGAGGTGTATCACTGCTAACACAGAAGAAGAATCAGAAGAACGAATAACTTGGCTGAGCTGAAAGAGGACTGGTAAACAATTTGAATGAGGATACTGTACCTAATGTAACTGGATCTGGGTTTACTGGGCTCTGCTGTCTGGAATGACTACTGCTGCTGTTGCCACCTTTTTTTAAATCCTCTGCATCGCTGTACCGCCGTATCCAGTAATTGAGCTCCTCACGGTCTGCTTCCTGACACCGCCGTAGGACAGTGAGAGATCTCCTTGTTTTTTCCACCATGTCCATTATGCAGTTTAACAGCTACTCACAGCAGTGGGGGG
>VWZE01025060.1:137403-148255 GCA_013396675.1 Eubucco bourcierii | reverse complement strand
GGGGAGGGGCAGAGAAAGAACACAGAACAGTTCATTCAGAAACTGACAGAAAACCCAAGAAAACATCCATGTGCTGAGTAATCTACTAAGGAAGGAGTCTCCCTGCCGTCTCAGATAGAGTTAAAAATGTCTAGTCCTGGCTGAAGAATGACAATGCCTGCCTGCTTCACTGGTGATCCTAAACTCTACAGACAGGCATTTCTGGGGAAAAGGAGGAAATACTGAACACGCTGTAGTGTCACAGAGACCAGGAGGTCTACTCTAGAACTGACACCTACAAATATTTATAAGAGGTAAAAAATTCAAGAACAAATCCACTAGCTCCTACATCAGGCTTTGCAGAGCATCCACCATTCCTCTTTTGGTAGCCTGTAATATTTAGGATACTGTGGTGTGCTGGTTTGAGGCTAATTAGAATATTTTAATAGAGAAAATTACACTATAGGCTGTGAAAAGAAAACATCATGATGTCTACTTCACTCATAAGCTTGCTGGAGAATTGTTTGGGAACACTAACCAAAACAATAGATAAGTGAGTCTCTCTCTGTCGCTTGCTGGAACAGGAGCTGCTGGTGGGATCTAGCAGTTTCTGGGCTCTGGCTCCTCTGCTGATTAATCCTCACTAAGCACTTTTCTTCTAACCCCTTGGCCGATCCTCCTAATTTACCTTACACGTAAGGCAAACCTTGGGGTAAGGTACAGGGGTGGGGAGAAGGTGGAAGGGTGGTTGGGAGCCCCTCCTGGGGTCACTGATTTCTGGGAGGGGAGTTGTGTTGCTGTATTACCTTTTACTTGTATATTTCTGTAAATATTCCTGTATATAGTGTAAATACCTGCTGTACATTGTGTAAAGCTGTAAATAGAGTTTCATCACTTAACTTCCAGCCGACTGAGTTCTAGTCTGGGTCATTTTACAAAGTGTGGGGGGTGGGTAACTCCCAAACCTTCACATGTGGTATACAATTCACAGCAAGACCTGGTGCAAGGTGATTTAATCACCAACTCTTCAAGACTTGTAATGGAATTCAGATTTGTTTCAAAAGAAAAACTTTTAATTTCTTATCTCGCCAAAGCTCCTTACAGACAATTATACAAAAGAGTACATTTAGCCCTTACGTGGTCAAGGTGTTTCCACTCTTCTGCCCATTCTCTGTCTGTTAGCCTGTGATCAATCATTTCTTCTTGACGTGTGCCATGCAACCCTAACAAAAAGGAGCAAACCGTGTTTACAATGTTGGGAGTGCTCAGGGAAAGGGGGGAAAAGGGGTGGGGGTAGGGGGGAAAGAGCCTATCAGACAAATATATCATACATTACCTGGTTTATTACCAGGAATGTCACCACAAAAATTAATGGGTGCTTAAAAACTTTGTTCTAAGTTCTCTTTAGCACTTTTCCAAGTACAACATGCTACTGTTTTACTGAATTTAATGTCTTCAGTTCTGCAGGCTGCAAGATGACCTCTCAAAAACTGGCACAGCGCTCTCTAAACATATACAATTATGACATATATAAAACATTTAATCCAATATATAAGTTTTCAATTTGTGCTATTTGAAGAAGTCAGCAAGACAATTATTTGGCAGCTTGGTATACTGAATACCAGCTATACTTCAGAGAGTTGAAAAAAATATTCCTCTAAACTCGATGGTATTTCACTAAATGCAGTAATTACTACCACGTCAACAAAGCATCATTAAGGGTTCATCCCCTCACAGATGTTTAAACAACATGTGGTTAAAATGCAGCACATATATCAGAGCAGTTGACAACATGATACAACCACACCAGTATTTATTATCAACACTCAAAAGAAACTGACACTTGGTCTTTGTTTAGCCTCCACTATACAGATGCTGAATATTTGTAGATGTTTCTCTCTATTGAAGATTTGTTTAAAACAAGGAAGAATAGTAAGTGCAGATGGGAAGCAAGCCAGGCAAATCCAAAAGCATCAGACACCCCATTAAACCAAAATGTGCTGCAGGGGGTGTGGTTGATGCTTCTGCTATTCACATCCTCTGCAGACATCCCTGCACTGCACTGCACTGGAGAGGTTACACATGAAGCACTTCTCCAGAGGCTAATCACTTTCCTCTAGTCTAGGTTGAAGTTGAGCTCTATCAATTTTTGTGATCATCATAAACGTGGCATTGGAAGAAACATGAAAGGCTCTATGTATCCTTGCCTGTCAGACACCTGAGTGTCCATGTCATCTACACAGCTGTGAAAACACAGGTTTCTCCTCCTTCTGACTCTCTTGCTTTAAAATGTAGTAAAGATAATGTTCAACCCATGTTTACAAATACAAATCTGAAATAAGGCCATTAGAAGCAGCTAGATAGACAAAGAGCTATAAAGGTTACACCTGAATGGCAGAAATATTTTATCAGCAAACCCCCTCCTGTTCACAATGCAAAATATAACTGCAAGAAAAAGAGAAACCTAAAAAGACAATGCAGAAGATCAACATGCCTTACCCATAGGTCTGTTTCTGTCCCTGAGGTCCCTGTGATTGGGGTGTCTGTATGAGTCCCTGTAGTGGTGGGCAATGGCCATATCATCCAAACGATAATGCTGAGGTGGAGGTGGGGTGGGATGAGGCAGACCATTGGGCTGATAAGATAAGCCATTATTTGGACTGTACCGCTGGCCTGGGCTAATAGTGCAGGGCCGCTTGCTTGGATGCTCTGAGTGCAAAGGCTCTCTGTCAAAGCCATTTTCTTTGGTTCTGAAAAACAAAGCAAAAAAAACTTAGCAGAGTCACTTAGCAGAGCTGCTCAGGAACACACATGCTCCCACCTACGTGTAGCTTCAGGAACTGAAGTTTGTTCCTTCACTTTGCTCCAAGTGTTTGGCCTTGCAGGACATTTCCTAACAATGCTGGTTGAGAGGACACAAAGGACACATTCACCTTGTCCAGTTCTCCCTGTGCTTTCAGAAGTACTGCAGGGTGAGCCTTCCCACTGAGGGCTTACAGAACTGGGCTTCAGAGCAGCCTTCACTGAAGCCATGGGCTGGAGGGATGGATTCAGATGTAATTGCAAAACCGAAACAATTAACTGATACACAAAGCTAGAGGTTGAGAAATCCTCACTACAGTCTTAAGGTAGTGCACGTCAGCGTGCCGAGGCCCAACTATACCTAGTGCCAGGATGAGATCCCATCAAGATCAGTATCACACTAAGGCTTTGGGCAAGAATGACTCTAAATGATGAGAAATGCTTCCTTCAGAGATCCTTGTACCAGCTGGGCAATGGCAGCCAAAGGTGCTCTGCCTGTCATTAATTTTGCAGGGAGATGTGGTTAGACTCAAGTACTCAATAAAGTTCAAGACTCCCCACTTCATTACTCTTAGAAGATTTATGCTCAGGCAATGAGGAAGAGTTATCAGGGACAAGGGCAGTTTTTACATTACAGATACTTGTTAATTCAATTAATAATCAGCTGTTTCTGCTTTGCACGTCTGTGAATCTGGATCTCACACTGAACTCATTACTTCAACAGGTTCACAACTCCTTTTAGGGAAGCTTTGTTTCACTGAAGTATGGGGTTTTTTTATACTGGAATAAACAAAAGCTACAAAAGATTAGGTCTGAGCAGAAAGATTATTGGATAGAAATAACAGGAGGAGACTTTTTCCCTCCAGAAGCCTTTATTAAACAGTTGATATATGCCAGCCTTTTTTTCAAGAGAACTCTCTCCTTCATGGTTTACAGATGGCATAATCCATCTTCCTAGTAATAACAACATTTTTCCTTGCTGTCAGGAAGGTAAGTTTGATCTAATTTTCTTGTTTGTCTGCTGCTAAACCCAACTGCCCTTTGACAGACCATCCCCCACAAACCAACCCCAGGGGACTGCCTGTGGAGAAACAGTTTATTAATTGTTGCATTTCAATAGGTTTTCCTTTAATGCCAATGAGAGAAAGGATGAAACCAAATCTTTAGCAATATGCACTGGAAGAGGAGCTCAAGGTAAGGTCTTGCAACTGCCAGCAGGAATAGAAAATATTTAAACATCTGATGAGACTTTGCAATTCATCAGAACAGCAATCACTGGTAAATTTACTGTATCTGAATATACTGAAAATGGCAATAATAGACAAAGTACTGAAGAGTGACATCATTCAGGTGCCTTGAAGTCAATCTACTATTATGTTGCTTCTGATTTCAGTCCTATTCATTCTTCCAGGTCTCAACCCCTCAGGACTGCAGATGCTTGAGGGAACTGGCAGGCCCATGTGAGTGCTAATACTGAATCCAACCACAAATTTAATCTAATTTAATATGATTTTTACCTGATCCATCTGATCTGCAAAGCAAAAGCAATCTCCAGAGATTAAGTTAACACTGAATGTGTTGGAAGCCTAACTGACACGTTTTCTTGGGTTTTCTTGCTCCTGCTGGTTGCATTTTCCTTCCTGGGCACCCAAAGCAACACTGTTGTTAGCAAAACTGGCAACATAATAGAGATGGGTCATTTTACATGGAGCCATGATTTAAAGACAACAGAATAGACACCAGTCACTAACCTGCACCCATTTAACAGACTTCAAGATGTTTGCAAGTTATGATTTCAATTTTAAGTTAGTGCCATTTATGAATAATTTTCTGGGTAGAAAATCTGACCATGTAAAAGTGTCTTGAGTGAGAAATCTTCACTTGATCAAAAGCATTTCACCAATTCTAAGAACACTGAAATCAGTTTGCAAGAAGTAGGCAAAGCTGTTCATATGCTGTTTGTGCAAGATGCTTAGATCTGAATCGGTCTTCCAGCAATAAAGTCTTGATGGTCAAGTCTTAATAATGCTTTGTTGGAATTAAAGTTTGCTTTGTTTATAATACTGTCTTACAGGAAAGATTGATATTGCCTTGCTAACAGTTCACATGGTGAAAATTCTTTTTAAATTGTCATAATTACACATAGTTTACAAAAAGCATAGCTGTAAGAGCTGTAAGCATCCTTTGCTGTGTTGAGATGGGGAGAAGCTTCTTCACATAAGATTTACCCAACAGAATTACTGAAGTTGGTATCTGTGCCCAAGTACCTTTGACATGAATTGCTTGTTGGTGTGCCACAGTTACAGCAAGCACAGTAGCATTTTTCAAAGTCACAAAACAATCATAGCCACTTGATCAAAATTAGAGCTATTCTAACCAATTTTTTTCCCATCCTGTATCCACTTTGTTGGTAGCTGTCATAAAGGTAAAGTCACTATGTGACATGGTCATGTGCCACAGAGCCTTTTCCAATAGCCCCAAAGATGACTAATTAGCAAAAAGTCTTTAGTGGTTAATGTATTTGAATTTATTTTTTTTTAATAACAACTCACTCACCAAATTAAAAGCTCACATTTAGATCACATTCCCTTGCAGCAGTAGAATGCAAAAGTTGTAAACAAAATATAGTGAAGGCTTTGTTCATGACATGTCATGAACAAATTACCAAAATGTGTTGTCTCCTCAGGTGTCACTTTTTCTCTCTTGCAGTGACTGATGGTTCCCAGTGTTATTACAGAAACAGATTGATCTTTTTAATGAGCTACTTTAATAGACTCCAAAATCTCACCGTGGCTGCTCATCCGTGTCAGACCATATGCACCAAGAAAACATTCAGTAAAACACGAAGCTCTGCTGTCAGATTGCTCTATAAAACCTCACATACAGTAGGCTTCGATATGCAGCTAAATCACCAGGACTGGAAAATGCACATGCAAAAAAAAACAAAACAAAACAAAACAAAACCAACAACAACAAAACCCCCTACAAAACCAAAACCAAAAACAAACAAAAAAAACCCTTCTGAAATTGTAAGCAGAAAATATTGCTGTATGTAGATTCTCTTCAACAAAAAAATCACGTGGACGTGGTTATGTGAAACACACACGTTCCACTTCCTTTGCCTGACCTCTTGGTGTGCTTTGCCTCTACTAGAATCAACAGGATGCACTGACCTGTGACTGAAAGAAAAATGTAAATATGGAAAAAATGTGTGTATATCTATTTCTAATATACACATGTATAAATTATATACACACCCAATCATATCTATATTTTATATATGTATATATATTTGTTTATCTATATATCTATTGTATATATATATTTGTTTATCTATATTTATATATATATATATATGTGTGTGTATATATATATATATACACACACACATATAGGCATAGATATCTTCCATACATGCACATGTATGATGTCTACACAAACATTATAACCCCTGGCAAGTGAGAAAGATAACGCAATTTACTGTACTAAGAAACATATCTCCAAACAGAATTATTCCAACTTCTCCCTGGAAAGATTCAAGAATGGTTTAGGTTGGAAGGGACCTTTAAGATCATCTAGTCCCAACCTGCCTGCCATAGGCAGGGATGCCTTCCATTAGACCAGCTTGCTCAAGGCCTCAACCAGCCTGGCCTTGAACACCTCTAAGGAGGAGGCATCCATAATCTTCCCCAACAACCTGTTCCAGAGTTTCTACAACCCTCACTCTAAAGGATTTCTTCCTAATCTCTAGTCTAAATCTGCCCTCCTCAAGCTTCAATCCATTCCTTCTCATCCTGTCACTAGAAGCTCTTGTAAAATATCCCTTCCTGTTTTTCTTGTAGTACCCCCTCAGGTACTGAAAAGCTGCTCTAAGGCCTCCCCAGATGCCTCTTTTCTCCAAGCTGAACGGCCCCAAATCTCACATCCTGTCCTTATAAAGGAGGTTGTTCTCCAGTTCTCTGATTATCTTCATGGTGCTCCTCAAGACCTGCTCCAGCAGCTCCATGCCCCTCTTGGACAGAGCACTCCAGGTGGGGTCTCAGCAGAGCAGAGCAGAGCAGAGAGCAGAATCCCCTCCATGTCCTGCTGCTCTGGATGCAGCCAGTACACAGTTGTTTTCTGGGCTGCCAGCAAACAGTGCTGGCTCATGGGGAGTTTGTCATCAACTGACACCTCCAAGTCCTTCTCCTCCAGACTGTTCTTGAGCTACTCCTCAGCCAGACAGTATTTGTGCTTGGGATTGCCCTGACCCAGGTGCAGAACCTTGCATTTGGCTTGGGCCCACCTCTCAACCCTGTCCAAGTCCCTCTGGATGGAATCCCTGCCCTCCAGCACTGTCAACTGGACCACACAGCTTGGTGTCATCTGTTGCCTTTTAGTCACTTTTTTCCACCTTCTGGCAACTGAGTCACAGCAATCCCCTCTTAAGGAATGTCTCATCTTTTCCTTTGTATTTTTATTGGTATATTTGAAAGCTACTTAGATATCTAAACAAAAGGTATATCTGTTTCCAGATGTTTCTTCCTGCTTCTCTGTAAACAATTAAAATAATTAATAGTATAACGAGTATAAAGCCAGACAAGTATTTGGTTTCACTACTCCATCCAGGCGTGCTCTGACTCTGAGGACAGTTTTTTTGTGGTTGATTTACTTACATTATCCAAAGTAAAAGCTCCATGAACTCCATACAGTAAATTTAAGAATCTTTCCAACAGGATCTTATTCTTTTTACTAGATTTGTAGTAAAAATGCTCGAGTGCACAATACCACTCCACTGTAAAGCTTTAATCACAGTCAAAAGAGAAGCAGTTGTGACTAACAAGTTGTTTGATACTGAAAAAAACCCAGATTATTTTTAAACTCAAGGCACCACTTCAATGGGTGAGCTGGGCTGTCTCTTTCCAGGTCTTTCATGGCAGCAAAGAATTTTGGAGTCAAAAACAGGATCGGGTTTTCTGAAATGCCATTTCACCCAAACCAAGGAATCTAATTTCAAGCACCAGTCTACAGAGGCTGACAGTTTATAGCTTTGTCACCTCAGAGCATGCAGGCCAGTGGGACATCCCATATTACAACCCCTATCTAGGAACCCAGGAATTCAAACACAGGATCTTACCCACAGCACTAGAAGCGAAACTGTCTACCCCTCATCTCAAAAGCTGCATTACTACCTTGAGAGGAGCTGAAGAGTCCTTCAGCTCAGCAGTGCCTAAACAAGACTTCTGTTGTGAAGCCAAAGGCAATGGCTCACGAGCAGAGGTTCCCAAGTTTCAAAAGCACCTCTGTATTTTTTGGCAGAACAGCATTATAAAAGTTCCACACTACAAAATCCATGGCAAACCAGGCTATGAAAAATCTAGTCTTTGGGCCTTCCAAAGGTACAACCTATATGTTAGCCATAATTCTAACACTGTCATGAGAAGACAGTTAAAAATAAATAGCCACAAGAGTGTTTTCTTGCAACACTAAACAAAGAACTTTATTCAAGCAAGAAGATTGGCCTACACCCCTAAAGCTACTGTACTTCACACATATACATGCACTCATCCTGTTCATGCATGGACAGCTCAACAACAAACCAGTTTTCAGTGAATGTTTCTTTTGTTTGGAAGAAATATCCTTATCATATCAGACACATGGTTATGCAAACATGGCACAGCAGAAGGTTCAAAGCCCTGACTACACTCTGTAGGTGGCCTTGTACTTCCCAACAAGTGCTTGAGTCACTTTTCCCATATTTACTCTTCAGTCCAACGAAATCTCAACTACAAAGGACTTGCGTATGGAACTCATCTGCTGCTCATTGCTTTGTGCTGCACAGAAATACGATGCACCACATAGCAGAGTACTGGCTGGACAGTGCTACTTCTATGTGGCTATGACCACAGTGTGTCCCCAGGTGAGTTTGCTGCCTGAATCGCTGTGTGCACATAATGTGTTTCTATACACAGAGATATACATGTTGAAGTAGCTGTGTATTCACACATCCGTGTATCTGTCTCCCAGAAAAAGGGCCTGTTGCAACTGGACAAAGGGTAATGGTTTTAAAGCCAAAACAGGGAGATTTTGACTAGAGCTAAAGAAGACATTTTTTACAGTGAGGGTGGTGAAACACTGGAACTGGTTGCCCGGAGAGGTACTAGGTGCCCCATCTCTGGAAACACTAGAAGACAGGTTGGACTGGGCTCCAAGCAACCTGATCTAGTTGAAAATGTGCCTGGACTACACAGTCTTTTAAAGTGACTTTTAAAGGTTCCTTACAACTCAGTCTATGCCATGATTCTACACATACGTAAGCAAAGGCAACCCAGCTGCTGCACAGCTGTAATGAAAGCAGGACCTCCAAACTCAGTTCCTTCCAGGCACTCACCCACACACTTCCCCCTTGACAAGCTAGTGGAGCTTGGCACCTTTGTCCCCTTGGACATTGGTGAGCGGGTGTATAAGGTATGGTGGTGCTCACCTGTCTGGAGTTCGCCTCTTCCCGTTTTCGTTCACATCGAGAAGCAGCTCTGAGGAGTCAACAGGTGAGGTGGTGCTGGCATCCAGAAGCAGCTGTTCGTGCTGGGCGAGGTACTGGGCTGGGTTCTGCTTGGCTAGCCTTGCACAGTGCAGCAGCTCCCGCTGCAGCAGGGGCAGATTGGCCTGCAAGAACAGTGCATACATTAAGAGGGTGGCTTGCAAGCAGTTTCAACAGAGATGAGGCCAAAAAATCAGAAAGCTAAGGAAAGCCTGCTGTGAACGTGATGCAAGCACCCTCAGTTGAGTTGTTATGGATAGCTTCCTAAAAGCTGGAAGCCTCCTTATAGGCACAGGTCACGGTGCACAGGTCACGGTTGTGGTAAGTGTGCATTGAAAGATGGAAGTGTATTGACAATGGAAAAGAAAACCGTAATTGCTGACAGAAAAGCAGGTTTCATACCTTTGAAAAGGGGAAAAAGTACTGCCCTGGCTGACCTCATTCCCTTTCGTACTATCCAAAATCTGAGTTTCTATGCAGCAGTTTTTAACAAGTGACAAGCCTTCCTCAAATTTTTCTGATTCAGATTTCTTTCAAAATCATAGTATCTGAAGATCTGCAGCTCTGTACATTGCCAAATTAATCATCCTCTAAAGGCCTCCAGGGGAACAGAATTGCCCTCAGCTTTTGTGCTACACTTGCAGTTACACATTGAAGATTACAATAAAACTTCACAAACCATATAGAAAAAGCAATTTGTCTTATCAGAAGAAAAATAACAGAGTTTTCTATGGTTGGGTCAAGTGTACAGACTGCTTCTGGCCACTGTGGCTCCAATATACGACAAGACCTAGACTCTGGGAAGCTGGGTGCAGAGCGAAACACTGCTCTCCCTGCTGTGGGCAGGGACTCCTAGGAAAACTCAAGTGTGCTCATCCAGACTCTGAAACCAAAATGGCCTGGACACAGCAGCTTGTGCAGAGGTTCAGCTCTGACAGCAGATGCAGTTCCGTCAACATGCAGTAGCACATTTCTCCCATCGGCACTGCTGATGCCTGCAGACAGACTTCTACATCTCTACATGTGACAAATAAAAAACATTTCTCAACCAAAAATCAGGTGTCTATGTTAGCAGGACACTGACTATAAACAAGCATAGCCTTACTGGCTTAACAGTCCTCCAAAACATTGCCTTTCAGTGCCTGGAGTATACTCCTCATTCTTGCTTTGGGTTGGATCTCATATCCCTCAAAATTTAGGCAGTGCCTTAGCCACCTCCATCGGCTTCATAAACACAGGTAGAAAGAAGAGAACATGTTTTTTATGCAGATGTCAGACCTGTTTTCGCTTTGAAATGTATTGTTCTAGCCAGAAAAGAAAACATTATCTATGCACCTGCAAAAGAAGCTACAACTCCCAAAGCCTGTTTTACGTTTCAGTGCTTGCTCATGCAATTAGCTAACAATTTCCCATTGTTGCATGTTCCTACTTTCTTTGAAACTTCAGATATTCCTGTACTATAATTTAAATTAGAAAGGTTCCATCAGAATACAGAACAATAAGCTCTGATGCAAGACTTTACAAGTTTAAATAAATTATTTACAGTCTTTT
>VWZE01025060.1:112403-132403 GCA_013396675.1 Eubucco bourcierii | reverse complement strand
GGTGCCAGTCTTCAGAAATCACCCCATTTTTATCAGTGGCTGGAATCAGAAGGAATGACTAGTCCCTTTCTTAGATGGCAAAGTGTCCCAATCTCCTCATGTGCTAATGATCAGCAGCACTCCAGGAATGGGCTGCTAGCAGGAATTCTGAACATCCCCTTTCCCTGACTCACACAAAGCTTGCAAACTCTAGCTTTTTGTAACACACAGTGTTATTATATTTATAACAAAGACTCAAGTCTTCGCTTGTAAAAGCTTCCATGCCTACAAAATGAAAATATAAACCAAACAACAATGATTATAGAATTAGGGAACTAACAGTTCCTGTGAATTGCCAGAAAGGGTCCCCAAACCATACACTCAAATGCAGTGCCATGCACTAAGCTATGGAAAGCTTAGCCCTTAAATGTTATTTATTTTCTTGACTCTCTTAAAAAGAAAAACTGTAACATACATCTGTGACCTAGCAACAATATGGTTTGAAATACTTTCCAGATCACTGAACTGTGCAATACCTTTAAAAATGGGATGACAAAAGGTCGCAGTGGGAAGTTAGTAGCTTCTTGCAGTTTGGAATGAAATTCTTCAATTGTCAAAGTAGAATTCTGTTGAGAAAAAAAAAATCTGTCTTGGTGACAAAATAATGAAAACACTTAGCAAGAGAAACAGTAACCAAAGCACTCCTGAAATTGCTTAATAACTTGTTCCTGGTATTGATAAGAGGATAAAGAAATGCATGCCATATATTAAATTATTACCTTATTAAAACACTCACAGGAAACCACCAGCATCTCAGACATTCAGTGCCTGTTGCTTAGAGTACAGTTAAAGGTGCCAGGCATGGAAATGCTTTCACATTTCAAATATCAATTAAAGCTGCTTTTCTAAACATGTTTTTTAAAACATTTTCTATTGGAGTCTCGAAATGTTGTTCTCAGTGCAAAGGTGATAATTAACACACACATACAAATCACACTTTATAAAGGTACATTTCTCATTGTTTTAGGAAGGAAACTGCACTTTACCTCTTGTACTTATAAAGAAACTGTTTATTCTGTTCTAGGCTATGCAGTAGCTGAAAGCAGAATCATAAAGGCCATATGCTACACAAGGCTGACCAGTAACATAACATAATATGTGGATATTCCCCAGGAGAAGATCCTAATTTGCTCCTCAGAGCTCAGACGAAGGTTGACATCCCCTGCAATTAACAGTGGGCAAGCACTTTTGATCTGATAATCATGGGCAAGTAGAAGCTCCCAACGCTGTCTTTAGTTTCTTTATTAGTTCCTCTTTCCACAGAGAACTGTGTGACAAGGAAAAGTATCATTCAGCAGGCAGTGTGGATATGGAAGTAAATCGGGAATGGGCCTCACTGCAGGGACACTGTCTACACTGAACTTCGTTTTGACAGAGACTCTAGTGAAGGGGCACCCACTGCTGCTAGGCAGGGTTTTGGGAAGCTGCAAGTGAAGGGCACCTGAGCCCTACTACCAAACAGTGCTGGCACTCTTTGCTTCCAGGGAAACTAATAGCAAGTGCAGCTGCTCAGAGCAGATGTAACTTACAGCAGTGCAACAGCGTTTTCCCTGCTACACATAATTACTGCTGAAGGAGACACATGGGTGACAGCAATGTCTGGCTGAGAAAGGATTTTACTGGGAATAAAAAGAATCCCAGGCCAGATTCATAACAGTTTGCCTGGGAAATAGGTGCCCAACTTGACAGACCTAGGTAAGAACAAGCTGAAATATTCACTCAGCCATATAATCACATCAACATAAACTCATTTATAAAGTCACCTTAAGTAGCGACAATGCACTGTCAGGTCTCTCGTTGCTGGGTTCAAGGGATACTGAACAGAGGCTTTCCACTGCGTGACCACATCTCAAGCATCCATTTACCTCATCCTTTTAACTAATATTCCGCCACTATGTACGTAGAGCACTCTTCTTCTCCCAGCCAAATCAACTCAGCAAGTCAAACGATATTTTGCTACACTATATAATCCAAAACATGTCTACATTGAGGGTGCTGCCAGTATAGAATGAAAACTCTTTCACACTATTACAGCATATTATACTGGCAAAAAGAATCGAGTCTGTACCTGGTTAGGAATAGCTGCCACTCGTGGGAAGCTAGGCAAGTTACTTATGTTAGGTTCGGTAGCAAGAGCCAGCACTCCGTTCTTGCATGTTTGGTATCCTTGAAGTAAGATATATGTGACCCACTCTTTATAAAACAAACACGTCAAGCATAAAAGAGGGAAAAGGAGAGAAAAAGATCACAGTTATTATAGCATTGGATTGTTGCTTACCACAAGTCCTAGCACAAGGGTACGCACTCTCTCCCCAATCTCTGGTGAAATGTCATTGCCAAACTGCTGTAAGGTTGTAAGAAATCTCTTCAGTTTGCTCAGCTGCCTAGCTCCACAAGCTGGCGGTAACTGCTGGTTAGCCAGAGAGGAGGAAGAGGAAGAGGATGGCCCATTGCTAAAGCCATTAGGAGGAGATGGAGCTCCGTTTAACGCTGTTGGTGAATGGCTAGTGCCATTGGTTACTGAAAGAGAAAGAGAGAAGAGAGGATAAAATAGAGGGGAGGGGGGGGAAGAGAGAGAGAGAGAGAGAAAGAAGACAGAGGGGAAAATCCATCAGCTTATGCTTTCTGTGCTCGACCTCAAAATTAATTAAGTTGCATAATCAAAGATAATTAGCCTTTTGACAGAGTGACATTCTGCAGTTTATATTTATTTCCCAGTAGCTTGTACTGAGTGGTGCATGGACTGGAAGTAACAACAGCTGCCTCTCACACAGCCCCCTCCAAATTCTCCCAGACCTGAAAAGCATCATTTGAACATCACCCTTTTGTCAGAGGATTTTAGAAAAAAGACAGAAACACGGAGAGAAAGAGCATGAGTGCATGTACGATTGAAGACCAAAAAAATTGCTCCTTGAGGTAGAAAAAAAAAAATGTGCAGACATATTTCATGAAGCCTCAGTTTATCTCTGAATATTTTTATCTGTGATTTGTACACACAACTGACAGCTGTGTTTATAAAACAGGACTTTCACGTTTTAACCTTATGCCACCCAATGAGAAGGTTATTTTTTCTGATACAGACTTCCTGGCTGCTAACATATGGAGCACACAAAGTGGTTTGTGCAGGTAACAAATGCTGCCATGCTTGCTGCAGCCTGAGCCTTGCAGCTAGGGCACCAAGCTAGACTTCAGAAGACTTCTCAGAGACCACAAGCAAATGACTTGGCTTTCATGTGCCAGTATCATATCTCCAAAACTGAAAAGGAAGCATTGACCTCCTGTTTCAAGCCTGCTGTGAGAATAACCACTTAGTACTTTGAGTTTTCTAAATTTACGGTAAAGAGATTCATGCAGACATACTGAAGACATCAACATGTTTTGGCAGCGATTTTAGCCTCATTCTTCTCCATACTTCAGAAGAGAGCAAAGAATCAAACTGAGGGCCCAGGTTACTTGGAACAGCAACAGTCAGACACACTCTACTGAGGTTGTTTGAATCTGACTCGCCAGAGTGCCAGGGACTGGCAAGGACAGCTCTCTAGAAACTTGAACATGCCAATGCACTGACAGGTGTGGCAAAGCAACTCCAGCAGCCATCTACTATCAAAAATGCACAGTAGTGGTCTGAGCTGCTTCCTGTTCCAAAGCGTAACAATGATGAGCTAGCAACTCCAAGAACTTTCAATATTTATTAATGATTAGCCTTCCTGAAGCCAACTGTCACATTCTTCACCCTTATTTTTGGAGAGCAAGTCCCTTTTGAAGATGGACCACCTATTACCAGATTCTAATCACTACCACAATACTTTTGAAGGAGATTTTCCCCTTCAGACTGAATTGCCCTTCTAGAGGTACCATAGGGAAAACTATCTGAATGGTTATTTAGTTTCAGCTGGTGTTTTATCCTAGCTTTTTGTTGCCTCCTCTGGCTGTGTGGGCTAGGGAGAACAAGCGGAGAAAAAGCAGAAATGGAAAGAAGCTGTGCTCAGCAAGCTCAGCCCCACATGAAGCTCCAAGCCACGCTCTCAGAGCACTGCAGCAGAGCGAGATGTCTGAGTTAAGTAAATAAATACATCATGATCCCAAGGAACTTGCAGAGCCAAAAACCATCATACCATGAACTTAGCAAGTGACAACTGTAAAGAGTAAGAAACATCATTCTCTAGCCTGACACCACCCATTCACTGGTAAAAGGCTGCCAGGGCCCTGGGGCTATGATCAATAAAACTCCAAACAGCAGAGTTCATTACCTAGGATAGATATGAGGAGGAGAAAGGCTGGTAAAACATCTCCCACAACAAAAGAAAACACAGCAACTGGCCCCAAATGCTCCTTCTCTAGAAGTTTGGTTTGTTGGGTTTTTTTAATAGGTCATCCCATCCTAATGATTTTTTTCTCTTTATAATGTCTGAATTTTCCAGCTGGCAAATATCCATGTAATTTCTAAAGCAAAACCATGTCAATTATTAATTCAGCAGAAATCATCATTTAAAATGTTGAATTAATATATGTCAAGTGTTTATTTCAATAGTCTACACCAAAGACAAGCATATTCCTGACCAGAAAACAAGTATGATCTTTCTGGGCTATGAGCATTCATGTTGAAGTAATAATAAATGTAACAGTCACTCCAAGAGAAGTGACTCTTTACAAGCTGGAAGAACTAAGGCCAAACTCCTAAACCTGACAAGGGTAAAAGGCAAGACAAAATTAGACTTTAGACATTTTACTCCTCATATAAACAGCCCAAACATCCACCTACGGTTCACACACCTTCCCTAGTGCTGAACAGAGCCAAACAAGCAAACACTGAAAAAGGTTCTGAGTACACTGTGAGTTACAATCACAGAAACATCCAGGTTGGCAAAAGCCCCTCAGGATCACTAAGTCCAACCTATAACCTCACTAAACAAGACTGACCTTAAACCACATCCCTAAGTACCACATCTAAATGACCTTAAAACACACTCGGAGCGGGTGACTCTACCACCTCCCTGGGCAGCTCATTCCAGTCCCTGACCACTCTCTCTGTGAAAACTTTTTCCTAATGTCCAATCCAAACCTCCCCAAGCTCAGCCTGAGGCCATTCCCCCTTGTTCTGTCTCCAATTACCTGTGAGCAGAGCCCAGCAGCAGCCTCTCCACAATGTCCTTTCAGGTAGCTGCAGACAGGAATTAGCTCTGCCCTCAGACTCCTCTGTTTCACACTAACCAATCCCAGCTCCCTCAGCCTCTCCTCAGGCCCTTCTCCAGCTTCATTGCCCTCCTCTGGACCTGCTCCAGGACCTCCACATCTCTCTTGTGTTATGGTGACCAACACTGAACACAGTATTTGAGCTATGGCCTCACCAGAGCTGAGCACAAGGGGAAAATCCCCTTGGGCCTAAAAGAGCGTTGCAGAGGGACTGTTTCCAAGGGCCTGCAGTAATAGAGTGAGAGGCAATAGCTGGAAATTATAGAAGAGCAGATTTAGATTGGACATTAGGAGTTCTGCACCATGAGGATGGTGGAATACTGGTGGAACAGATGGTGCCCAGGGTGGTGGTTGAGGCTTCATCCCTGGAGATATTCAAGATCAAGCTTGACAAGGCTCTGGGCAGCCTGATCTAATGAAGGATGTCCCTGCTTGTTGCAGAGGGATTGGAATCAATTACCTTTGGTGGTCCCTTCCAACCCAAACCGTTCTGTGATTCTATTCCTTTTATGATTGCCAAAGATTATCCTGAATTGTGCCAAGTACATTACACTGGAAAGCTTCACTTTGTAAGAGCCCTCTCCTGCAAAAACTTAGAAATAATTTAACTTTAGACCAGTGCAGCTCCTAGGAAGTTCAGGTGCTGGAGTTAAGCAAACCAGACAAAGCTTCACAGGATCAGGGTCACTGATTAAATCTGAGTTTATCTGAATAGCTGGCACAAACCCTCCTCACTGCTGAAGTTGGATGTAAGTTTTCAGGACAGGGTTCCCTAGGATAAGTGGCACAAAGGCCTCCAGCTGGCCTTCTGCATAGAGGTGAATTTTAAATAAGGCATTTAACACAGAAAGGGACTAAACAGACATAGGCAAGACAAATAGAAGATGCTGCCTTCATTCTGTTTAGGCATATGTATTCTACTGTTCTAAAAATGTTTTATTTAAAATGTGAAATGTAAACACATTCTCGTGTTTATACTATTACAAGGCAGTATAAAAGAGAACAGAAAAAACTTGCAGCTTAATCTTGGTAAGAGAAATGTGGCTCATTTCATGGCTGTGAAAAGAATAGTCCAGACGACATGCCAGATTCAAATCTCAGTTACACTGATACGAATGCAAAGTAACTCCACCAAGATCAGCATGTTTATATCAATAAACTGAGACAGAGGTAAAGCCCCAGGTGATGTACAGAAGTGCACAGAGTAGAAATCTCTAGCTAAAACAATAAAGGACCTTTGGGTTTTGTTTGATGTTAGTATCAACCAGACATTATAAAGACCTTAAGTCGGAATCACTCAGTCATAAGCGGGATGAAGACAAGCATTTTCTCTACAATTACCCCTTTAGAAACAAGCAAAAATCCTGAAGCTTCTATACAACAGAGAACTTGATCCTTTAAGCAACAGAATGGCATAAAAGAGAAGAAGGTTTTCCTTACTTCTCACAGAAGGACTGATCTGAGCATTAAGTATCTGAAAAAACAGCGCTTGCTGCTCCCTGACAGTGCATCCGAGCTGTCAATGAAGTAACAGCACAACTCTGAGCTGCATGTCTCAATACCTTGAAGATGTCTGATCTTAGCTTTGCTTAATCACTGAAGTACAACCAAACGCTGGTCCCACTATGTCATGCAGGTTTCCCTTCACGTATCTGAATTTCTTGCATACAGAATAGAAATAATATGGAAGAAAAGGAAGAAAATAAAGTCTAATTACACGTTGTGGGCGTGAATGAACTGGTTCTTGGAGCTCCTTGGGTAGTGGGAGGAGGTGGCATGGTTGGAGGCGTCAGCCTGGATTGTGTCTTCACATCCACAGGTGAGTCTGGCATTGTGGAATGCTTCTCAGTGCGATCTGTAACACACACCACAGGAACACACCGGTTTATTTCCCCAAGCACACCCCCTCTGACAAAACTTACAAGCTAATGCAAAAGGTGAGCCATTTCAGCATCTGCTGCCAAAGATTACATCTGGTTATCTACTCCAGTGTGCTCTTCCCAAATTACATCACATGAACCTTACTTAAGGAGGTGTACTGCAGATGGAAAGATCTCATTTGTAGCAGTGCTGCGTTATCTTTTGTTTTGATTTCTAGTGTATGCAGATGCTACTTCCTGAGCATTCCTGGAGCTGCAATAATGCCACCTCCCTTCAAGACTCTCATGTTAGCCAGGAGAAAAAAAACAGACAAAGAGACAAGTACTACAATATGAAGCTCTTTAACATAGGTGAGATATTGGACAAGATACTGGTTGAAGCCAGCTCTCTTGATGTATGCTCTTCGTAACATCTGCTGCCTTCTCCATTGTTTCTCTTTGTAATCATGGAGGGACACTTAGGTTAGGTGTGCCTTCTGGATCACTTTGCCAGCCTGCCCCTGGATATTACTACATTCATCAGAAAAATGAACACAACCTAGTGTGTCAACTGTCACACACACACACACACGTCATTGGGTTTTTTTCTGAAAAGCATCTAAGTTTGTACGTTCTCATACTGAGACCAACTTTGGTGTTCCAAACCTGCAAGATTAAGTAGAAACACATCTCCCCCAGAAAACCAACCAAACAAAAAGCAAAAACAGGCAGAAAACCTCACAGTTCTATTGCAAAATATTTGATACAGAATTTTTAGAAGTATCTTTTTTTTACATTATCTTTTTTGAGCTTTCTATGTTAAAATGTTAGAAAACTCATCTAAACTCTTATGTTTATCAAAAATGGACAAAAGCATAACAGCATTTACTAACAGAAAGCAAAATTTAGGTTTCTTTACTCATGCCAGGAATTTAGAAAGTCATCTTGAGTAAAGATGAGTAAGATCAACTTTAGCTTTTAATAGGGCATAAGCTAAAATTTTCCATCCCTTCTTTGGGGGGTTGGGGGTATTTATTTTATAAACTGTTCTACACAACCCTTCCTGAGCTCCACTAAACTATCTTGCGAAGTAAGTGTCACTGCTAATAGGCGACAGCCTGTGCTTGGAATTCAAGACACTAGCAAAGTCCATCACATTCTTATGAATTCTATCACTCCACTTTGGGACATATTTCTCTTGTTAGTAAGAACATACAAACTTCAACCAAAAAAAAAAAAAAAGTGCAATTTGCCCTGTGAGATGCTAAGAGTAACGGAACGCACCACACACATTTAACAAAGGGTATGTTTAAAAGAGGCTCAAAACACTTAATTTTATCAGAGAGCTTAAACAAAACAAACAAACCAACCAACTCATCTAAAATAAACACCACACCATAGATATCCATTTTTAGCTGCCTGAAGACACAGAGACACAGTGTGTCAGATACTGCAATTATAGAAGCCGTCTTCAGCCATTGTAGAATCACCTACAGATGATGCTTCAGTTTTCAGGGAAAGGAAGTCATTTCATATAGCATTTAGAGACAAGTTTTGGGAATATGAGCAGCAAAATACCCCCCAGAACACGATGAGAATACAGATACAGGATTATAGGGCCTGTAGTGTTGACCTAAGGTTAGTAAACCTCAGCTGTGTGGGGAACAGTATCCAAAATGATTAGCTTCAATATTAAGTCCGCTAGGCAGGGAGGTGAGGTTTGATTTGCAAACCAAGCAGCAGCAAATTACTACACGCTAGAAAACAAAGGCAATTTTTAAACATGTTATATACAAATATCCTTTCCACATCACTATACTAAAACAGCTCAATCTATACCTTCCACAAGTCGTTCACTTAATATAAAATACTATGAAAACTCCTCTTGAAATGTTAATTGCTTCCTTAATAGCTGAATTCATCTTGCACTCACCTCAACCAACCTCAGCAACAAGAGAATAAATAGCTTTCAGCTCATGTTGCAACAGAGGGAAAGAGGCACAGCAGTGAGCCCAAGCCCTCCTAAATAAAGGCAAATATTTCTGCCATGCCAAGAAAGGAGAGAGAAAGGGAGGCTTGCCAGAGCTGGTGGGGAGATAACAGTGGGAACTGCTGGTCCATCTGGTTTTCATTCTGCTAACACTCACATTGAACTGTTAAGGAAGGCAGTCCAGGTACACAGATTTGAAGCATGTGGGAGCGCAGACACAGGCACAGAGGAGATGGAGGTGGGTGGAAGAAAGAGTGAGAGAAATCGAACTCCTCTCGCAGTCTGCTGCTCACAGTGAGCAAGCACAGCCTGCATCATCCAATTCAGCTGCTGCTAGCTAAAAGCCATCCCCAGCCCATAACCAACCGCATGGCTCCTGCTCCCCTCCTTCCCTGCATTTCAAAGCTCAGGTTTGATCAGAAACATGCTCAGATTGGAGGGGGAAGGCTTTCCCCAAAAGCTGGCAATGTTTTGTTGCTTCAACTGAACATGGTAGCAGGGAATAGTGTGTTGGGTTTGCCCTCCAACTTCAGATTTCCATTCCACCCCGATCCAACTGGTTTCTACTCCCTCAGTGTCTGCCACCCGGTTGCAGACTGCTGAAATTACCCACAGACTCCTGCACTCCTCATCTAAATCTATGACATTCAGCTTGATTTTCCTAGCTACCTTTCTCTGGATCTCTCTGGGATTAAAAAAAAACAACCACCACACTTCTATGGGCTGCTTCCTATGCTTAACCCCTTTCTCCCCACTGCACAGCCCTAAATCCCACTCTGCGACTGTAAGATCACAGGCAGACAGATTTATCTCTGGTTGTGTATAAATTCCCTGCCTTTTGTGAAGCCCTTTTCGAGCAATAAGGGCACAAGATTATTTTGTCAGAATAGAGACTCTTGAGAAAGAGGCTTTTGAAGAAGTACAATGAAAAAGGTAAAGCTCTTCTACATGTTTAGAAAACACTACCCCCACCAAACTGATCAGGTTAATAGCCTTTCCATCCTGATTTTTTCACTCTCTTAGCAAAACTCCTGCAGGAATCACTCCGTTCTTACTGCTACTGTTTAGATGTTCATTGCCTCTGCAGCTGGTTCCCTGAGCAAGCTGGGGGCTGGGCACACCTTATCCACAGTGTCTCTGCACCAACTGCTGTCCCACAACCCACAACCCCAAGGAACCTCAGCACATCAGTTTCGAAGAGGTAGGTGTCTCAGGAGTGATGATGGCGCACAAAGCAGAGCCATGGGTGCTACCAGTTCTTGTGATCTGAACTCCTGAAGCTTGGAGTGTCTGGTACTCAGCCTAAAATTTCAACTTCTTCAGTTTTGGTTGGGTTTGTTTGGTTTTGTTGCTTTTTGGTTGGTTGGTTGGGTTTTTTTTGTTTTTTAAATTAAAAATGACAAAAAGAACCCAACTAACCTCTTACTCTAGCTGCTGACAAGCAGTCTGATGATATAAAAGCTAAGAGTAAGCTAGTATTTAAATTGTACTCATGAGCTAAGTTTTTCCCTAAACCATGAGGGTTTTTCTGTAGAGACATTCTTCATACGAACTCTGTGGATAGTTTGTTATCCAGACAGTCACAGGTGATGAGGGTTTGGGAGCGGGAGGAAGAACCCCTAAAAAGGAAAAACTCTACTTTTAACAGGCCTGTGAAATATTTAATGAATATTTGCTCCAGTTTTATAATACAGGAACTTGAACAATAAACTTTGCCTGAAATTTGAGAGAACATTAAGGATAAAACTGCTTAATTTCTTGAATTAATAAACATTTCTTATGCTCTTATGTCAAACCAGACTTCTTATAGTTCTGATTTTTTTTTTTCCTGTGGGACTCTAACATCTCAAGTAATAATCTGGAATTAGCAGGGACACACCAGAAAGTTTCATACAAGCAGTATACCACAGCATCACACATTTCATAGCACAGGCTGTGTATACAGAGAGTAACTCATTTCAGCTGCAAAGATTTCTTCTGCAAAATCCCTCTAAACACTGACAGACTTAACCCAGGTTGGATCAAATGGGGCTGAAACCAGAGGTCTTCCAAACCAGAGGGAAAAGGCAACATCTGCAACTCATTCTGCAGTGTTTGCTGCAATCAATTCAGGATGGAGAGAGATGGTGAAATAATGGTCTAGTCCTAATCCATACACACAACCCTCCAGTGCAGTAAGAGACTTAGAATAAATTCAGAAAATATGTTTCAAGTATGCAGAGATCTCTTGCATTTGCTTTGGATTACATTTTCTATTAAAAATAAATAAAAATTAAAAACCCCCACCAAGCATTTTGCAATATGCATTCTTGAGTGTCTTTGACAGCACAGAGTGGAGAACTGTGATTTTACCACAGAAGTATTTTGCTCCGTTTTGAATTAAACAACGTTGTAAAATTATGAATTATTTCTTCTGTGGATTTCTTGGTTCGTGAAACTCTACTGTTCTTGTCAAGCATTCAGCTTTTATGGTAGGAGTTATTTTTATTGCTATATTTAGCTCTTAGGTGAACACTGATATTTACCATGAGCACAGCCAGCTTCTGAAGACAAATAGGAAAGAGACAAAGTAAAGTTTGCAGGAGCAGTGACAAAAGAGAGATGTGCATCGATCCAAACTGATTGACTTATTTCTCTTTCTTTCTTTTTCTTTTTTTCTTTCCTTCTTTCTTTTCTTTCTTTCTCTTTCTTTCCTTCCCTTTCTTTCCTTCCTTCTTTCCTACCTTCTCCTGTACCCTAAAAGATTGAGTCCATTTTTGAAACAAGGCGGGCTTTCATACCTGGCAGCACTTCAGCTCATGAGGCACCCTGCCAAGTCTAACGCATCGAGGAGAGCTGATGTATGGAACAAAATATGGAATATATAAATACTTTACTGATACCATTTCAATAGCCAATTCAATGTCAAGGGGTGGTGTGTTTTCAATTTCCTTTTTTAAATGAAAAAAAAGTTTTTAAAAAAAAAAAGTATGGTATAATGCACTATGGCATTTATTTTACTCTTAGTTAGTGCAAACAGATCCAGATGTATATTCAGGCATGAAAGATTCTTAAAAGACACTCTACATTGACTGTACAGTATTCACCACTTCTGTGCCAACTTGTTGAAAATAAAAATAAAAGCTGCCAAATTAAAAGAGTCCGTTGTCTTGTTCCCTCAAATTCCCAGAGAGAACGAGCCCCGCATACGACAGACACAATTAGGAGCTGCCCTCACCACCCAAAATATATGTATTGAAACCTAAATCTGCAGGAATTCACATTTATGATGGTTACCTACATGGCATTGGACTAATTTTGGTTGAGAAGAACAGAACAGGATTTGCAGGCAGGTAACTATATGTAATGATGAACTGAAAGACAGAAATCCAGAAGTCTGCCTGAGAGGATCAGTTGCATAGCTCTTCAGTCATACTGCTATCACAGGACAATCAGGAAAGAACTTTTCTTCCTGCAGATCTGTCCAAGCCATGAAGCACCATTACAAGGCAGTATTTTTGGAGAACCACAGCTCCTGACTCTCAGACCTGTCACTATGCAGAGCACGGCAATCACAGAATCACAGAATGGTCTGGGTCGGAAGGGACCTCGAAAGCTCTTCTAGTCCAAACCCTCTGCACTCAGCAGGGACATCCTCAACTAGATCAGGTTGCCCAGAGCCCTGTCAAGCCTTACCTTGAATATCTCCAGGGACAGGGCCTTAACTACCTCCCTGGGGAATCTGTTCCACCACCCTCATGGTAAATATTTCAAAGTAGCCTCTTTGGTTGAAAGGGACTAATTGGAGAAGGTACAGCATAAAGCTGACATAGTTGGGAAGTCCTCCCCATCGCGTGCACCCCTAGGGAAACCTGCAAGTCCTGTGTTGCAGCTTTACAACGTGATGTTAGGATGACACCACTACAGAACCCCTACCAGCCACACAGTCATGGGTCCAGTCCAGTCTTCACTGCCATTTAGCTCTTGGCCCTTTTGACTTTTTCTTGATGAATAAACAAGGACCTAAACACAATGGATCTTTTTGTGTTATAAACAACTGATCTCAAACAGGCACAATAAACGCATAATTTTCTGTCAGCACCAGAACCAACCGTGTTATTGGTCTAAAAAGGAAACATCACCTGGTGTCCAATTATCCAATGGGGAACTTTTACTGCCTGGAGTCCCTAGGTGATCTGCAGAAAGGCAGTATCAGAAAGCAGTTCAGACACTCAAACTCCATCACTTGCTGTAAAAAGTTACCCCTGAAAGCTTTATCCAACAGGAATGAGGAGGGTGTGGGGTGAGTGACAGACAGCAAAGTTTTCAAGATAACATTTTGTAGCCCCTTTAGCACGTGAGGTATATGAAGCTCACAGACTGAAGATGACCCTGTTCCAAGAGCAGAACAAATGAAAGCGCTTTTCTCAGTTCACCCATTTCTTCCCATTTAAGGTGCAGACATTCTGTATTCTGGGAGTTCACTAAAGTGACCTCAGGCTAAGTTACCAAAGCTCTCTTCAGATGTGCTAATAATCCAAGACTCGGTCTCCCAAAAGCTGGAAGGGATTTTTGTGCCTTCTGGAATTGGTAGGAAGAGCTTGTGGCTGACGTAAAGTAGGTGAATGACAGACAATACTTTGAATAATGCTCTTCATCCCTAATGGGGCTTTGACTGGTCCTCCCATCTTGACAACGAACCAAAAAGACAGAAGCATTCTTTTCATTTCAGTTCTCTAGAGCGAGAGGCTCTGTCTGGAGAAAAAAAATGTGGATTTAGCAGCTGAAGGCCAGATAGTTCCACATAACGTAAAATAAGCAATGCACAAGTTTAGTTTCTCAGAGTTGGGACAAAAAAATGTTACTGTTTGGCTTTGCTTGGACATATTATTTTATCCTGAAATAAACATATTTGTCTTACCACATAATTTTATTTTAAAATAGGGGAGGGGCAAGAAAAATCAGAAAAATAATCTTTTTCCTCTCGTTTAACAATCTGACATGTTTTGACAGTTTTAGAGCTTACCAAAAATTCCCTTTCAGTATTTAACAATTAAAAACTGACTCCTGTCAGAATTAGAATTGCATCTTTTTTTAAACACCTATTTTCTTCCTTCCCCATCCTGGTTTTGCAAATTTTACCATATAAAAATGTACTTGAGTTACTTGAATATATAAAGGAAAACAGGGAAAAGCTAGGCCTACAACCACCATAATGGCTTATGAAGTGCTTTAGCAAGAGGAGGAAAGCAAAGAAAGACCTAAATTGTGGCAGCTGCCCTAGGTTTCCATAAGCCCTCAGGAAATTATAGTCTGCAAGTTCCCTTGTCATGGATGAATACCAGTTGGCCTTCACAAGGTGAAGACAACATGGATTTATTCTAAATATCCCACCAAGCATCAAGAAAATGCCTCCATGTGTACGTGACTATGGCGGTTCCTAAGCAAACAGTCTCACACAATCATTATCAAAGTCTTATTTTCCTGTTTACATTGTATCCTGGATCTGTTCTGTTTTGTTTTGTTGACAAGCTACCAAACTAAGAACCATGTGTGCTGAGTGGATGTCTTTCACATCTCAGGAACTGTTACTGCTACTCCAAAACCAGCTCAGTGAATATTGAGGCTCAAGTGATGCAGAAGTGCCCAAACGCTTCAGCACAAAGAACTGAAGAAGAGCCACAGCAAGTGCTGGTCATACCTACTCCCTGGCCTCCCCTCCAAGCTACACCTGTGACAACCACTCCATGTTACCAATGGCTCATCCACTTCTCCTGTCTTTACAGAGGAAAATATCTGTTTTCAGATGCAGCTTCCCAAAGGCTCCCTGACCAGCAATTTGTTTCTTTTTATTTTTGTCATCTCCTCTGGAAGATCTTCCCTTGTCAGGACTGTGTCATTTGGCAAACACCACAAAGTTTGACTAAAGTAAAATGCCTTCAGCACTGAATGGGTACTATTTGTACCGTCAATCACCCACAGTACACATCCCCCCCAACATTACTGAGAACCTTTTCACAGAATCACACAATGTTAGGGGGTGGAAGTGACCTCAAAAGTTCATCCAGTCCAACCTCTCTGCTAGAGTAGGACCACCTAGATTGGGTCACGCAGGAACACATCCAGGCACGTTATGAATGCCTCCAGAAAAGAGACTCCACAGCCTCTCTGGGCAGCCTGTTCCAGGGTTCTGCCACTCTCACGGTTAAGAAGTTTTTCCCTTCACATGGAACCTCCTCTGCTCCAGCCTGCACCCACTGTCCCTTGTCCTGTCACTGGACATCACTGAAAAGAGTCTGGCTCCTGGCTCTGTTCTTTCACTGCTGCCCTTCACATGAAGTCATCCCTCAGTCTCCTCTTCTCTGAAGAGACCCAGACTCCTCAGCCTTTCCTCATATGGGAGATATTCCACTCCCAACACCAATTAAAATTTTCAAACTTACTTTCCAGAGGGGTGTTTATGCTTTCAATCCAAAGTCTCAACAGTCTTAAATTAACAGTAAACACTTGGTTACACCTAAAAGTCTGAAGCAAAATAAATATGAACTCCTTTATTTTTAATGTGCTTACACAAAGCGTAAAGCGTGGCTGTACCCATTTTAGAGAAGTCTTAATAAAGTGCTCATGCCAGTATTCCATTAGGTTTGACTAGAACTAAAGTGTCCAATACAGACAGATAAATAATCTAAAATAACTTATTTAGATTCAGGGCAACTTCAGATATTAAATTACTCTGCCAGCAAAGAAGTTATTACGGTCGTATGTTTAAATAGGTGTCGCTTATATTTATAAAGCACACCAGAAGTCTTTTAGGCTCAAAAAGAATCAAACATGGGTGTAGGAGGTGATATTTTCCATGGTTATATCTCTGAAAAGATGACACAGGGACTAACAAGAAGTTAATGGATATATTCTCTGGTTTTGATTGCTTTTAAACTGTGGAATTTGTCATGGACAACTCAAGATCCTCCAAGGTGTGGAGTGGTATTGGTCAATTTTGGACAGGCCTGTTCCTCAACTTGTGGACTGAGTTTCCAAATCCCTGCTCTGTCAGATTGTGTCATTTTACCCACCCAAGACCCCAATTCCTCCCAGTGATATTTCTAACTACGAAAAGTTTGATGCAAGGACCCGGGGACTAAGACCTCACCTATAAGCCAAAAACTCTGGTAGCCAAACTCCCTCTGGAGTAAGGAGCAGTCCAATTTGAGGCAGGCTGTTCATTTCTGCCATTTAACACAGATAGCTGAATTGGTACCATGTAATCAGTGAAAAGAAGTGTTAGAGCCTCAAATTTATTAATTCTTATGGATGATATGAATATTCCTGTATGGACCTGAGTCCTTTGCCTCATGGAAACCAGAGCCATTCAGAGCTTTCTAACAGCTTGGCTGGTGTACATGACAGCAAATGATCCTCAGCCATCAGGCACATTAATTCCTTGGTTTCTATTCAGTCAGCCAAGACAGGTGTTCATCCACCAATGGAAAATTCATCACAAAGCATATTTCCCCCCACATCCCTCACTCAGGTGGTGCCACTGAAACTAGAGCTTTTTCCCTATCTTGAATTATAGACTGAGAATCTTTAGGTAGTGCAATTTGCTACCCTAATCAGTACCTCAGCATTTGTGAAAACACATACTTTGGAAGACTATCATTTCACATCATCAGATGATGCTGTTAAAGATGTCTTGTGTTTACATGACTGACTGTCTAGACAGGGTGTGAGAAAATACTCGTTATACAAGCCAGCTCCTTCTCAATGCTTCATGTCACACCAACTGTCTTTTATTTTGGGCACTGGATCACACCTGACAGCAGCAGTGGGTAGGTGGGAGGGAAGAAGAGAGTCTCTGAAATTTCAGATTAAATTAAGACTGTTTACAAAGGCCTATCATGATGGGATGAGGGACAATGGTTTCAAACTAGAGAAAACACAGTTTGGTGTCCCTACTTACTGCAGGGGGGGATTGGACTAGATGACCCTTCCAATCCAGACCATTCTATGATTCTATCTCAAATGCTTTCCTAGATGATGTAATGTTACTTGCTGACAAATAAGCTCACAAGAGAAAGAAATGTCACCATTAGCAAAACCAGAAGCACATTTTGCATCAATTGCTTGGCCTGATATATCACACACATATTTCAACACTGAAATGAAATAAGAGAAGTATTTAAAGGAAGAGGGAAAGGAAGAAACATGTAAAACCAGACTAACAAATGCAAAACCAGATGAAACCCTCTTTCTGAAGCCAGCCAGGGCATTCACACAGAATCACACTGGCACAGAAATCAGGTGATGCCAGCAGGAAGAGAAGAGATGGGTTAGCCTTGCAGACCCCAGAAACATTCAGGAATACCTGCTTAGCTATAGATGCAGAGAACAGCTGTAGGTAAAGTAATGAGACCACTCACAGGGCACACAATTACACTCAATGTTTCTAAACCTTAAAGCATCACAGCAGTCTTAGTTTTGCACAATTAAACTTACAACTTCCCTTTTTCCAGAGTGCTCCCTTTGTTCTGAATTTGAAATATCAGACCTCAACAAACAAACAGAGTCTTACAGTTGAAGGCTGGATTGGGGGGGGTGGGGGCAAATTGGCAATTACAGAATGCACAAAAAACACAAGCAAAATATTAAAACCATTTCAAACTGTCATAGCAGTGCCATGCTTGCCAGTTGTACAAAGCATGCTTCATGTCATGCCCAGAAGATTAAAATTAATAGCACTGGTTTTTTGTTTCCCAAACAAATTAAATTAAAACAAATTAAAACAAAAACAAATTTAAAAAAAAAAAAAAAGTTCTATGTTTATAGAACCTCATTTTCATGGAGTCAGCTAAAGCCACTAGTCTAACACCGCAATTTAACATTGACCTTTGTGGATCAGTGCATGGTTGACTTCTATAGTTGCATGTGCTGGCTGCATGCAGGTGCATTCATAGACATGTTTAATCAAGTTTCACTTAATTATTTTGTATATAAAAATGCTTACTGTGTTGTTTTTTTTTTTCTTTTATAATTATTTGGTTTTTAACATTTTGCCTCAGAAAACTGTAAGAAAGAAAGAGTCTTCAATTACGCTGAAGGGAGTGTTAAATGGAGGGGGAAGTACAGGGCAACAAGTCAGACACCAGAGAGAAACCACTCAATGCCACAAGTGCAACAGAAATATTGACAAAGTAAAGCAGCCTGATGTGTTTGAACTCTGAATGCTCAAGGTGGATGCACTTAACCTTTGGCAACATGGTCAGATTTCTGGTACTCCAAAAAAAATCTCATGTACATGAAAAGAATCTTATTAAAATATTTAACTCCTTCTGCACTGTGGAAACAGCCTGTATTTGGTTTTATGGATAACTTTTTTAGCTATATCTGTATCTGTATTATTTAATATTTATAATATGAAATAAAATACTTATATATAATAATATTTATTTATATACACTTTATATTTGTTTATATACACTTTAAATATATATATAATCTGTTTAGCTTCATTGAGAAGTGGATTAACAGAAGATTAATGCTGCTGGTCTCTTCTTGAAGGTAATGAGCAATAGACTAGAAGGAATGGCCTCAAACTGCATAAGGGTGGGTTTAGACTGGATATTAGGAATAACGTTTTCACAGAAAGATTGGTCACATACTGGAACAGGTTGCCCGGGGAGGTAGTTGAGACACCACCCCTGGAGGTGTTTAAAGGTCATTTAGATGTGGTTCTTGGGGATACGGTTTAGGGGTGAACTTCCTAAAGCAGGGTTAATGGTTGGACTTGAGGATCCCAGAGGTGTTTTCCACCCTGAATGATTCTATGATTCTAAGAGTAGCTGAGAAAAGAAGAACATCCAGCAGGAAGACAGAAACTTTGTGGAGGGGCAAAAAGTTATTGAGGGCAGGCTCTTCCCATGGAGTGGAGATAGCCCCAGGCTGCACTTCAGTGTTTGCTGGTGGTACCTGCATATGGGACACAAGGGTAGGAACACCACCACTGGCAATTGTTCCAAGCAGATGAGGACCACTAGAAGGAGCAGATCCTCTGGAGCAGGAAAAAGCTCTGGTTCCATGCTGAAAACTCCACATCAATAAAGTCCAAGGCAGTCGCTTTAAGAGTAGTTCTTCCTTGTATCAGAAGTTTTCAACCTCAGCTGAATGATACAGAAGGGAAAGTCTGTGATGCTTTGTGTGTACATTAGTCCATACTGTACTGTTTCCACAGTATCAAACATAAACATTTCTTTCTCAAAAGAATAACTAGGCAGTACTGGTTGCAACAGAAGACCATTTCCAGTGCCTCCTATTATCACCTATCTACTCCAGCCAGACAAGTCTGATTTCTTCCCTGCCTCCAAGTTACACTCTCCCCACTCCAATCCCTTTACTTCATCCTGGTTTGGAGATGGATTTCTACGTGAAGCAAGTGAAATGGCAGCAGGCAGTACAACAGATACATGACATCATATCCAGTCACAGGAATGTATATCATGTTTATGCATCACAGCTATGTGATGATACATGCATTTGAATATACCCCACCAAAATTCAACACCCTTTCTTTTTCTGCACCAAAACACAGAGAATCACAAAACAAAACAAAACAAAAAGGTATTTTCTTCACATCTATAATCAGTCAGAGAGATCAAATGGCAGAGCCAACTGAGAAGCACAGAGAGAGTGACTGCACTGGGATCTCTTGTGAAGAATCTTCTTTATGGTCTCCACTTGTAACAGAAGATGTAGAACAAATCAGTAGCTGGTAGGTTTTCAACTGCTTGGATATGAATCCCAATCACAGAATTAAGCAGGTTGGAAAAGACCTTTGAGATCATCCAGTCCAACCTATCACCTAACACCTTCTAATTAACTAAGCCATGGCACCAAGTGTCTCATCTAGTCTCCTTGTAAACACCTCCAGGGATGGGGACTCCACC